>SJXQ01010599.1:513861-838174 GCA_006408695.1 Aepyceros melampus
GGGGGGGGGGGGGGGGGGGGGAGGATGCTGTCATTTGTTAAAAATTATTTTGTACCAAATAATGGCTGATTTCAAGGATCAGAAAATCTTTATTATTACTTAGAATTAAATAACTAAATACTAATTAGAATTGAGAAATGGCTATAATTAAATCAGTATTATATTAGTAACATAGTCATTTTTCTTCCTTCATTCTTGCCTTTAATTCTTATTAAATTGGGAGGTGATAGCCTCCCAGGGGTCATTGCAAGGATCCATCACTCTTATTTCCTGTATATCGCCTATAGAGTAAACAGCCACAGGAACTCAATCCTATTGCTCAGTATAGCACCGCTGGAGAAGTCAGGTTCCGAGATCTCTATCCAGCTTGTGAGGTGAGAACCACAAGTGAGACATATCAAGGCTGTGGATTTGTTTCCTGGAACACTTCCTTTCTTGAGAAAGCTTTAAGCATCTTTCTTCCTTTTTCAATGCTACCTAATAAGACATTTTGCATAGTCTGATTGGAATTTCCATAAGGCATACATGCAAACAGTATGCACAAGTACATAGAAGGCAAATATGTTAGGGGAAGATAACACTGATTGAAACCGTCCACCCTGGCCAGGCACCATCGTAACCATTTGCCTGAGTTGTTCTATGACTGGAGATCCTGATAAGAAATACGGAACTAATAAGCCACCACCAACCGGAAGAGTTCAGGAAAGGTTGAAAGGAGACACTGAGTGTTCGTCCACTTCCCAGAATCCCTCTCACTAGCATCCATCTTGGCTAAGCAATGAGTGCGCCACCGGGAAAGACTCTAAATTAGAGTGATTGGCCAAAGACCACCAGGAAACTAATCTTATCACCATAAAACCAGACTGTGAGTCACGTGGCAGAGGGTTCCCTTACCCTACTGCTCTCTACCTGGTGCCCTTTCCCAGTAAAATCTCTTGCTTTGTCAGCACATGTGTCTTCTCGGACAATTCATTTCTGAGTGTTAGACAAGAGCCCAGTTTTGGGCCCTGGAAGGGGTCCTCCTTCCTGCAACAAATATGTAAACAAAGTACTAGTACACTTGCAGGCTTACTAACATGTAGGCTATCGTCCACATTCTCTATATACGAGAAAAAGTATTAATATTTCAAATCCTTAAATTTATTTTCACTCTGCAAAATTTTTATCAACTAGGCCATCCAATGGCCAGTCCGTTCTTCCTCTAGTATAGTAGGGTCAAATCTGGATGACAAATGAGAGGCATAAACTAATGTCAGAATATACAATGTGTTGGAAAATTCATTTTGGGTAAAAAATGATTACTTTCCACTGGCAATATTTTTTAAAGTTTGAAGGCATTATGTTCTAAAATTAAATTTTACGAACTTCTTTGAGGGTTGCAAGACAATTTTTCCTCATAATCATGTTTAATGACTTCCCCCTGAATTTGTTATTTTAACTGTGCATTTTTCAATATTTTATAATATTCACTACTGCTTTTATGTTATAAAATACAAACGTCCACACCTAGTATGCATAATATTGTGAAATCAATGTTTCTATGAGAACCTTGACTTTCAATATACTGACTTTTTATGTGCTTAACCCTTGTGAATTAAAAGCCCATTAACACAGTTTTTGGCAATCAATTTGTTTTTCCATTTATTTAGGACACACTCTAATCATTAAGAAAAATCACATAACAAAATTTCAATTTTCTTTCCTAATTTATCTGCATGTTTCAGAAGCTACACACTTTGACTAATAAATGCTTGCAGTGCAGTAATGTGCTGCTAGCACAATGTAAGCATTGCCCACAAGCTTGAGGGCAATTTCGAGGGCTGCAGACTTGACTAGCATGAGTTACCTCACTGAATTCTAGTGAACACATCTGGGGCTGTGCTCTTCTTGGAAAGACCATTAGCACTTCGGTTTACTGCTTGGTTTTCCATCTACACCTTGCACATTGGGCCAACGTGACAGAGTTCTTGCCTCAGGGATTCTGCCTGTGACTGCATCATTGTCACCTGTTGCTGTTGACCTGCCTGATGCTGGCTGCCTATTAGGACTGGGGGCCTGCCCACTTACTCTTCTTGATGAAGTTCTACACTACAATCTGAAATGCTGCAATTCCCATCTTTGTCATCAACCTCCTAGGCTTTTCTCTCATTCTGTTGTTCTTTCTCATTACAGCCTCCAGTCTCCTGATCTTTCTTACTTTACTTGATGTTCCTCATATTTGACTTCACTTGCTTTTCTATCTCCTAAATATCTTCAATATTTCCCATAGCTTAATAAGCCTCCGAGTTCTCTATCAGCTATTTAATTCATAGACTACAAAAGTAGGAAGTCAAGAAAAAAACTGGAGTAACAGGCAAATTTGGCCTTGGAATACAGAATGAAGCAGGGCAAAGACTAATAGAGTTTTGCCAAGAAAATGCACTGGTCATAGCAAACACCCTCTTCCAACAACACAAAAGAAGACTCTACATATGGACATCACCAGATGGTCAACACTGAAATCAGATTGATTTTATTCTTTGCACCAAAGATGGAGAAGCTCTATACAGTCAACAAAAACAAGACCAGGAGCTGACTGTGGCTAAGATCATGAACTCCTTATTACCAAATTCAGATTTAAATTGCAGAAAGTAGGGAAAACCACTAGACCACTAAGTATGACCTAAATCAAATCCCTTATGATTATACAGTGGAAGTGAGAAATAGATTTAAGGGCCTAAATCTGATAGAGTGCCTGATGAACTATGAATGGAGGTTTGTGACATTGTACAGGAGACAAGGATCAAGACCATCCCCATGGAAAAGTAATGCAAAAAAGCAAAATGGCTGTCTGAGGAGGCCTTACAAATAGCTGTGAAAAGGAGAGAAGTGAAATTCAAAGGAGAAAAGGAAAGAGATAAGCATCTGAATGCAGACTTCCAAAGAATAGCAAGGAGAGATAAGAAAGCCTTCCTCAGTGATCAATGCAAAGAAATAGAGGAAAACAACAGAATGGGAAAGACTAGAGACACCACCCCACCATTTTCAAATATGCAAAGGCTTTGACTTTCAGCAGAAGACACTACCTCATTCTCTTTCTGGTGATGAAAGAGATATTCTGAATTAAAATTTCTTAAAGTTTCCTAATTTCTACCTCTTTCATCTGCATTATTTGGATTATAAGGATCTGGATTATCCTTAATTCTAATCATCCATCCATCTTATCAAGACTAATCTCTTCTGTTTTCTCTCAAAGTCTAGTTTTTATGTTTTATCAAAGCTACATATATATTTTAAAGACTCTATACTTCTACAAGGTTTGTTATTTTACAAGTGTACAAGCTTTTATTTTTTAATGAAGACTTTTATCACCCCTCTCCAATACGCTTTTCCATTTTATCCAGACACTTTTAGCTCTTTTAGCTGATTTCTGTTTTACCTCAATATCATTGAATAATTAACTTATGATGGTTCTTGTTTTTATTTTAGTCACTATTGTGAAAGTGTCAGTTGCTCAGTCATGTCCAACTCTCTGCGACCCCATGGACTATAGCCCACCAGGCTCCCTGTCCAAGGGATTCCCCAAGAAAGAATATTGGAGTAGGTTGCCATTCCCTTCTCCAGGGGATCTTCCTGACCGAAGGATCGAATCCAGGTCTCCCACATTGCAGACATACTTAACCAGATGAGTCACAGGAAACTACTGATTTCTTGGTAAACAAATGAAGATTTTAGCTAGTTTTGCCCATATTTCTTCATATCACTTCCTTCTTTTTTCCTCCTCCCGTTCTCCCAGTAGAACAAACTTGCATTAGATTACTATTTAACATTTACTATAATAATACTGTCTAAATCTATTTCCAGCAGAACTATGTACTGCACTGATTAATTTTCCTTCCTTATACATTTTTACTCTAGATTGAATATTTCAATTTCTACATTTCCACATATTGATCAATATTTCAATTAATTCTCTTTTCCTTGGACAAACAAATCTCTCAGAATATACTAGAATATTTAATATTTTGTCAAGTTTAACCAGTTGAAGACATTTCTCCTAGAGACTTCTGACCTGTTTCAATGTGGACTATGCTCATCTGCTACACAGCAGTCATCCTGGGAGCACCATTTGCCACCATCCTGGCGATTCACTTTGCCTCTTCCCTCTGTTTTATCCCCTTTTCCCCAGATCTCGTATTTCTTTTTGTAGTCCATTCTCTCATTTTGGCAGAGCACAAAGTCATAAATCTTTCATCAAAAGTTGTATGGGAGCTACATTTTTTGAGACCTTGCATGTATGAAAATGTCTTTATGCAACCCTCACGAGAGGCAAATTTGACTTAGTATTTCAGGAAAATAGCATAATGAATGCATATTTCCATCTTGCTCCTCTTGTTAATGTCACCACCATTTTTCCAGTCATACATGCCCTTAAATTTTCCCTAAGTGTCACATTTCAGGTCTCTTTCACTCTTTTATTTCATCTCCAAATAGTTGGCAAATTCTACAATGTCATCCTTCTATACTGTACTATCTCTGCTTCAAAGACCTCCCTCCTGGACCCAACAATGCCCATGCCACTAGTGTGCTGTCTCTCCCTTTCAGTTTATCACTGAACTACCTGATTAGCCATAGTAGAAGATAAAGTTGATCACAGCCTCTTCAAAGAGTTTATCTACCCAATCTGTAGTCAAGAAATTTGACTGAAAAAAGTAAAGACAGTAAAATGCTACAATTTAAAAAGTCAGAAAAAGCTCAGATTCTATCATTGACAATAAAGGCATCTCTCATGGTATGCCAGGTTACAGAGTCTCTTAAGAGGGATTTGCCTTGATGGAACATGTGAGAGGACATAATACAGGAATTTTCTGCATCAGAAATATCTTCATTTCTGGCCTACCAAGTGTCAACCTCCTTTCATTTTAGCCCAAATTTTCCACCATTAGAATTACTCTCTGGCCTAGACAAGATAGAAACTAACTTTAAAGCATATGCTATAGTAGATGGGAATGTGAGCCATGGAGGCAAACTGCCTGAGCTTGCTGATGCTCTACCATGTGCTATCAGTAATATCTTGAGGAAGGTTTCTCATCTCTATAAACTCTAGGAATAATATAGTAGGAATAATACCAGTAACATCTTTAAGTAGTTAATTTGAAGAACAAATGAAATAATCCATCAGTTCAGTTCAGTTCAGTTCAGCCGCTCAGTTGTGTCTGACTCTTTGCAACCCCATGAATCGCAGCACACCAGGCCTCCCTGTCCATCACCAACTCCCGGAGTTCACTGAGACTCACGTCCATCGAGTCAGTGATGCCATCCAGCCATCTCATCCTCTGTCTTCCCTTCTCCTCCTGCCCCCAGTCCCTCCCAGCATCAGAGTCTTTTCCAATGAGTCAACTCTTCACATGAGGATAAAATAAATGTCTGGAAAATTCCAGGCACTCAGAAAAAATTATATGTTAAGCACTCTTATCTGAAAGAACAGAAATGACATCAAGGATAGTTGCTTTTCCTCATGAATTCTTGCCACAAATTATTGACTGAGCACTTATGTGCCAACCACTATTCAGGATACCTCATATATATCTTTGAGCAGTAGAAAATAACAAAAAGAAACTTACATTCTAACAAGAAAAGAAAGAGAATAAGCACATAAAACATTTTTTCTAAGTTATATAATATTCTATAAAAGGGTTAAATGACCATAAATTAAGGCATTGGCATCTATGGACTATTTAAAGAGTAAATTACTGAGATTTTTAACCATTTGTTTAGACAATACAGAGCAAAAGTTTGACTAGAAAGACTGTAAGGGAGCTGAAGGGAAGCAGAGACTTGCAATATGTGGGCTGCAAGCCCCCAGAGGGGTGAATTGAGTTTGGCTAGGGACTTGTTGGGGAGAAGGCAATGGCAACCCACTCCAGTACTCTCTCCTGGAAAATCGCATAGTTGGAGGAGCCTAGTGGGCTGCAGTCCATGTGGTCGCTAAGAGTCGGAAATGGCAACCCACTCCAGTGTTCTTGCCTGGAGAATTCCAGGGATGGGGGAGCCTGGTGGGCTGCTGTCTATGGGGTCATACAGGTTGGACATGACTGAAGCGACTTAGCAGCAACAGCAGCAGGGACCTGTGGGAGTCAGCAGAAGATCCACAAAGAGCCTGACTATACTTTAAAAGGAATCACTAAAGTCTTAGAGAGAAACTTCACTTAGTGTATGTACTTGGTTTAGTTTATACACTGGTGTCCAATAGGTATTTTGGAATTTCAAGGCTATTTTGTAAGGTTTATAAGTGTGACAGAGCATGGTGGACTCTGATGACTGGTATATGTGCACACACATAGACACACACACACACACACACACACACACACACACACACACACATTACCCTTCATTTTTAAAGGCAGAAAGTGGAAGGATGGTGTGGCAAAAAAATCTTAGAATTGAAATTCAGGATATCAGCTTTTTACTTTAATATTTTAGATATGTGGTTCTGGGTTAAAATATCATTTAGTTGATCATCAGTGTTCTTATTATACAGTGAGATGAATATTGGGTGTAAAAGGGTATTATAAAAATAAAAATATGAGCACTATGGCAACACAATTTCATTTCTCTTTAGTAATATTATATGCTAAGAAAATATAATTCTAACAAGCTTCATTGATGGTATCTTATTTTAGAATCTTTATAATGGAAATTTCAAATGAATTAATTTCATTAATGCTAAAATTTCTTAAGAAGAAAAAGTTCTTATGCCTAAGGACTCAGGTTGCCCCCTTCTATTGTCTAGGTGTACAATAAGTCAGTTCCTTTGATTACATGCTAAAATGTGGGATATAATGATTTAATCACTATTTATGAGGATCCTCTGCCTTTTGTTAGACAGACACTTAAGGCCAATAAAGCCTATTGATTAGATTGCAAGAAGTTCTCTACTCTTTGCTTAATCACTTGAAAAGTGTGAAACTGCTCCTAAAACTTGATTAGTGGACCATTTACTTTTACCCTCAGGCACAGGACCTTCAATAAGAATACTCACAAAAGAAGATTTTAGATCTATGTGTCTGGGGGAAAAAAAGGTATTAGTTGAGGTTAAATCAGTTGGTGCCAGAAGAAGAAAGCAATTGGCTGAAGAAAGAGAAAGCAATTGGTGATCTATGAACATCTTTCGGAAAGAAATACAATTCTAAAAATAAGGCAAATAATGTGAAATGTAATGAAATGTTAAACAAAGGTAATTTATAGTTAAAGGTAATTCACATCTAGAATGGAGAAATAGTTTAAGTTGAATTTCCTGCAGATACTTTATGCTGAAATAATTATAGCCACTTCCCTATCTCAGAAGATTATGAATAGAAAGATGATAGTGAAGCAAGACTCAGCAGTAATAACAAGTAATCACGCAACATTAGAACAGGGTGGAAGCTAGGGAGAATGAACAAGAAAATATGATAGATGATTCATCACATAGCTAAAGTTGAGGCTCACCTTCTTTTATTGCTCTTCTATATTTGGTTAGTACCTCCCTAAGTGGTATTTAGAAATGCCTAAAATAAATTTTATTATCCAAATTATAGTTTATATTTTCATTCTTTATTATGTCTTCCTAACCACTCTTCCAAAGGGGAAAAAAAAAAGGAATGGAAATGAGGAAATGTACTAAATTATGTCTTTGCTTTATCACCTATTGCTTTATTTCTTTAAAAAACAACTTACTGAATAATTGCTAAATTAAGTAGTACATGGATCACATTTCCTTTAGGAGTTAATGAAAGCACATAGTACTTGTGCTCAAAAGACATGTTCTGAAGAGGATGAATTTGCTCCCAAATGGCTATCTTATTATTGATACACAGTGCAAGCAGATGAAAGCCACTTGCATTTTGTTACCATGGCAACTGGGGGTGCCAATGGATTTATTTTTTAAATTCTGCTATTTAAATGAAGGAATGTTGCACCTTTTGCCTCAGTAAGAAAACAGCATGATGTTGGTGGTAAATGTAACTCTAAGGCACATTTCCCTTTAGCTTTAGAATATTTCCTAATTTTAGTAAATTGTTTAAGAAAGTCACTGGCTTACCAGAAAGTATTACTATCTAGATGATGGTCAGTCCAGTCATCTCTTAAGATCTATTTTGATGAGCTGAAAGTTCCACAGTGCCCATTGCATTGCACACAGTTGCGTCACTGTGTGATAATTTGAAAAAATGAATTCTTTTCTTGTGCATGTTTATGAATATATTTTCTGTTTTTCCCTGGTGTCTCTTAACTGCAAACTGGAGAAAATAAATCTTGACAGCTAGGGTGACTTCCTGTGGATTCAACCTTTAATTAATTTACTTTTAGATTCCTGAAGACACTTCTTTACTGTATCAGTTACTTATTAGCAAGTGTGAACAATCTCATGGATTTTTCTGTGTACTTCCAATAAAAACATTCAGGGGATTCGTTGACTGATAGCACTTACCAATTTTTACATAATCAGCGTAGGTCTTGGGTTCTTTACATTCATTTTCAATTATATAAAATCCAAAAGTGTGATTTTATACAGACATAGAGCTAAAGCAAGCAAATTAAATGATATAGTTTACTTGATCAGGCCATTGATTCCTATGTGATAGATTATAAAGAAATGTGAGATTTATAGATTTCACATCAACTAATAGGGTAGTTGGGTTAAGGTCAGAAAGAAAAACATGTCATCCACTTAATCACATATTAGGTATAAGATTTATTGCCTCCTCAATAAAACACTATGAATGCTCTATATAATATCAAAGTTGTGACAGCTCCATGTACAAAATACCAGTAGTAACTATGACTTATTTTCTTAACTGTATATTGCTCTGCTGCTGCTGCTAAGTCGCTTCAGTCATGTCCGACTCTGTGCGACCCTAGACAGCAGCCCATCAGGCTCCACGGTCCCTGAGATTCTCCAGGCAAGAACACTGGAGTGGGTTGCCATTTTCTTCTCCAATGCATGAAAGTGAAAAGTGAAAGTGAAGTCGCTCAGTAGTGCCCGACTCTTAGTGACCCCATGGACTGCAGCCTACCAGGCTCCTTGGCCCATGGGATCTTCCAGGCAAGAGTACTGGAGTAGGGTGCTATTGCCTTCTCCAATATTGCTCTAAACCTTGGGAATTATTTTAAAACTCTCTTATCCTCAGAAATAGGATACTATCTATTATTATTGAAAACTGCATTGACATATACTACATATCTTTCAGACACAGAGACATTTTTGAAGAAGAAAGCTCTCCTTGAATATCTCTGGATATAAAGGTTTAGACTAATGTCCTATATGGAACCAATTACTGCTTCACGTCTTAACAGTTTGCACTGAGGCATTTGGTTTCCAACATGCAGGACGCATCAGAATGACAAGGAGGCTTGTTAAACACAGATTGTTGGGTGTCACATCTGCAGTTTGTGATACAGTGAGTCTTGGGTGGGGCCTGAGAATTAGTATTTCTAAAAAGTTCCCAGGTGATGGTGATGCTTCTAGTCCAGGGACAGTAAATTGAGAACCACTGCTCCAACCTCACTCATATCTCAGGAAACCCAAATTAAAAGCTGTGTTAGATTTCATTGTTAGTTTAGCCACAACAGCTCAAAAAGCAAGTGGCTCATGATTTGTCATCGGTCTTAGAGTATCTATAGGTGTATACTGGATTTAGAGAAAACAATTCATGTTATTTGTGGTGTACAGGTATATGGCTCACCAGGAGTGAATAAGGCAAGAAAAACAAGTATCTAATGCAGAAAATCTCCTGTATTATGAAAAAAACCATGGTGAATGAAATAAGACGCAAATGAAAAATGTGTGAATCTCCACCAACTAAGAAAAAATGTAACATCTGATGTTATCTGTGCCAAGGTATTGGATGCACTAAATGATAAATTATAGCTTGTCTACAACTATACTAAACAGACTAAATCAGGGGATGGGCAGCTACATTGTGGAATTAGTATCCATAAGGCTCTCTACTGGAACAAATTATTTAGAAGATGTACGCATGGCACAGTGGTAAAGAATCCACTTGCTAGTGCAGAAGACACAGGAGATACAGGTTCAAGCCCTGGGTCAGGAAAATCCCCTGGAGCAGGAAATGGCAACCCACTCCAGTATTATAGCCTGGAAAATTCCATGAACAGAGGAGCTTGGCGGACGGGCTACGTCCATGGCCTCACAAATAACTGGACATGACTGAACACACACAGATGTATGCATGTACGTGACCCACCAAGTCTTTCATCACTTCCCTGACTCTGTTTCCAGAGTTATGCCCCTACTCTAAACACCAGAGAAGATGTGAGTCAGAGGTAAAAAATGTCACCTAAAAGTCAAAGTTTATTTTATTGATCTTTCTCAGCTGAACTCAAAGCCCATGACACTAAGTAAGAAAGACAGGCAATGTTTGCAGGTTATCATTTTTGAAGTTGATGCATGCATGTACATTTTTAATTTTAAGGCTTCTACACTAAATGATCATACTTGATTACTGACAGTAACAAGACATTGTTGATGCCACACACACTGAGGAAGACCAGGGGCAAAATGAACAATTTCCTAATTGCACAGCATTTGAGTCATTACAGCTTTGATGACAAAGAATTAGAAAACTAAGCCTTAACCATTCCTTCACAACAAAGGTCATCTCTTCTACCTAAGAGATTGTTGAGCAATCTTTAGCTGCACAAATTACTTTCTTCAGAAAATTCTGCCTTTACCTCAGTCACATTCACAGTCTAGATGTAGAGACATGACTAAATAAAATGACTCATCCAAGGAAAATCAGATTCCTAGATAACTGTCCTTGGCTGTTTGATCTACTCTTGTAATATATAGTAATCCTAATTCCAGGATAAAGGGACACTGTATCTTCACTGATAAATCAGGGTAGTAAACCATAATCTTAAAGAGTCTTAAGTTATTAATTTCCTAATTTTTTAAGAGAATAGAAAATGTTACCAATTAATTCCATTTTGAAATTTTATTTTAATTTTCTAATATTTAATGTAGGTATATTCTATATCTGGCATTCTATAGAATTAATAAAAATATATTTTGATTACTTAATTTATGATTTAATAGATAATGTTTCAAAATTACATACTGGGCTAAAGGAAGGAGCTATAGTGACTTTTTATAGAAACAGTATATATTTAGCTTGAAGCTTTTAGACTCTTCTCATGTCAGTTAATTTGGGCCAGAACTAAATTACAGAGATATTACCAGCCCTCTGAGCAATACACAGACACTCTACTCTTTGACCTTCATTGCATATAAGGTTTAGTGGATCATAATTTTATCATTGTACCTCTATTAGAATCTTACAATGGCATTAACTTTTACTATCACCATATGGCTCTGTAGCATTCTGTATACTAAAATGCCCAAGGTAGGTCATACAAAGTCTATAGACTACCAGAAAAGCAAGATGGAGGTGAGAAGACATTTAACTAATCAGGAATTCTGAAACACTGACAGGTTTGTCAGGTTATATGGTGCAAATCATATAGTTGAATGATCATTTTTAATTTATTGAGGTGCTCAAGTATACACATGTCAAATAATTATGGAGGGAAGAAAAGAGGAAGGGTGAGTCAGTCATGAAATGCTGAGCCGTATGGCCCAGCTCCTCTTTAAGAACCCAAGGAAAAACGATTTGACTTGATCAAATGAAATAACCGGCATTTGAAGAAAAAAAAAACAGTATCTTGCCTTTTTTTTTTTAGCTAACAATTTATGCCTCTGAAGGTTAAACAAAAACGGGATGGCCGGAAGAAGCAGAATATTGTTTCTGCCTTTCTAAGACCTAAATGTCAGACATGCAACCATCAGCAACCTAGCCTTGACCTATGTGATCCTTTAGGTTTGAAGGACAGTAGGACTCAGTTTCTATGCAATTATCATAAGTTCCCAGACCCTCTAGTCTTCGTTCCAGGTTACTATGCGAACTTCTTTATTGCACAGCAAATTAAAAGTGATACAGGTATGTATACAATGAGCTGTCAAATATTCATTTGTGACCTTTGTTGGAAATATGTATATAAAAATATCAGAATAAAATCACATGGTAACAAATATATTTGGCTTTATAGATTCTCAAATCAGTGTTTCTGATTTGCAATTATCATGAGAGATTAAGAGAAGTCTTACAAATCAGAACAGACAAAATAAAATTTTAAGGACATTTCAAAAGAATACTAATTAAGGTACTCTTGCATAAGATATTGAATTAAATAGTGAATTATCAAAATAAATATTAGCTTCTTTGGAGACAACATTTGTAATTTTAGATAAATCCTTATTTACTGTATCAAGAACACAAAACACAAGGCTATTTGCTAGGATCAATTGAGACAAAGTACAAAAGGAGATGAGAACACCATCAATGCAGCTGTTGACTCAGAAACCTCCCCAGAGAAGCATGAGTGTTTGGGGAGCTAACATCTGATAGGAGGACAATCCTCTGGCTTTCAAACCCAAAGTATTAAGGACTGTACCCTAGAAGAAGGATTAAAAATCTGGTAGTTAAAAAAAACTAGAAAGGCAAAGGCTGGCCAAACTGGACTGTAGGGTATTAATGAATCCATATCAAAATCAACATTCTTTGTAGGTTTAAGAAAAGCTAAGCATTCTGTACCTCCCCAAACAGTTACACTTCAATGGTTCCTTTGGAGTGTGTGTGTGTGTGCACGCATACGTGCCTATGCGTGGTGCTCAGTTGTGCCTGACTCTTTGTGGCCCCATAACTGTAGCCCACAAGGCTCCTCTGTCCATGGAATTTTCCAGGCAGGGATACTGGTGTGGGGTGTCATTTTCTACTTCAAGGGATCTTCTCAGCCCAGAGATTAAGCCCACATGTCTCACATCTCCTGCATTGGCAGGCAGATTTTTAACATTACATCACCTGGGAAGATCTCCTTTGGAATAAGGATTGCTGAACATTTTCTAAAAGGGTCAAACAGTACTTAGCTAGGCATTGCCAGCCATAACTCATAGTGGTATCTGTTAAACCCTATCACTGTAAGTACAAGCAGTCACAGATAATGCATAAAGGAATGAGTGTGGCTGTTTTTCAATAAATCTTTATTCACAAGACAATAGGCTGGATATGGCCTGCAAGTAGTGGCCTGTCCATCTCTGCATCAGGTCTTTTGCCCGTTTGTGTCTTGATGCTCTTTTCTCCTCAGCCTGTACTTGTAAACCAAAAGAAAGAAAAAGCGAAGCTGCTTAGTCATGTTCTACTCTTTGCAACCCCATGGACTGTGGCCTGCCAGGCTCCTCTGTCCATGGGAATTTCCAGGCAAGAATACTGGAATGAGTGGCCATTTCCTTCTCTAGGGGATCTTCCCAACCCGGGGATCAAACCCAGGTCTCCCACACTGCAGGCAGACTCTTTATCACCTGAGCCACCAGAGAATCTGCAACTCAAATGCTGGGATTTGGGTACACCACCTTAACATAGAGAAAAAATATGACTGTTTCTGATAGTGTGACCAGTGTTAAGTGTAACATTTTACATATATGTTCATTATCCCTTTGAAAATTCCTTAAAGCATAACTAGGTAGGTTTCTAATACATAGAACAAAAAAGGGAGGAAAATCTATGAGAAAGAGAAATAGATATCTGTCCCCCAAGAAGCAAAACTGCCCTTACGGAATATTTGAACTAATTTCAACACATAACTGCAAGGAGAATTATATAATTTGCGACACCACACCAAGTGTAGAAACATAGCTGTTCCCATAAGCAAAGCCGTGAACAAGCTTCCCATGCCCTAGGTATAGTACTGAGGGTGCTGCATCTTTAAGTGGTAAATAATGATATCTTGTTCACCTTGTTACCATGGGGTGTAATTTCATTGACAATCTTTCTAACAGCCTATGGAATTCAGTAGACATTTAATATAGGGAAGAAGTATTGAGCCTCTAAGTACTTCTGAACTTCAAAAGTAAATTTTATCATGTTATATCTGTAATGACCCCTATGTATGTTAGATATCTACCACGGGAATCAAGTTACACGTGATTTGTAGGAGAAACTGACAGTCACACTCACATTTTATATGTGCTAAGAAACTGATTATTTTCTGATATCTCCTGCTCATGCTCAGTCACACTTCAGTTGTGTCTGCTCAGTGCAACCCCATGGACTGTAGCCCACCAGGCTCCTCTGTCCATGGGATTTTCCAGGCAAGAATACTGGAGTGGGTATTTTCTAACATAAATATCAGCAATCACATGATGAATCTGAAAAATACATAGATGCCTATAAGCTGTATGTTTAAGACCATATCTTAAAACTAGCATAATACATGAAAACAAGACAAAGAAAAAGAGAATTATCTTAGGCTAAGCAATTTAAGATATTTGATTATTCATTGCATTAAAGCAAAATATTAAAATAGAGGGCTTTCTCTTGCTGAGACAATCTGCTAATTTTTAATATATTCAGTAATACAGTTTTTAAATTTTTTTAAACCAATTTATCATTTGTCTAAAGACATATGGATGTTTGTGAATAGATGTTTATCTACTAGAAAAAAAGAAAAAGACATGACTGATGAATATAGCAAAGGAAGGAATTTTAGGGGAAGTTTGTTTGTGTAAATAATAATATTAATAAGTACTAATATTTATTAAGTTCTAACCTTGTGTCAGGAGAATGCAATGGCACCCCACTCCAGTACTCTTGCCTGGAAAGTCCCATGGATGGAAGAGACTGGTAGGCTGCAGTCCATGGGGTCACTAAGAGTCAGCACGACTGAGTGACTTCACTTTCACTTTTCACTTCATGCATTGGAGAAGGCAATGGCACCCCACTCCAGTGTTCTTGCATGGAGAATCGCAGAGACAGAGGAGCCTGATGGGCTGCCATCTATGGGGTCGCACAGAGTTGGACACGACTGAAGTGACTTAGCAGTAGCAGTAGCAACCTTGTGTCAAGGGCTTCTCCGTGGCACAGTTGTGAAGAATCTTCCTGCCAATGCAGGAAACACAAAGGAGGCACTTTCAATCCCTGGGTAGGGAAGATCCTCTGGAGTAGGAAATGGCAACCTGCTCCAACATTCTTGCCTGGAAAAATTCCATGGACAGAAGAGCATGGAGAGTTACAGTCCATGGGATTGTAAAGAGGTGGGTACAACTGAGTGACTGAGCACACACACACAGCTACTGTACTATGCACTTTGCATAAATTAGCTCTTTTACTTCTCTTAACAACATAAGGTGGATAGCATTTTATCCATTTTACAGCCTGAGTAACTTGTTCAAGTCACATGACTGGTAACTGTCAGAGTCAGGATTTAAACCAGCCAGACTACCTGTAGAAGTCAGGACTCCCAAGTAACAGGGTAGTCCACGCACCCATGAAATGTTCTATACACATTTTTTTCATGAGAGATAGACGGAAGCAGTGAGTGGGGGTGAGAGGGAAGTATACTTGGTGAATAGGAGGTGGGAAGCCACAATTCACAGCACATTCAGATCAAGTGTTCTACTCAAAGAGAATAAAGTAACCAGGAGGCATAGGAGGAAGTAAGACACTCTCTGAACTGTTGCTGAATTTTGGGTAGAGATATCCAGAAAGATAATTCAGAATTACCAAGAAATTAGCTGCAGAGCAGAAATGAGAGATATCTTTGAAAAGAAAACCTCAAACTTATAAAACTGGAATTCTACAAATATTTTAAAAGAACTCTGAGCAGAAGAAAAGGCAGTAATTTCCTCAAAATGGAAAAATCACAAATTATGAAGAATTGAATAGAGTTTTGTTTGTTAAGAGAATATGTCCTTTTTCATATTTCTGAATAGACTTATTTTTAGAGCACTTTTAGGGTCACAGCAAAATTAAGTGGAAAGTACAGAGAGTTCCTATAATCCCATCTCCCTCTCTCCAAAATATACAGCCTTCCCCACCATCCACATTTCTTCCAAGTGAGGTACATTTGGTACAATTTATGAGCCAACAATAACACATGATTATCAACTGAAATCAATAGTTTACATTGGATTCATACGTTGTGTGATGCATTCTACAGGTTTTGACAAATGACCACTGGCCTTTTAACTCTCTCCAAAGTTTTACCTTTCCTAAAAATCCATATAGTTGGAATTATATAGTACATGCTGCTGCTAAGTCGCTTCATTCGTGTCCGACTCTGTGCGTCCCCAAAGACGGCAGCCCACCGTCCCTGGGATTCTCCAGGCAAGAACACTGGAGTGGGTTGCCATTTCCTTCTCCGATGCATGAAAGTGAAAAGTGAAAGTGAGGTACATAGCCTTTTCAAATTAACTTCTTTCAATTACCAATAGACCATATGTCTGTTTTACACAGTATAGGAATGTGACTTGTAGAAAATGCAAAACTATTATTTTGGTGACTACACTGGCTACTAGAAAGACAAAAATGGAAAAAAAAAATTCCAAATGTGAAATTACTAAGATACAGACAGTTACAGCCACTGCATAATAATTACTTCAAAGTAGTACTTAAACTAGTAAATATAAAATTATTTTTAATAATTATAAAAGAGATGGTTTAAAGCAAAAAAAAAATAGTGCTATATTGTAGAGTTTATAACAGTGAATTAAAATGTACAATTATAAGAGAAAACATGTCGGGACAGGGGAATACTGTGCTATAGTAAACTTTTTGTAATATATATGATGTGGTATGTTACTTGTTGTTTCACATGATAGGTTAAGATATATAATACAAACCCTAAAGCAATCTTCAACTGGGCACACAAAATTAGAATATAAAGATGAGAAGTTTATATCTAAAAAAGCAAGCCTTACAAGAAACACATTTGAAATACAACCAAAAAAGCTAAAATGTTAAGGATAGAAAAAGATGTGCCATGTTATGATTAAATTAAGACTGTCATGCTGTAATAACATCAGAGCAAAGAATATTAACAGTGATAAAGAGGATCACTTCATAATAATAAAGGGGTCAATTCATCAAGAGGACATAAAATCTTTAAATGTTTATGTACCTATAACAGAGAGTTAAAGTAAATGAGGCAAAGAACACAGAACTACGAAGAAAAATTTACAATTATATGATTATACTCAGAGTTCAACACATCTCTTTCAATAATTTATAGAACAAGTAAACAGATAATTAGTAAAGAAACAGACCTCAACAATTCTATCTACTACCTTAACCTGACATTTATAGACCACCCCCCTACAGCAGTGGAATAATACACATTGTAAAATTTACCAAGATAGAGCGTACCTGAGTCATACAACAATTTCAGTACTTCAATAATGCTCAAATAATAAAAAATTAAGTTTTCTGAGCTTAATAAAATTGTTAGTAACTAATAATAGAAAAGACCCAAATATTTAGAAACTAAACAGCGTAGGTCAAGGAAGAAATCACAAAGGTAATTTTGAAATCACAAAGGTAATCACAAAGGAAATTATTCTGGACTAAGTAAAAATGAAAACACATACCAAAATTTGTGGGATGGTAATAAATCAAGAATTAGAGAGAAAATTATAAAATATCTATCCTGGAAAATATGAAAAGTCCCAAAGCAATGACCTCAGGAACTAGAAAAGAGGGCAACTGGCTCACAAACCGACTGTGTGTTAGTATAGACAGCACAGGGAAAAGTTGAAGAAAGAGACGAACCACTCTAGATGGGTATGTGGCAGGTTTAATAAGCAAGAGACCTCACATATGAAACTTCTCTTGGGCAGCTGCAAGGAATAGATCTCCAGGCTTGTCCACCAAAATCTTGAAAGTTATATGGAGGTTAACTGGGTTCAGTCAATATACCATTCAGATGGTCTTCACAACACATTGCTCTCTCAAGGCTATGTCAATAAAAATGGCTCCCACTGGGGAACGACGGGCAGAATGTATGTTCCAAGGACAGAGGAGTGGGTAAAGAACCTTCCATTGCCCAGGTCCAGCTCAGGTCAACTGGTAACCATATCCTCTTGATCTCTCTCAATGGCAAATTAAACCAAAAGTTAAGATATAAGAAGAGGAAAGGGCCTAATAAAGACAGAGTAGAAGTCAATAAAATACACAAAAATCTATAGAGAGACAAGAAAACCAACAGCTGGATCAATAAAATTGATAAACTTCTAGCCAGACTGATTTCAAAAAAGAAAAGACACAAATTGCCAATATTAGCAATGCAGTAAAATCACTACAGATCCAACAGATATTAGAAACTTATTGAGATGTTATTAACAAGTTTATGCCAATGAACTTGACAACTAAGATGAAATGGACAAATTCCTTAGCATAACCAGAGCACATTTAAAAAATACATACATAGTCTGATATACACCTGTGTGTTTACTTCAGATTTTAGTTTAAAACTATCCCTCAAAGGAAACTCCAGGGCCATATAGCTTTCCTGGTGAATTCAGTGAAACATCTAAGAAAGGAATGATACCAGTCTACAGAGACTCAGAAAACTGAAGAAGCGGTGATACTATCCAATGCAAGACCAGCATTATTTTAATCCCAAAACAATGTCAAAAGCATAGAAAAAAAAAATCAAAGACTAACAGTTTTCATGAACATATATATAAAAACTCTTAAATAATTTAGTAAATGGAATATAGCAGTATGTAAAACAGAAAATACATTGTGAAAAAATGTTTATATTGTACATGTAAACTTGCTTTAACATTTGGAAACTGAGAGTCATATTTCATTCTATTCACAAACTGAAGAAAAGAAAACATTTAATCAAAAGCATATGGGAAGAACATTTGACAAAATAAAAAATCTACTTCTGAGAAAAACTCTCAGGTGTTTGTTTACATAAATTTTCTTAATATGCACAACTAGTTCATAGATACAAACATAACAAAACTATGAAAAAGTGTATGCAATTGTAACACCAACCCAGGCCAGTGATATCTCTGAAAGATGAGAGAGGAACATGAGACCAAGACGGGAATTTGGAGAAGAGTGTATTGGAAGAGATTCAACTGTATCTGCAATATGTTAATAAAAAATAATCTGAGTAAAGGTAGGAAAATATTAAAATTTATTAAATCTCTGTGGGATATACTCAGGTCTTTGTTATATTTTTCTCCACTTCTGACACCTTAAAGTAAATGCTAACACATAAGTACTAAGTACCCATTAAAATAACATTTATATTTCTGTAATGGTGTGAAAGGAGAAGGCAATGGCACCCCACTCCAGTACTCTTGCCTGGAAAACCCCATGGAAGGAGGAGCCTGGTGGGCTGCAGTCCATGGGGTCGCAAAGAGTCGGACTCGACTGAGTGACCTCACTTTCACTTTTCACTTTCTTGCATTGGAGAAGGAAATGGCAACCCACTCCAGTGTTCTTGCCTGGAGAATCCCATGGACGGGGGAGCCTGGTGGGCTGCCGTCTATGGGGTTGCACAGAGTTGGACACGACTGAAGTGACTTAGCAGCAGCAGCAGGAATGGTGTGAAAATACTTCTGATGAGTAATGTTACCTTAACTGAAGATAAAACCACATGTAGGAAGGCAGCAATTTTGTAAATGTACTTATGTATGTGTATGATATTCTACCATGTAAATTTATCACAATCTCTTTATTTACTCTCCTACTGATTATCAATGACATTTACATTGTTGCCAAATTTTCACTACAATAAACAATAATATAAGAAATATTTTGAAAATATCTCCTGTGAGCATGTGTTTCTATTGCATGTACTTAGCAATATAAACACTACCATATCAAGATGTCCTTTACAAACTATAGAAAAGCACAATGGGAGATCCAAACTATAATACTGAAAAGATAGCTGAATCAAACTCTTTATCCTTCCTTGTGTAGCTAAGTGTTGAAACAGCCTCACATTGTCCTTTAGCGCTGCCCAACAATCATACCTATACTGCCTCAGTTCACCTCTCTCCACATTTTTCAAAAACATTGCTCTCTCTTCAAATCTTCTTCCTTCTTAGATTGGTATTCTCTTAGTCATCATATCACTCTTGTATATTCAGTCTTACACTTAGACAGGTTGAAATAGATGCTACTTGGAAATAAATTACTAAAAACCTCTTTGATGGGCAGTTGGCAACATTAAAATATAGTAAATATTTTGATCAAATAATTCTACCTCTAGGAATTTATCATACAGATATTTTCTCATAGACCAAATATTGTACAAGGATGTTCATTGCAGAATCCTTTTAATAAGGAAAAAACTAAACATAAAACATTTTCTTCCCCATCATTTTCAATTACTGATTGAAAATTGGTCATTCAGAGTAATGGGAAAAGAAAAGGCCTCCATAAATCCATGCTGATAGTCTATGTCTTTATGCTAGCCTAACTTCCAAGGATACAATAGCTGTAACCCCAAATATGGCCAACTCTCATGATTTTCTTTCAACAGCATATCAAACATTGGTCTCTCCACTAGTTTTTTCATTCATTTCAGCTATGCCTAGGAGAGGAGCTCTCAATTCTGGCTACACAGTAGAATCACCTGAATAGATCTATAAAGCAGTGGCTTCACCTCAAATTAATTCAGAATTTTGGAGTTAGTGTTCACTGGTGGCTTCCCAGGTGATTTTCATGTCCACCAGCATTGTGGATCACTGATCTTGGGATATAATCAGAAATTTGATTTATCATTAGCACGCTAAATCTTCGATTGACTTTCAACTGATTTATTTGTATTCCGAAAATTTAGGAAGATAGTGAAATTTGTTGTTTCTGGGAATTCCAGTGCTTGCTTCTTCTATCTGCCATATAGTTTTAAGTTTGTTGGTGTCAATTTAAGACATTTTGCTACAAAAATCTGAAACATTGTAGGTTTACACAAGTTTTACCCTGGGTGATCAGTCTCACAAGTTCTGCAAGCTCACACACATACATTTCAAAGTTCTACGTAATGTGCTGTCAGGTCAGCCCTGATGTGGTGATTTCCTTTACTGGAACATTCTGATTCCATTAGGTGATCTTGAGTGCCTTTAACTTTGTGCCTGTTGGGTACTGGCACTTGTTTTATTTCCCACAATGACATATTGAAACAAACATCAATCTCTACTGTTTCATGCCTGTCCTTTTTGGGGGAGCATAAAAGTTGTGATGAAAAAGCAGTAAAACATTTTTTAAAAACTTTGTATTTTTATAAGATATTTTTAACAAACCATCAGAACTTAAATCTGTAAATGAGTATTTACATCTTACAACTTTATGCACTAATTCCAATGTAGTACTAGAGTAAAAATATATATTATTTTACTTTGGGAATTGCTTTGGAATCAGTGTCACCTTTTTGGAACATCTACTATCATGGCAAAATTTCAATGTCCAAAACTAAATCTGGCTTGTGGAGATAACAGCTAAAGTTTTGCTTATATCAAAATCTAGTGAAATTTTGGATTATAAATTAACAAAGTTAGTACCATCTGGTTCAAAACAGAGGTGTGACTAATAATAATGAAACTATTTGCTTTGTGATCCTCCTGGCTATGAGAGTAATTAACAAAACATTTTTTTTTTTTTTAATTCAGAGCAGTTGGTAGCTACCCAGCTGTCAAACTATCTCTAGGTTATTAAAACTGTGTATTTTGGCATGATCATCAACCCTCTTATTGGCATAGAGTTATACAGATATGGACAGAGGTGTATGGGAAAAAAGTTAGAGCCTGGGTTGGAGTACGTGATTTAATTTTCCTAGTCCTCATATTCCTCATTTATAAATTGGGGATAATAAAGCCAAGCATGTGAAAGTGCTATGGGGATTAAATGAGAAAATACTTTCAAATGCTTTATCCCAACACTTCTCACACTCTAATATGACCGACTCTTTGCAACCCCATGGACTGTAGCCTTCCAGGCTCCTCTGTCCATGGAATCCTGAAAGCAAGAATACTGGAGTGGGTAGCCATTCCCTTCTGCAGAGGATCTTCTTGACCCAGGAACTGAACTCAGGTCTCTTGCATTACAGGAGATTCTTTACTGTCTGAGCCACCATTAAGTTAGGTCTGGGTGTGGCCTAAGACTGTGAATTTCTAACAAGCTCTCAGGGATGCTGACACTGCTAATGCATAGACCACACTTAGATTTGGAAGGCTTAGTCTGACTTGTAGTAGGTAAGTCAGAAACTCAATAAGAATTAGATTTTCTTTTTTCATTATATGGCTTCCCTGGTGGCTCAGACAATAAAGAGTCTGCCTGCAATGCGGGAGACCTAGGTTTGATCCTTGGGTCCAGAAGATCCTCTGGAGAAGGAAATGGCAACCCACTCCAGTACTCTTGCCTGGAAAATCCCATGGACAGAGGAGCCCGGTAGGCTACAGTCCATGGGGTCGCAAAGAGTCCGACATGACTGAGTGACTTTTTTTCTCTCTCTTTCATTATATGCCATGCTTCCATCTTCCACTTTTGTTGCTTTAGGGGTTTGGATTTTGGTCAAAAACTATAACCACTAATAGTCCTGCATGAGAGATCCTGGGTGTTATCACAAAGAAAGTGACTTAGGGTGCACATGCTGGAAAAAAATATGAGTATCCATGTTTACAGGCTTAATATATTCTCTCAATAATGACAGTGACCTCAGCTCCTATTGTTTGAACCCCCATTCTAGGGGAGAGGCAGATAGGCATCTGGAGCTACAGAGGGAACCAAAGTCTCCTGTGTGGGAGTGGTCTCCAAAAGCAAGTGTTTCATATGTCATTTCACTCATGGGAGTGGACAAAGAAAGCAAATGAAAGAACTAAAATCAGGCAAAACAGACTTTCAAGATCAGGAGATTTAACCTGGAAATATCTCTTGAGTCAACAGTTAGAGGAGAGAGCCTTTAATGAAGGACTTACAGGGGAGTATACAGGCAGAGAAGAAGTTGGTTTTGTTAAGAAATTTATTTTATGAGCAGTCATAATGAGAATATATCTTTATCATTTGAGTCAATAACAATATTCAGCAGCAGTCTTTGTTATTCCTTCACTAAGGATTGCTGCTCGCTATTAACATTTCAAACACAATGAAAAGATAAAAGCAATCTAGGTATATTGAAATAAAATTAAATCCTGCTCAGCTCTAAATACTGTTCTGTCTGAGGTGACATGACATGTCTGGCTAACAAGCAAAGTACACACACAATAGTCACTTAGGCTTTTTTTTTGTTTGTTTGTCTCCAAACAGATAGTGTCACCTCATTCTGCCAAGAAGCTACTCGAAAACAATAAAGAAGCAGCTGCATTCTCACTGGTGATTTAAGGAGTTCTCATGAGCAAGCTTTTAGCAATCCTTGACAAGTCACCTTCATCAAATTACATGAAGCTTGAAAAACACTCAGTCATCTTTTAAGATTTTCAGTGGCATCTCTCACATCATGTTATTTCAAATCAATCATTGCATATCCTGGAAATAGCTTCTCCATGAGCTCTGAAGTAGTTTTGATCCCATAGTAGTGTGTCTACTATTATAAAGACTGATAATGCAGAGTTTCCAGAATCTTGCTGATCACTTTAAGTTACTTTCAGATAATTCAAGCAACACAAAACAAAAGTAAATAGAGGCAGACACACAAAAGATATAAACTTTCTGCTTTGTCCTTTTCTTCCACAGGGGGAAAAAACCAAGATCAAAATTTTCCTCCTAATCCTCACATTACCTACACTGACCTAAATCACTGGATAGTCATCACTCTTCTACTTCAGCGTGCCCACTGTAGACTGTGTTCTTTGTTTTAAATTCTCTTTCTGTTAAAATATGGGTGTATTGAGTTATTTTGAAGTATAGCCAAAGATGACTTTCTGTTAAAAATATTGTTTATAATATACATCAGATTCTAAATTCAACCAAAAGTCTGGGCTTTTTTCTTAAACTTTTGGCATTTGCACAGATGAAATGTCACAGAAATGACAAAAAAAGAGACTAGTTTTACAAACCTGATTAGCAGTCTCATTATTTTATTAACCTTTCACTGGACTTGAGCGTATGCATATGTAAGCATTCTTACAGGACTATATAACTGAAATCCCACAGAAGCTTAATCAATATACACATTGTTTTTGCAGTCTACTTTTGCAAAATAGAGCACTCAAAATATACAGTTTGTTATATTAATGGGAGGAACTCTTAAATGTTATATTAAAGAGTTGGGGTTCTATCTTAAAAATAAAACAGAGCATGTTTATTGTACTTAGGATAAAGGATAAATGGCCTGAGGCACTGAGAAATCCTGAAAATTCCTAAGAAAGGTAATATGATAGTTAGGTATTTTATGTGACCTTATAAGATCAAGTGTATTTTGAGTATGAAAATCCTTTTTAAACTGATAGAAATTCCTTGGCGGTCCAGTGGTAAGAATTCTGCACTTGGGTCAATCCCTGGTTGGGGGACTGGGATCCCACAAACCACATGGTGCAGCCAAAAAAGAAAAAAACACACTGGTAATTTATATAGAGAACTATTTCAGCACTCTGGTAATTACTGTTCTACTCTTAAATGTAAAAGTAGAGTAGATAACGACAAAGAGCTCAGAATCTGAAATAGAAACAAAACAAGCAAGCAAAAAACTCCAGCACAGACCACCACTACTGGTTAAGGATTTTGCCAAGAAAAAATATTCTCAAACACTGAAACTATGTATTCTAAAAAATCTGTATATGTATGTACTTCTTCATATGAAGAGTATTTCCAAAAGTTACAGTTTATTTCATAGTGACTACAGATATTAAACACATACTTTGAGTTGTCTTTATGAAATCTCTTTCAACAAACAACTATTGAGTTTGAAGAGTCAGTCATTATTTTAGGTAATGGAGATTCCTATCCTCCACCAGTGGGAGAGACAGACAAGCAAGCAGACAAATCTGCAGGTTAGTATCCAAATCCCCCCTAATTTTAATTCTCCCTAGAGATATGTAGTCTCAATAGATTCCTTAACTTGGATTTATTACAACAGTAAAACTAATAGGAATGCTTTTTCTTTCTCATATTACTTTTAATTCCCACTCTTTAATGTTCACCACCTGACATATTCTGCCCTTTAGAAAATATCTACCCAATTCATCAACTTCTTTAAATTCTGAAAATATTTATCATGAATTTGGCTCCAATCTTAGCCAAACAGGGACTATAATATTCATTCACTGATTCAGTAACTCACATTCTCAATTAACCATATCTTTGTTTACATAGTGTTTGACTTTTGGGTGGCAAACAATAAGACAAAAAGTATTCACTGATTACATCTTCAAGGATACAGAATGGTAAATCCAGCTGAGTCTCTGAATTTTACCCCATCTCCTGGCCTTTCTCACTAGACTCTCACAGCCTTGTGGTCTCTAATTTTTCATTTTATTCATCTTTGCATCTCCAGCATCTAACACAAGGCATGCTCAACAAATAGTTATAAGAATAAATGAGGAAATACTAGGTAATGACTATTGCTCCTTACAAGAATAGTCTGAAAATTACAGGAAACTATTCAGCTAAGAAAGCAAATTGACGATTTTTCAGCAACAAAGTCAAAACCAGAATGAACTAATTGGTTAACCAGCAAGTTTAATTATCCAAAATTATCCTAAATTTCTAGCATTAGGATTAATACAAGTTACTTTGCATATCGCCATTGAAGTGAAGAATACAAACTTGTAGGCCAGATGCCTGACTACAAATTCTAGCTTTGTCACTTATTATCTAGGTGACCTTAGCAAGGTAATTGATTTTTTCTGTTTCAGTTACTTTACCTGCAAAATTGTTATAACAAAATACTACATTCTCAGTGTTGTTATGAGGATTCAATGGGATAATATGTGTAACTTGCCTAAAAAATGATATCTGGCACCTGGTAAATATTCTTTTTGTCTTTTTATACAGTTCATGAGGTTCCCGTGGCAAATAAACTGGGGTGGTTTGCCATTCCCTCCTCCAGCTGAATTATTGGAAAAGTCTCTGATGTTGTGAAAGATTGAGGGCAGAAGGAGAAGAGGGTGTCAGAGGCCGAGATGGCTGGATGGCATCACCAATGCAATGGACATGAACTTGGGCAAACTTCAGGAGATGGTGAGGGCCTGGGAGGCCTAGGTGTTGCAGTCCATGGGGTTGCAAAGAGTTGGACAGGCCCGGGCGACTAAACAACAATAACAAATATTCTATAATACAGTTAACTAAATACATAATATCAGCATCTCCCAATATGAGTTTTGAATAAACCTGGTTGCACAAGATGCTCTATGCAGTTACACATCAGATAGGTTTGGGGAATGTTACTTTTTCCGGAGAGTAAGAAAACTGGTAAATTCAAAGCTTTGAAAAGTTTTACAGCTAAAAGAATCTTGTTTAGATGTATTTACACAAACACTTTCAAGTCTATTTCAGAGCCCCTCTTCCTCTACAGAACAGATGCTGCTACCCTATAGCACTTGTTCTACTTAACATATTTTGTGAAATTCTAATTATGCACCTGTTGCCTCATTGCTTTGCAACCATTTGCATATATTCATATTTGTATTTGTATATATATGCAATCACATGTATATATTTTGAGTCACTAGTATGAGGGTATGGATTTTGGTTTTATTGTCATTCCTATGTATTCTCCTGCTGCTGCTGCTAAGTCGCTTCAGTCATGTCTGACTCTGTGCAAACCCATAGATAGCAGCACACCAGGCTCCCCTGTCCCTGGGATTCTCCAGGCAAGAACATTGGAGTGGGTTGCCATTTCCTTCTCCAATGCATGTAAGTTAAAAGTGAAAGTGAAGTCGCTCAGTCGTGTCTGACTCTTAGCGACCCCATGGACTGCGGCCCACCAGGCTCCTCCGTCCATGGGATTTTCCAGGCAAGAGTACTGGCGTGGGGTGCCATTGCCTTCTCTGACATATTCTCCTACTGTTTCCTATTTTGCCACGGTTCTTCATGCAGGATTCCATATAAACACCAAACACACTGATTTAAATGCAACATAAAGTGTTATTTAAAACCATAAATTCAGGACTTATTGTTTTAAAGGTGGCTGCTTTAATAGTTCCAAACAAAACCTCTGGCACACCCATAAAAACACCCTTTCTGTTAGAAAAGACTGAAAAAAAAAAAACTTCACAGAAGTAAAAATAGAAAACCTAATGCCAAAATAAGTTTCATATCAACATAAAGACAGTAAAGCTGAATTGGTGACCTACAACATGTTTCAATCCAGGGAGGAGGGGGAACCCCCTACCTGAGGGAAGTAGGCAGAAGCTTCCATTTTCCCTCCTTTCTTCCTTATAGCTCAGAGATCTGAATTATAAGAAAAGCAGATAACTCTCTCCTTATAGTACAGATTATACATCTGAAACAGCCTTCAGGGCAGCATCTCCCATAAGGCCATGAACAGTAAGCATACAGACCTCCTTCCACATACAGACCCTATATATATATTGGAATTTAAATACAGTAAAAGGAGAACAAATATGCCCAAATGATGTTTGATACAGTGCAAATGCAATTAAATGGAACAAAGATAGCTTTCTCAACAAATAGTGCTTGAGCAATAGGATATACATTGTTGTTTTAGTCAATAAGTTGTGCCTGACTCTTGTGATCCCATGGACTGTAGCCCACCCAGCTCCCCTGTCCATGGGATTTCCCAGGCACAAATATTGGAGTGGGTTGCCATTTCCTTCTCCAGGCCATTTTCCTGACCCATGGATCGAACCCGCGTCTCTTAATTGGTAGGCAGGCTCTTTACCACAAAGCCACGAGGGAAACCCATGATATATGTAGGCAATAAGTAAATGAGTAATAAATTTCAAAAATAAACCCAGACCTAAAATCCACATGTTTAACAAAATTAACTCAGAATGGATTACAGACATAAGTACTTAATAACTTTTAGAAGAAAACAGGAGACAATCTTTAAGATTTAGAGCTAGCCAAAAATTCTTAGACTTGGCACAACTCATAGAAGGAAAACCTGATAACTGAACTTCAAAACATTAGAACTATTTGCTAATGTGAAAGACCCTATTAAGAATGTGAACAAAGTACAGACCGTGAAAATATTTGCAAACCATGTATCTGTCAAATGACTAACTTCTAAAAGAATAAAGAATTCAAAACTCAACAACAGGGGCTTCCCTGGTGGTACAGTGTAAATAATCCACCTGCCAAAGCAGGAGACATGGGTTCTATCCCTGATCTGGGAAGATTCCACATGCACACAACTAAGCCCATGTGCTACAACTATTGAGCATGTGCTCTAGAGCCCGGGAACTGCAGCTACTGAGCCCGTGTGTGCAACCACTGAAGCGTGCAAGCCCTAGAGCCTGTGCTCCACAACAAGAGAAGCCACCACAATGAGAAGTCCACGCACCACAACTGGAGAATAACGCTTACTCGCCACAACCAGAGAGAAGCCCATGCTGCAATGAAGAGTCAACACAGTCAAAAATAAACAAATAAAACAAAAGATACATGTATATATATAAAATATATATATTTCACAGTAAACAATGATTCAACTATAAAATGGGCAACTGATAGAAACATTTTACCAAAAAACTTGCAGATGGAAAACAGACATATGAAAAGATGTTCAAATCATTAGCCATTACACAAATGCAAACTAATTCCACATTGGAATCATACTATGTACCCATCACAATGGCTAAAAGAAAACATAGTGAAAACACTATGGTGAGGGTGTTGAGAAACGGGCTCACTTACAGAATTGGGGGCAGGATGTAAAACGGAAGAGCCACTCTGCAAGATAATCAGGCAGATTCTTTAAAAATCGAACATACAACTACCATACAAGTCAGCACTGTAATCCTGGGCACGTACCCTGACAAATAAGAAGTCGAGTTCACTCAAAACCTGGCAAATGATTGTTTACAGCAGTTTTATATATAACAGCCCCATGTTAAAAGCAACTCTGATGTCTGTCTTTCAACAATGAATAGTTAAAGTTAAACTATGGTGTATGCATATCATGAAAGTTTAATTAGCAATGAAAAGGAACAAGCTATTAATACTAAAGCATTCAACAGACTGGATCAGTTGCAAGAGAACTATGCTGAGTGAAAAATGTCAGTTCTAAAAAGTTATATATTGAATGATTCTATTTATGTAACATTCTTGAAATGACAAAATTATAGAAATGGAGAACACATTCTGGTTGCCAAAGGAGGTCATAAATGAGAAGGAATGTGGTGGCTGTAGAAGAGATCTTTGTGGTTAAGAAAATGTCTGTATCTTTACTCTACCAATATTCACATTCTGATTGTGATACTGTACTACTCTTGCAAGATGTTATTCCCTTACAGGAATAAGGTTAATGGGATCTCTATATATTATCCCTTACAACTGCATGTGAATCTAGAATTATCTCAAAATAAAAAGTAAATTGAAAACATTTTAATTGAATAGTATATTTATCAATCACTTTATTATTTTCATTTATAGAATATGTACTTTTTCAGCATACTATTATTGATATATCTTAAAATGATATATCATGAGCATCAGTAAATAATGGGAAGGTAATCACAACGCTTCCCTGAGAAAAGAAAGGTATATACCCCATCTCTCATGCCCCAACTTTTAAGATTTATATGTGGGAGAGAGCTCCCTAAAACATCTACCTCTGAAAGACAGCAGGGCTTGTGTCCATGAAACCCATAAGGCTGTTGTGAACTAAGAAAGAGTTCCTAATGGGCATTAAGAAAATGGAAATTATCCCTGAACTCATTTAAAGTGTTTAGTTTATAGTGAGTCTCATGAAAAGATCAATTTGATTCAAAGAAAACTTTAAGAGGAAAATGACTAATAGATAAAACAGAGTAACAAAAGCTCAGTTAAATATTAAACAACATTCACAGAAGACTGTGGATTCAAAAGTAGGCAACCGTTTCAAGCAGAAAAAATGAAAGAAAAAAGCTTAAGTAGTAATGAAAAGATAATAGGCACCAAGGATATGACAATAACTTGGACTGTTTTAAAAAACTCTAAGTAAAAGGAACATATTCAATTTCCAAAGGGATGAACTTGAATGACCTGATTATCTAGGACATTTTCCCATTATAACCATACTTATAATATGTTAATATACTCTATACTTTCCATCTCCCATTTGATATCTCAGCATGAAAATACATACAGACATGTATATTTTTAAAAAAGATCTGCCACTTCCATTTCTAATTGCCTGTTCATTTTCTTCAACCTGAGTTCTAGATAACTGAGTTCAGTGTTTATTGAAAAAGTATTCTCAGGGGGCACCAATGACTTGCAAATTTAACACCCAAAGGTACTCACACTCATTTCATAAGACTGTTTTCCTTTGACATTTCTGAAAGTGTCCATTCCTCTCTTTTTCCTACTGTTTCTACTTTTCTGTATCACTCATTGGACTTTCTTCCTTCTGATTTTCAAGAGCAACAATAACAATATTTGTGAAGCACTTTACATATTACATAGTTTTCACATATATTACTTCATTTGTTTTTAAGGAGACACAGGTAAGCAATTTACCTAGGATTATACTGAGTGGATGAGATGGTTGAATGGCATCACTGACTAAACGGAGTTTAGTGAGTTTGGGTGGACTCTGGGAGTTGGTGATGCACAGGGAGGCCTGGCGTGCTGCAGTCCATGGGGTGGCAAAGAGTCAGACACGACTGAGCGACTAAAGTGAGTGATATTGAGTGGAGTAGATCCTGTTCCTCAACTCTTCTTCTTCCCGTTTTTTCTGTCAGTGTTAACTACCTTCCTTTGTGGCTTTTGGGATCACCTTTGTGGAGATGTGTTTAAACTATACTGATAAGACAGGTATTTCATTTGTAGCAGAGATGATACAGATATGTTCCCAAGCCTTTTGATGAAGTTGGAACTGTGGTTGTCAGTTATAACTGAGATGATAATAAACCATTTCCTAATAAAAACTGACACTTTATTTCATTGAGCTTTCACTGTTAAATAAGTAGCTAAGAGACCTTATAACAATTACCAGGTTTAGGGAATACTACTTACGAAACTAATTGAGAGGTTTGAGTGAACTGATTCAATGGAATGAAAGTGTTAACACTATTACCAATAGAATCAATGAGTAATAAACACACAAAGAAAAATCCTCAATGTTTCCAAAAGTTATATAAACATGAATGAACCATACACTTCATTTAATTTTCCTAGACTTCAAAGTTAATTACCCTTTAAATGTTATTATACCTCAAAATTTCTTCTGATGTTCAAGTTTCTTTAAAAATGGCTACAAAAATTTATCATAGCAAAGGTAACAACAGTTCACACAATTGATACATTTCAACATTTTCCTGACATTTTTATGGAGCTAACATGGAAGTAATAATCAGGTGCAACTAGAGTGCATCATGAGAAACGCTAGGCTGAAAGAAGCACAAGCTGGAATCAGATTGCTGGGAGAAATATCAATAACCTGAGATATGCAGATGACACCACCCTTACAGCAGAAAGTGAAGAGGAGCTAAAAAGCCTCTTGATGAAAGTGAAAGAGGAGAGTGAAAAAGTTGGCTTAAAGCTCAACATTCAGAAAACAAAGATCATGGCATCTGGTCCCATCACTTCATGGGACATAGATGGGGAAACAGTGGAAACAGTGTCAGACTTTTTTGGGGGGGAGCTCCAAAATCACTGCAGATGGTGACTACAGCCATGAAATTAAAAGACGCTTACTCCTTGGAAGAAAAGTTATGACCAACCTAGATAGCATATTGAAAAGCAGAGACATTACTTTGCCGACTAAGGTCCGTCTAGTCAAGGCTATGGTTTTTCCTGTGGTCATGTATGGATGTGAGAGTTGGACTGTGAAGAAGGCTGAGCACTGAAGAATTGATGGTTTTGAACTGTGGTGTTGGAAAAGACTCTTGAGAGTCCCTTGGACTGCACAGAGATCCAATCAGTCCATTCTGAAGGAGATCGGCCCTGGGATTTTTTTGGAGGGAATGATGCTAAAGCTGAAACTCCAGTACTTTGGCCACCTCATGTGAAGAGTTGACTCATTGGAAAAGACTCCGATGCTGGGAGGGATTGGGGGCAGGAGGAGAAGGGGACGACAGAGGATGAGATGGCTGGATGGCATCACTGACTCAATGGACATGAGTTTGAGTGAACTCCAGGAGTTGGTGATGGACAGAGAGGCCTGGCATGCTGCAATTCATAGGGTCGCAAAGAGTCAGACATGACTGAGTGACTGAACTGAACGATTGATAGCATAAGTAGTGCATTTCAGGGGTTATTCCACTGTACTTACTAAAATCTACTTACACTTTTGAAAAGGGTTACAAATTTTGAACTTTCACAATACTCCATAGTCACTTTTTGTTTTACATATGCCTTACTATATCTTAATGTACTTGGCAGAAATGATGCTGCTACTCATTGATGAGAGAAATATATATATATATGATTTATATATAAAAGGAAGAGGATGAAAAATTTGGCTTAAAATTCAACATTCAGAAAACTAGCCTCATGGCATCCAATCCCATTATTTTATGTCAAATAGATGGGGAAACAATAGAAACAGTGAAGACTTTATTTTTCTGGGCTCCAAAAACACTGCAGATGGTGACTGCAGCCATGAAATTAAAAGACGCTTGCTCCTTGGAAGAAAAGCTATGACCAACCTAGACAGCATATTCAAAAGCAGAGACATTACTTTGCTGACAAAATTCCATTAGTCAAAGCTATGCTTTTTTCCAGTAGTCACATATGGATGTGAGAGTTGGACTATAAAGAAAGCTGAGCACCAAAGAATTGATGATTTTGAACTATGGTGTTGGAGAAGACTCTTGAGAGTCCCTTAGACTGCAAGGAGATCAAACTAGTCAATCCTAAATGAAATCAGTGCTGAATGTTCATTGGAAGGACTGATGCTGAAGTTGAAGCTCCAATACTTTGGCCACCTGATGAGAAAAACTGACTCATTGGAAATGACTCTGATGCTGGGAAGGTTTGACGCCAGGAGGAAAAGAGGATGACAGAGGATGAGATGGTTGGATGCCATCACCGACTGGATGCACATGAGTTTGGGCAAACTTCGGGAGTTGGTGATGGACAGGGAAACCTGACAAGCTGCAGTCCATGGGGTTGCACAGTGTCAGACACGACTGAGCGACTGAACTGATGATTTATATATATATACATAAATCACTTTCCTGTAGATCTGAAATGATCACATTGTAAATCAGGTATATTTCAATAAATATTTTTTTTAAAAAGAAATCTTGGGTAGGCACAGACTGTGCTATTGTCAGAGACCTCGAATAAAACTAACCTTGCTTTCCATAAATAAATAAACAAATAAAAACTTTAACTCTGCATTGTTAGTGGCCTGATTTCTACAATTTTTAATAAATGAAAATGCTATGTTAGCATTTCCTCTAACTTATTCTTTCTAACAATTGTCAATAAATGCCTAAGAAAATAAGTGTACATAGGCAGCACCCAAAGAAAAGAAAAGTGAATTGCTTTAAGCAATGCTTAAAACTTGAGGCATTTTTTACTTTAATTTTTTATGATTTTTAAGACTATTACAGCCTCATAATGAAAAATTTTAAGGGAAATATGATCTTGCCATGCTTCACTCTTTCATATTTTTCTAGCAATATAATTTGTTATTTTGATACAAAATATATGCAAAGTTTTCTGAAGTATTAAACCTTTTCATAAACATAATTTTGATCACTGTACACTACTAATATATTCTACTTCATTTAATCATGTTCCTATTAGTGTGCATTTCAGTGTAGATTAAAATGTTTCAGCTTTTACAGTGCTTCAATAAACCAAGTCAAAGTTTTGTCCATATTTGTGATTATTTCCTTAAATTTCAAAATGAAATTACTGATTATAAACAGTTTTAAGACTCTTGATAGATAGTACCATATTCATTTTCAAAAGCCTGTATTAAAGCTTGTAAAATTCAAATATAATATAAAAGCACTGCTTGGAGTGTGTCAATAATAGCCATTTGGCTTTATACTTATGTGGGATATTTACTCTGCAATAGCTGATGGCAACATCTAGAAATGGGAAAAAAGTCACAGGCAGCAAAGCAAGAAAGTAGGTAGGTGAAGCAGAGGATGGAGAAACAATGCAAACACTATTAATATACAATACACTTTGCTTCACTGTACTTTGTACACTGATGGTCTAGTTGGGAAGGGAGCCTGAAGTAGTCTGAGCCATTTAGTTCTTTCATAACCTTTATGGACATCCAAATTAGGTGGTTTTGGAGTTTTAAGATTACTTAAACACTATACTGTTTGGCTTTATGGAGAGTATGAACTCTTGAAAACAAATGTAAAATCTGCTTTGAGAATTTAAACAGTCTTAGAACAATCATATCAACAAACTAATAGGAGAGGGGAATAAAGTAAGTCCCAGTCTCTGGGGTTAAATATCAAGAGAATACATGGAAACAATTACATTTTATTTTACTAATTTATGTATTCATTCAGTGATGTACTACTTCAACCAAGATTAATTGAGCATCTATTAGATGTCAGGCACTGGTCTAAATAATGGGAACAGAATTATGAACCCAAAGGATGTTTTCATATCCTCTTAAACTTACAGTTTCACAAGAACGAGCGGCAATTCACCAGGCAGTTACAGTACAAGGTGATGGCAAGCTCAGGTGGATGGAGAAAACCTAACAGGGTAAACCCTTTTACAGTGATTTTAGGAAGTATCTGAGATTAGTTTTCAAATGAAAACTAAAAGCTAATTGAGTGAACAGAGTGTGTTGAAGAATCAAAATAGTGAAACGCCTTGCCTATGGTCACACATCTAATAAGAGTGTCATGCTAGGAGTGAGGTCTTCAGACTCTTCACTGATAATAGTGATATTCCACTAGTATAGCCAGTATACCACTAGTATCAGTTTCCTAACACCTCTGGACTGGCATTCTTTATGAATTTTCAGAGTAATGAGGAACATCCTCTCACATGGGAAAAACTCTTACAGACCATGGGGATCATATTTTAACCCACAGTACATTTTAGAGACAAAGTTGGGTCTTCAAGACAAGTTTCAAAAAGACAACAACATATTGTGTTTTGAGGTTGTCTAGATGTGAGAGTTGGACTGTGAAGAAGGCTGAGAGCCAAAGAATTGATGCTTTTGAACTGTGATGTTGGAGAAGACTCTTGAGAGTCCCTTGGACTGCAAGGAGATCCAACCAGTCTATTCTGAAGGAGATCAGCCCTGGGATTTCTTTGGAGGGAATGATGCTAAAGCTGAAACTCCAGTACTTTGGCCACTCATGCGAACAGTTGACTCATTGGAAAAGACTCTGATGCTGGGAGGGATTGGGGGCAGGAGGAGAAGGGAACGACAGAGGATGAGATGGCTGATGGCATCACTAACTCAATGGACGTGAGTTTGAGTGAACTCTGGGAGTTGGTGATGGACAGAGAGTAGGCCTGGTGTGCTGCGATTCATGGGGTCGCAAAGAGTCGGACACAACTGAGTGACTGAACTGAACTGAACCTTTCAGTGAAAGACTTCTTAAATAGTAGTAAGTCTGTGAACATTCCAACCTATCATTGAAGACTACAAGTGCCTGCTTAGATTATTGGGGGTTCCAAATATATATTAAACTACTTCAAACATCAGAGATATTACTTTGCTGACAAAGGTCTGTCTAGTCAAAGCTATGGTTTTTCCAGTAGTCATGTATGGATGTAAGAGTTGCTGCTTTTGAACTGTGGTGTTGGAGAAGACTCTTGAGAATCCCTTGGACTGCAAGGAGATCCAACCAGTCAATCCTAAAGGAAATCAGTCCTGAATATTCATTGAAAGCACTGATGCTGAGGCTGAAACTCCAATAATTTGATGACCTGATGAGAAGACTCATTTCTGACTCATTAGAAAAGACCCTGATGTTGGGCAAGATTAAAGGCAGGAGGAGAAGGGGACAGACAAGAGATGATGAGATGGTTGGATGGCATCTCCAATTGATGGACATAAGTTTGAGCAAGCTCCGGGAGTTGGTCATGGATAGGGAAGCCTGGTATGCTGCAGTCCATGGGGTTGCAAAGAGTCGGACATGAATGAGCAACTGAACTGAACTGATTTCAAATGGCACAGAATGGATGAGGAGAAAGCCAAGCTGAAAGGACTTTATTTTGAACTCCATGACATCACCACTTTCTAATAAATTTTAATGTTGATCAATTGATCCTGATGCCATTCAAAACACTACAGGGAAAACCTAAATTATAGAGCTTTTTTGGTGGAAGATTATCAGATCTAATTACCATATTATCCTAATGCATTAGATAATTTGCTTTGTTATAATAACTTCTAAAGTTCCTTATCACATTGACCCTCAAATTTCCATTTTCAGACAAACTGCACAGCATTTTTCCTGTATATGCTTTGCTGCTTCTACAGGCTTGCACAACAATATTTAATTATGCTTTTCTTTTAAAACAATCAATAACTTTGTTATATGTTTTTCCTCCCCAAAAAGTTAGTGTCTCAGGGCAACAAGGAAAAAAGTTTTCAATGTAAAATGTTTAAAACAATTGCAATCAACTCAAATTTTCTGTGCCAGGGGAATGCAGAGATAGCACATATGACTGAAATCCATGGATGTACCCCAAATTTCATTTCAAAAAGCAATTTAAACCTCTCTTTTAACCAAAACTGTGATCTGCAGCAAAACTGGCTGATTTGTGTTTTGTCTTTTTTGGAGCCAGTCAGTGGGTACATGACACAGAAGTATCCTTAAACTTGATAATCCATTCCCAAGGAAATGAAAGTTAACTATAATCATTTGGCACTGAATAAAAAATTCCACCGGAAGTGTAAACAGAGCTAAAACCATCTGATGCTTGTTTTCAGATTTTAAATGCCCTGTTTAGAGCCAGTATATAGAAAGAATCATCGTATTTTCTTCGCCAAGTCTGTGATTATTTAAAACCAAGTCATGAAGTACATATTTAGAAGTACCTCCAGGAAATGTAAAAACTAAGACATCATGCTTTACCTCTATATTTCTATGTGATGACATTAATTGGGCAGCTAAATTGAAGCTATGCATAAAAAGCAGCTTCTCTACTTATGAAAAGATTCCAAAAAATGATTCATAATTCTAATTGTTTTTAAGTGCAGAGTGACTAAATTCAAACTGCTTTTCAGCTAAGTTTACGACTGCATTCCAAAGAATTTCATGGTTAAGAATTTCTTACTAAGAAATTAAGACAATCAAGCACTAAGTTAACAACTTTTACTCTTTTCATATCTTCAACTGATTGGAGGAGGGTCACCCACCTTAGGGAAGACAATCTGCTTTACTCATTTACCAATTCAAATGTTAAACTTATATACAAACACTCTTGCAGACACACCCAGAATAATGTTTGACTCAATATCTGGGCACCCCATGGCTCGGTCAAGTTGCCACAAAAAATTAACCATCACGGTCATTTTAAAATTCCTACTTTCATTTCCCACCAGAATTATAAATCCTTACCACTACTTCAAAAGCTCAGTGTTTAGGTCCTATTGGATATGAGGTGGTTAACACTATTCATAAGAGTACTCTAAATGAAGTGCAAATACAGTGCATGGCAGACCCTACTAAATGACCTGTTGATTTAAATTAAAATAGCCAATCATCATCATGTAAAACATTGCCAATATTGGGAAGCCAATGGTCTTTGCTCTATTGTGTACCTTTCATATTTCAATGAAAATTCATAACTTAAAAGTTAATAAGGAGACTGGCTTTTTTGTGTAAGTAAGTAAGTAAGTAAGTAAAGTCACTCAGTCGTGTCCGACTCTTTGTGACCCCATGGACTGCTGCCCACCAGGCTCCTCAGTCCATGAGATTCTCCAAGCAAGAATACTGGAGTGGGTTGCCATTTCCTTCTCCAGGCTTTTTTGTGTAGTACCTACCAATTCAGCTGGAAATAAATGAAAAACTTCATCCAAACAATAAAGCAGTTTTATTATACATGGTTGTGCAGCAGAATGTTTAGTTAATAGATCAGTTTGGTATCAAGTAGACTAATCCTAAATCAGAAGAGAAGAGATCTTCTCTAGTTGGAAGGGATTTCAAATAATCAATAGCAAAAGCAAATATTTATAGCATGTTTATTACCTGTGAGGTGCTAAGTGTTATACCCCAGATTTTCCCAAATTAATATGCAAAAATAATATGAATTTGGTAGCTAAAATCATGGTAAATATGTGTATTTTATACTTTTAATACTTTGTCTTTCTCATCATTTTTTAAAAAATCAATGTGAATCTAAATCCTCTTGCTTCATCTTTGCAATTTATGACTCTAGGATGATGAGAAGAGGTTAGAAATAATATAATAAGAAGGCTGAGGTGTGTTTATCTTTGCTTTTCTGTACTAAGTATAATACTAGAAACACATAGCGCTTGTTATGTGTCAGGCTTTAAGTACTTTGCACATACTAACTCTTTCTCTATATAACAAACTTAAAAGGGAGGCTTTGTTATTATTGTAGCACACAAATGAAGCAACTGTGGCACAGAGAGTTGAATAAGTTGTCTGAGGTCACACACCTAGAAAGCAATAGAAGAATGACTTCTATCCTGCAGCCTGGCTCCAGGCTCATGCTATTAACTGTGGTGGTCCACAGCACAGTAGCTCAGCCTGCACAGTAACTTAGTGAACCGGGAATGAGTGTGTACTGAGGAAAACCAGACATCACACAAAAACAAGCAAACTTAATTCCTGCCAAAAAAAAAAAAAATGAAATTAAGTTTGAGCTGGTAAAATGAATTCCTTCTTTCTAGGATACCAAACTTTGAGGATTTTATTTTTGTTTGCTTCACATATATAAAAACTTACGAGTCTTGCAGTAGCAATTACCTTTTATGAATACACTTTGGAAAGCTTTTGATATATGTATATAATCAGATCATTGCAATAACTCTGGGAAGCACTCCTCTCATTTTCTAGATGAGAAAACATGCTAGGGAAGTTAAGAAACTGGATAAAATGGAAGTTCAGATCTTTCTGTACTTGAAATAGCTAGAATTCCTTCTATCTACCACCTCATCAATGAAAATTTACCATTAGGTTAGACTGTACTCAGAATTTTATATTCAACATCCTGAAAACATAAACACATTTCCTTAACTAAGTTATTAAAATATACAAATAGAACTAGAAATTGACAAAATCATGAAAGAGATTATGCTGAACCATTTGATGCTAAAAGTCAAAGGAATACATTTTTAAAAAAAAGATTATAAACAGTTATTAGAGTCTGTCTAGTATAGTCATCAGCAACAGTTAAAACTTTTCAAACTTGGGAAAGGAGTATGACAAGGCTGCATGTCACCCTGTTTAATTAGCCTATGTCAGAGTACATCATGCAAAATGCTGGATTGGAAAAATCACAAGCTAAAGTCAAGAATGCTGGAAGAAATATCAAAAGCCTCTGATATGCAGATGACACCAACCTAATGGCAAAAAGTGAACTAAAGAGCCTCTTGATGAGGGTGAAAGAGGAGAGTGAAAAGCAGGCTTAAAACTCAACATTCAAAAAGCTAATATAATGGCATCCAGTACCAACACTTCATGGCAAATAGAAGGGGAAAACATGGAAGCAGTGACCGATTTTATTTCCTTGGGCTCCAAAATCACTGCGGATGGTGACTACAGCCATGAAATTACAGGTGCTTGCTCCTTGGAAGGAAAGCTGTGACCACCTAAACAGCATATTTAAAAAGCAGAGACATCACTTTGCTGACAAAGGTCTGTATAATCAAAGCTGTATTTTTTCCAGTAGTCATGTATGGATGTGACAGTTGGACCATAAAGAAGGCTGAGTGTCAAATAATTGATGCTTTTGAATTGTGTTACTGGAGTAGACTCTCTAGAGTCCCTTGAACTGCAAAGATATCAAGCCAGTCAATTATAAAGGAAATCAACCCTGAATATTTATTGGAAGGACTCATGCTGAGGCCGAATCTCCAGAACTTTGGCTATCTAATACAAAGATCTGAAAAGAATCTTTTTACTGGAAAATATCCTGAAGCTGGGAAAGACTGAGGGCAAAAGGAGAAGCTGGTGACAGAGTATGAGATGGCTGGATGGCTCATGTTCATGGATGACTCAAAGGACATGAATTTGAGCAAATTCTGGGAGACAGTGAAGGACGGGGAAGCCTGGCATGCTGAAGTCCATGGGGTCACAAAGAGTTGGACATGACTTAGTGACTGAACAACAGTATAATCATTATAAATTTAAGACTGAAGGAACTGAAATGGCCTATTCTGAATTATATTTCAAATATATATATATATATGTATATGAAAAGACTTGGAAGGAAAAAGTAAATAATTTAGCATGTCCCTGAAATACAAATAGCTCCTAAGAAAGAAAGCAATCATGTTAAAAATTTGAATGATGGGAAAAATAAATGGACAATGCTTGCTCTTTTACATTAGATTACACTGACAGATCCTTATCTTTATCTCTCGTGTTTATTTTCAGCAATACAAAATCTGAGTCAAAATGTACCAAAGATTAGATGGCTGTTTGTAAATACAAACATCTTAGTAGTTAAATTCTGTCTTGCTAGAGATTACCTGAATGAAGCAAAGACACATCCATTATTTTTGTAGTCAGTTTCCTCAAGCAAAATTTATCAAATTGATTCAATTTCCAGACCATGTAAAGAGCTAATGGTATTTTCATGCCCATGCAAAAGTTAGAGCTCTGGGGGTTTTCTTGACAAAATGTAATTTTCTATTCAGTGAAAAAGGAATAAGAAAGTAAGAAAGTGAATGACTGACAGACAGAAAGTTCAAGCTACTACAGGCAGGCAGAAGGGAGGAAAAATAAATTAAGAAGAAAGAGAAAAGAAGTTATGGGCCTAAACTGTAATAGATGCTTATTCCATCCATCAAGATGTAGAATTTAAAAGCATCAACAAGAAAGAGTAAGCTTTGCTTCAATGTTACATACACAAACACACACACACACGTACCCATGTATATGTGTATAGGCATATGTGCATATACATGACATTAATATGTTCAATGGACATGAATTTGGGCAAACTCTGGGAGATGGTGAGGGCCAGGGAAGCCTGACATGCTGCAGTTCATGGGGTTGTGGAGAGTTAAACACAACTTGGCAGGTGTTTAACAAAAAAAATACATGAAATTGAATCTGAATCTTACCTAAGAATTCCTACATTGCCTCGTTCGAGATGAGGTAATATATGTGAAATCCATTTATAAATTGTAAGGCATTAGACATACACGACGTGCAATAAATCATGACCTCAATATGTTATAAACAACTCTGTGTTTACAACCATCTTCATTCTTGTTTTCCAAAAGGAAATGAAGTTTAATTAGAGATGCAGAATATGTCAATGGTGTACCTGAAGACAAATTACAGGATAATCCAAAACATCAACTAGTATTATATACAAATTGGCCTAGTTCCTTCTTAAAACTATAAACAATATTAAAAATCACATTTGTTTCTTATGAATCAAGAATATAGTGTATTTCAGAACACCAGTTAGAAGTTCTAAGGATATTGTTTTCACTAATTCTAAGTCACTAGTGACCTGCAAGCTATGGACAAGGTCAATGTCAATATCAATGCCACATATTCAGTAATAAGTATATGCAATTGAATAAAAAATTAGAAAAGAAAAGTAATATTATCACAAAATCCCATTATAAAAAATGAAGTAATTTCTCTTTGAAATGATTGTATGGTCCAAAAGTTATAATGCCATTATAGAAACACATTTAAACAAACATAAAGCTAAATGAATTCATAATATGCTGGTTCTGCTATGGCAGAATGATACAAAAGGAGAATAAGAGGGGGAAAAAGTCCTAATGCTCAAGGCTTGAACAAATAAGAATGTCTAGATTTTCACACTACTTTTTAGTGTTGATTCAGGCCTTTCCTAAGCCTGGCATGCTGCAGTCATGGGGTTGCAAAGACAAACATGGCTTAGGAACTGAACAATAATAACATCTCATATTTTTGAGTGCTTGTTATTCTGTATTATTTCAGGAATTATTCTTTTTATTTTGAAAACTATTGTATTTGAAAAGCCAACTTACAAAATTAATTATTCTCTAAGAACATCTTTTATTTTTTAAAGTATGTATCTGTGTATTCATTATTTCTAAATGCTTAAAAAGCAAGATTTAAAAGAAAAACCACAGAGATTGTTTCATCTCAATCTAGTGTCACAATTTAGCACATAGAAAGTATTTACTGATACATTTTTAAAAAACAGGTGTTTTTGTTTTTTTCACAAGGCAGATATATATTATCCTTAATCATTCCTAGTATCCTTAGAGAAATATGATTTTGTGAAAACCATGGGTATTACACAAATACTAGAGTCAATATGTTTTAATGCTGTGTTAGTCTTTTTAGGATAATACAACCATCCTAATAATGAATATGTATTTCATAGTTGGCAAACATATTTAGGCATTTCTTACTAAAGAAAATAGTTTCTTGCTTCAAAATTATATACTCCATGTAGTACTCAAAGTAGAGACCAAAAGGAGTAATGGAATTTTATTTTAGATACTTTAATATAATTTCGTCAGATTAGAGGTTACAAAATTCAGTTTAGAGAAATTTTCTCAACGTTTTCTTTAGCTTCCCATTACTCTTTCACGTCTTCATTCTTCTCTCACATATTCATCCTTTCTTTAAAAGTAGCATATCAATAGAAAAATACAGGGTTAGCTCCAGGGAGACATTTTCTCCTTTCCTGTCCCTCCCCATTATTAAAAGCCTGCTTTGATGATCACTTCAATCGCTCAGTTGTGTCTGACTCTTTGTGACCCCATGAACTGCAGCACGCCAGGCTTCCCGGTCTATCACCAACTCCTGGAGCTTGCTCAAATTCATGTCCATCCAGTCAGTGATGCCATGCAACCATCTCATCCTCTGTCATCCCCTTCTCCTCCTGCCCTCAGTCTTTCCCAGCATCAGGGTCTTTCCCAATGAGTCAGTTCTTTGCATCAAGGTGGCCAAATTATTGGAGTTACAGCGTCAGCATCAGTCCTTCCAGTGTACATTCAGGACTGATTTCTTTTAGGATTGACTAGTTTGATCTCCTTGCAGTCCAAGGGACTCTCAAGAGTCTTCTCCAACACCACAGTTCAAAACCACCAATTCTTCACCACTCAAAGCCATAAATAAACCATAAATGTGGTATAATAATAACTACTAAAGTTGTATCATTTTGTTATCTCTGTGTGCTATCATTTATCAGCTGATTTGGCTCTATTATGTCTCTTCACACATGAGTGTATGCCATACTTCATCTTTAAGTTAATTTTCATTTTATACTGGAGTACAATGTTCTGTTGATTTCAGGTGTACAGCAAAATGAATCAGTTATACACATGTATCCCATTATTTTTCAGATTCTTCCCCCATATAGGTTATATAGAATACTGAGTAGAGTCCCCTGTGCTAGACAGCACATGCTTGTTGATTATCTGTTTTATATATAGTAATGTGTATGTTGATCCCAAACTCCTAATTTATCCATCCCCTATACCTTTTCCCTTTGGTAACCATGAGTTTGGTGTTGAAGTCTGTGAGTCTGTTTCTATTTTATAAATAAGTTTACTGTTTGTTTGTTTGTTTTTTAGATTCTACAAATAAGTGACATGATTATTTGTATTTCTCTGTCTGGCTTACTCTTCTTAGTATTATAATCTCTGGATCCATCTATGTTGTTGCAAATGGCATTATACCATTCTTTTTATGGCTAAGTAATATTTCATTGTATATACATATCACCTCTTCTTTATCCATTCCTCTGCTGATGGAAATTTAGATTGTTTCCATGTCTTAGCTGTTATAAATAATGCTGCAATGAACATTATGGTGCCTATATCTTTTCTGGCTATGGTTTTTTCTGGATATATGCCCAGGAGTGGGATTGCAGGATCATATGGTAGCTTTATTTTTATTTTGTTAAGAAATCTCAATACTGTTCTCTACAGTGGCTGTTCCAGTTTACAATCACTCCAACTGTGGAGGAGGGTTCCCTTTTCTCCACATCCTATCCAGCATTTATTGTTTATAGATTTTTTTAATGATGGCCATTCTGAGCAGTATGAAGTGATACCTCACTGCAGTTTTGATTTGCACTTCTCTATTGATTAGTGATGTTGAACATCTTTTCATGTGTTTATTGGCCATCTGCAAATCTTCTTTGGAGAAATGTCTGTTAAGATCTTCTGCCGATTTCTGATTGGGTTATTTGTGTTTTGACATAGAAGTGCTTGAACTGTTTGTATATTTTGGAGATTAATTCCTTGTGGGTCACTTCATTTGCAAGTATTTTTTCCCATTCTGTGAGTTGTCTTTTCATTTTGTTTATGGATTCCTTTGCTGTGTAAAAATGTTTTTATAATTAAGTCCCACTTATTTTCATTTTTATTTTCATTCTAATAAAGGGTCAAAAAAGATCTTGTGCAATTTAAGTCAGAGAGTGTTCTGCCTATTTTCCTCTAAGAATTTTAGTGTTCAGTCTTACATTTAGGTCTTCGATCCATTTTGAGTTTGTTTTTGTGCGTGGTGTTAGAGAATGTTCTAATTTCATTGTTTTACATGTAGTCGTCCAGTTTTTCAATGTTGGGCTGGATAAGCACCAGCTGGAATCAAGATTGCTAGGAGAAATATCAATAACCTCAGATATGCAGATGACACCAACCTTTTGGCAGAAAGTAAAGAAGTACTAAAGAGCCTCTTGATGAAACTGAAAGAGGAGAGTGAAAAAGTTGGTTTAAAGCTCAACATTCAGAAAACGAAGATCATGGCATCTGGTTCCATCACTTCATGGCAAATAGATGAAGAAACAGTGGAAACAGTGACAGACTTCATTTTTAGAGGTTCCAAAATCACTGCAGATGGTGACTGCAGCCATGAAGCAAAGTTATGACCAACCTAGACAGCATATTAAAAAGCAGAGACATTACTTTGCCAACAAAGGTCTGTCTAGTCACGGCTATGGTTTTTCCAGTAGTCATGTATGGATGTGAAAGTTGGACTATAAAGAAAGCTGAGTGCTGAAGAATTGATGTTTTTGAACTGTGGTGTTGGATAATTCTCTTGAGAGTCCCTTGGACTGCAAGGAGATCCAACCATTCCATCCTAAAGGAGATCAATCCTGAAGGTTCATTGGAAGGACTGATGCTGAAGCTGAAACTCCAATACTTTGGCCACCTGATGCGAAGAGCTGACTCATTTGAAAAGACCCTGATGCTGGGAAAGATTGAAGGCAGGAGGAGAAGGGGATGACAGAGGATGAGATGCCTGGATGGCATCACTGACTTAATGGACACAAGTTTGGGTAAACTCTGGGAGTTGGTGATGGACAGGGAGGCCTGGCGTGCTGCAGTTCATGGGGTCGCAAATAGTCAGACACAACTGAATGACCGAACTGAACTGTCCAGTTTTCCCAATAACACTCACTGATGTCTCTTCTTCACTGCATATTTTCCCCTAATTTTCCTAGATTAATAGACCATAGGTGCATGAGTTTATTTCTGGCCTTCTTATACTGTTTTATCGTATTTCTGCATTTCTATTTTTGTGCCAGTACCATAGAGTTTTTATGACTATAGCTTTATAGTGTAGTCTGAAGTCAGGAAGCATGATTCTCCCAGCTCCATTTTTCTTTCTCAGGATTGATTTTACTATTTGAAATTTTTTGTATTTTCATACCAGTTAAAAAGAAAAATATGTTCTAGTTCTATGAAAGATGCCACTGGTAATTTCACAGGGATTGCACTGAATCTGTAGATTTCCTTGGGTAGTACAGTCATTTTGATGATATTGGTTCTTCCAACCCAAGAACATGTTATATCATTCCATCTGTGTCTGTCATTTTTTATTTCTTTCATCAGCATTTCATAGTTTTCAGAGTATAGGTCGTTTGCCTCCTTATGTATGTTTATTCCTAGTATGTTACTCTTTTTGATTATGCCATATTTTCATATAAAAACTTTATATATGTATAGCATAAATGTATGAATGGTTATCTATTTGTCTCTATTTTATACCATAAGTTACATTTATAGAATTTTAACATGGCATATAGCAAAGTGGCTTTTAAAATACTTTCTTAATTTTAAATTAAAGAATGATTTAAAAAATGAAAGCCTTGTTTAATAAGTATTGATATAATAATAAGTATTTGAAATAATAAGTATTTGATAAATTAATTTAAAACAGCTGGGTATATAGTTATGTGGAGTTTGGCTTGTTTCATCAACCATTTACTAAGTCTAAGACACTGCATGAAATAATTTGCATTTGATGCTTACCACTTACAACTACATCTTTTTTGTTTGTTTGTTTTGAGATAGGAAATATGTCCATTGGAGTTTTTATGGATTTACTGGGGCTCTTTTTCTTAGAAAATGAGAACATTTTGGCATTTATGACATCATCATCTTCTTCAATCCTTTGATTTTACAGATGAGAAGTATGGTATTAGAGATGTTATGAGTTGCTTAAAATTAATGCTGTCTGTTGTCCCTCACAGTCAAACAGATGAACTAGGACTCTGTTTGATACAGATTTTGGGAACTAGGGGTATGTTAGGAGGAGGGCTGATCTACTATAGCATGTCACAAACATCAAAGACAGAGCCAATGTCTTGCCCACTAGCACACCTGGCAAAGATATGGATCTTCCAAAAAAGGGACAGAATGAGGCATCATATTCAAGTACAGGTATTGGAAAACTGGAAGCCAACTAATAGAGGAGACAGCACAGACAATCTTTTTGCTTATGATACCACTCATGCATAAAAACGCTTCTTTATTGTTTAACTAATCAACATTTTGCCCAGTCTGTAAGTGATCTCTCCCTTTTTTTCCCCAGAGTTTTACTTATTTGTGTCATGCATTCATAGGGAGACTATACCCATTTTTAAAATGATGAGGTATGCCCATAATGGCCTCATTTAATACCTTCTGTCCTCATGTATAATTATTAATACAGGCCCCTCCTTTTCTAAAATACCATGGTTTTGGATAGTAAATTACATGGTTGCCTAAGTCACATAGCATCTATTTTTTATTGCCTTTCCCTTCTGGCAATTTCTTCAGATGTCTATACCTAATAATGATCATGTAGTTTATAATTTCCATGAAGAGAGAGATATGAGCATCAGGATTAGGTTAGGTTAGTTAGGGCTAAGCTCATTTAAGATGTTATTTCATATTTCACATTAATATATGCATACATAATACATACCTAAGGTAATCAGTATCTTTCTCAGTACCTAGACCATGATTGCATGTGCATGTGTACTAAGTCGCTTCAATCATGTCCAACTCTTTGCAACTCCAAGTACTGTAGCCTGCCAGTCTCCTCTGTCCATGATATTCTTTAGGCAAGAATACTGGAGTAGGTTGCCATGTCCTCCTCTTGGAGATCTTCCCAATCCAGGGACTGAACCTGTATCTCTTAAGTCTCCTGCATTGGGAGGCAGATTCTTTATCACTAACACACCTGGAGTGGAAGCTTAAGTTTTTTTCTATTGGTGTGAGTGATATGATGCCAAAGTGCTCATCAATATAAAGTCCTACTCAATTATAGGACATTTAAATAATCATAATTTTTACATAACTGCATGGATTTTAATCATGTTACCAAAATGACTATAGGAATAAAAACTGAAATGGCTGTAACATTTGAACTACCACCTTACAATATTTATGGACTCTGTCATCCCCAAATATAGAGAATATTGTAAGAAATAAAAGGAGGAGGCTTTATTCCGCTTTTAAAATGATCTCTATCCTTTCCATCAAAATAAATACTCTGAGAGCAACCTCTATAAATTAATGAAATAACTGCTAGGTTTTCAAGCTAAAGCAATTTACATTAAAAAAAAACAATTCCATTTCATGCATATATTTTGGCTTAACTACTAAAAAAAGGCATGGTTAGACTAATAATGAGGAATAAAATGTATCTACATTACCCTCACCTTACCCTCACTCATAGAATTCTATGAAATTTTAAGTTCTTCAAATTTAAGTTCAGATGTCACTTCCATTGAGCCTCCTTCCCTCTTGACTTCTTACTTCTCTCCCCACATCCCTCCTTTCCAGGAGTGATATACTCTACTTCTGTATTCTTACAGACCCTTCTACATATTGCTATTATAACACTCACCACATTTTACTGTAACTGTTTACATACCAATCTGCCCCATTAAGCTGATTTCCGAGGAGTCAGAAACCAAATACTTTTCATCTGTCAACTCCCAGTATCTAGCTCAAAGCCTGTTACACACCCTGATTTTGGTAAATATTTGTTAGACAAATGAATCAATGATTCAGTCATTTAAAAAAAGGTTACAACTGCATGTTAAGTAAATACTCTATATAAAAGAAGCAACAATTTTAAATGAGCACAGCACTAGCCCAAAAGGGATATAAACACTATTGGCAAGATTTGTATTAAAGAGAGATCCTTTCAAAGACACAACCTGTCCATAAGCAGAGTCACCACACTGAAGTAAAGACAAATGATTTCTAAACAGAAAGTCTTATCCTTCGATTTAAACTTGCAAAAGACAGATGGGAGCACATGCAGCAGTTTGAAGCAATGCAACGGAATCATTAAAACCTTAGGAAGCAAGACCAATGAAGGGAAACTGTGTTCAGAGATAAAGTGCTTTCATTTTAATGAATCCATAAGAAAATCAGACCCTGGTCAGTTCTCTTTCTACATGTTGCTGATTCTAGAAGCAATCAACCAAGCAAGCAACTCTACAAAGCCAGTATGGGCAGTTTAGTTAAACCAGTGGAAAAAATGAGTCAAATTGGTAACTGGACATTAAGAAAATCAGATAAAAAGCAAATAGTGGGACTGAGATTTCCCTTCATCTATCTTTCTATTCTACACAAATAAAGACATAAAACAAAAATAACTGGAGATGTGTATTTGATTGTTTTTTTCGAGTCATAAGTTATTACAGACCTCTCCAGATGACTGCTCCATACAACCTGAAAAAATAATGAAGTGTTTACAGTTCCCCCAGAGTCTGCAGATGGACAGAAATAGCCTATGAGCCATTAACGTGAATTTATGTTTATGTACATAATCTTTAATATACACAACCTTCTACAATATTATCTGTGTACATATAGCATGTACTGCAATGGAGTATAATGAGTTATACCTTTATATTCTCTTCCCACTAAATGAACACTAAGATTCTTTAGGGGATGAACAAAATAAATGTGGTACCTTTGAGAGAAACATGGGCTCTCTTAGGTCAGGGGCTTGTAAAAGTGGGAGGTGGGTGTGATTAAGGGACAATAGCAAGTAAGAGAGGATATATTTTCCAAAATGCTAACTAGTCTCTTAGTGTTCATATATCAGTACCAGAAGGGGCCATTTGAGACCACTTTCTACTTCTAGACAGGATTATATCCACAACATTTCTAATAAGAGGGGTAATCCTGTTCTTAATATCCTCCAAAGAAGATTTAAACACTTTCATTTGTAACCTATGTCTGAGTTTTGACAACACTTATAATAAGTTATTCTTTGTAGAGCTGACCTAAATCCCTCTTAACCCAGTAGGAATTTATTTCCTCTGTGTGCCCCTTAGAGGAACAAGCTTATCACCTTCTCCCATATAGTCTTTTAGATACTTAGCTAATACATCTTGGGTCTAGAGAAGGCCTGAAAGGGCTGGGATAAATACTAAGCTCAGTGGATCTTGATACAGGCCTATGCTGGGAGGGTGGTCATAAAAGTGCTTCTTAATTCTCAGGGCCCTCACACTGACAAGCCATGGCTGAGCTGAGGAAGAAGGGCTGCATGGAATTATCTCATTGGGAGCAGGGGTGGGGGGTGGGGTCTACTGGCAAATTCTTTGTTGGTGGGGTTATTTTGCTCATTGCAGGACATTTAAAACAGCCTCCATAACACAATACCCATTAAATGCTAGGTAGCATGCATTCTCCCATCATTATGGCAACCAGAAACACATTCTCCATTGCTACATTTCCCAGGTTCCTCACAGTCGGCTTACACTGGCCCTGTTTCCTTGAGACCTACTCTACAACAACCCCTAGATTTACACTCATCAACTGGGCTAGACTCAAATGGTTTGCAGATGCCTATACATATTGCCTGGAAGATCTCATGGATGGAGGAGTCTGGTAGGCTGCAGTCCATGGAGTCGCTGGGAGTCGGACACGACTGAGCGACTTCACTTTCACTTTTCACTTTCATGCATTGGAGAAGGAAATGGCAGCCCACTCCAGCGCTCTTGCCTGGAGAATCCCGGGGATGGGGGAGCCTGGTGGGCTACCACCTATGTGGTCACACAGAGTCGGACATGACTGAAGTGACTTAGCAGCAGCAGCATACATACACACAAAGTCAATATTTTTCTTTGGTACATTTTAGATAAATGTTTCTCTCTCCATACTCTAGGTCTGTTACAAGTCATAAAGGATAAAGTTACTAATGGCAATTTCTGTTGCTTGCTAATTATCTGTTATCCATCAGATTCTGTTTGCCATTTTGCACAAGTTACATTATTTAATACTAAGAAAACCATCTTTAGGAAGATCAACACCCTCACTTTAAATACAAAGAAAATGAGGATCAGAGAGAGTCACGAACTTGTTCAGTCATTCAGGTGAGAATTAAAAGGACTGAACTGACATCTTCTTAACTTTAAAGTCATTACTATTTGCGGAGTCAGTCTGCCATATATGTTGCTATATATTTATATATGTGGGTCCTATGCACAAAAATTGTGCAGTAGTTTGAACATTCTTTGGCATTGCCTTTCTTTGGGATTGGATTGAAAACTGACCTTATGGCCACTGTTGAGTTTTCCAAATTTGCTGGTATATTGAGTGAAACACTTTCACAGCATCATCTTTTACTATTTGAAATAGATCAACTGGAATTCCATCATCTCTATTAGCTTTGTTTGTAGTGATGCTTCCTAGGCCTACTTGACTTCACATTCCAGGATGTCTAGCTGTAGGTGAGTGATCAAACCATCACGATTATCTGGGTCACAAAGATCTTTTTTGTATAGTTCTTCTGTGTATTATTGCCACCTCTTCTTAATATCTTCTGCTTCTGTAAGGTCCATATCATTTCTGTCCTTTATTGTGGCCATCTTTGCATGAAATGTTCCCTTGGCATCTCTAATTTTCTTGAAGAGATCTCTAGTCTTTCCCATTCTACTATTTTCCTCTATTTCTTGGCATTGATCACTGAGGAAGGCTTTCTTATCACTCCTTGCTATTCTTTGGGACTCTGCATTCAAATGGGTGTATCTTTCCTTTTCTCCTTTGCCTTTAGCTTCTCTTCTTTTCACAGCTATTTGTAAGGCCTCCTCAGACAAACATTTTGCATTTTTGCATTTCTTTTTCCTGGGAAAGCTGGATGTCGAAGAATTGATGCCTTTGAACTGTGGTGTTGGAGAAGACTCTTGAGAGTCCCTTGGACAGCAAGGAGATCAAACCACTCAATCCTAAAGGAAATCAACCCTGAATAGTCATTGGAAGGACTGATGCTGAAACTCCAATACTTTGACCACCTAATGTGAAGTCTGACTCACTGGAAAAGATCCTGATGCTGGGAAAGATTGAAGGTAGGAGGAGAAGGGAACAACAAAGGATGAGATGGTTGGATGACATCACCAACTCGATGGACATGAGTTTGAGTAAACTCTGGGAGTTGGTGGACAGGGAAGCCTGGCGTGCTGCAGTCCATGGGGTTGCAAGGAGTTGACATGACTGAGTGACTGAATTGAACTGAATTCATCCACCAAAAAAAGAAAAAGAAAGGTCTGACTGAAGATAATAGTGCATGTGTGCCAGGGGGTGTCACAAGCATGAGTAAGTTACTTAGACTTGAGATAGTGAGGAGAGAAGATAGCCAGGGACAGTACCCTAGGAAAAATAGGCAAAAAGAGTGGAGTCGGGGAAAGAAGGAAAGGAGATCTTTTCATAAATTTGCTCCTTGTACAAGCTTGAGTATTAATTAGGAAACTTCAGGATCACAACCTTCATAAGACAGAATAATTACACTAACATCTTACTCCAGTGGTAAAGATGTTCAAAGGAATGGTCTACAGAGCAAAGACCAAGTAAGAACCAAGTAAAATTTTTTAAAAACTTGTAATCATAAAAATTTCTTCTACTTTGACACAAGAGAGAGATCATTTGATTCCTGACACAGCATTAATTCTAAAATGTAGGCAGAAAGCGTGCACATTGCAAATGCCAGTGATAGTTTCTATCTCCTAGTGAATAAATATCATGATTTATGGAATCAAATTGAGGAGTCAAGATATATAAAACTATGTTTTATAGTTTTAGATATATTCATCTGAAATGCTTAACATTTCTCAGGAAAGACTTAGGGTTTTTAAAATTTCTTGATGAACACTTAAAAGGGTTTTACTTTCCACATGATATTAAAAAAAGGAGGAAGATTAAAAAAACATATTTTTTAATTTTAAAACTCTTTTGTTTCATTGTGTGGAAACCATCACTTTAAATCTTTTGTGGCTGAAAATTATGAGAAAATAGTAAAGTATTTAAGAAATAAAAATAATAAATTACTGAAGGATATTGGTAAAATCTGAAAGAATTAACCTGTAATAAATTTTGGAGTATGTGGAAGGAAATATGGGCAGGAAGTACTGATCAGTTTGGCTAAGGAAAAATTCATGAAAAAAAGCATTAGTGATAAAGTTGGTTTTGGAGGACTTAAAAATCTGAGTCCTGACCCTTATAGGAGGCCACTCAAGTGACTCTTGATAGTCTGGTTTATAGTAAAGGCTACATAATCAAGAGGACTTATTTGGAGGCTATTACAATAGTGCTACAAGAGGATGCCCAGTGGAAAGAGCTAATAGAACAGAGGAAAAGCAGAGTTTGCATAAAAATCAGATGTCCATTCTATGAATTGAGTGCCATGGAGGATGAGGGAAGATGCCCTTTGAGGAAAGATACCAAGGGTTGAGAATGAACAATTAAGAAGTGGCAGAGGAAAAGTCATTAGATTATTGATTAGGGGTCAGTGGCGAGCTTTGAGAAATTTTACAAGGACTTTTGGGAGAATGGGATTAGAAGAGAGACACAACTTTAGATCATTGTCCAGCCACCTTGGTTTCCTAATGCTGTTTTAATGAACTTAGCATTGATTCTGTGTGCTAAAATCTGCAAGGTAGGACTATGCTACAAATAATAAAGTGTTTCTCTTGTCTTCATGTTTACTTTGCCCCACATTCCAAGTACTGCAGCTATTCTCAGTCTTCTGACTATTAGAAATCCATACCCCAACACTATCCACCAGATCACTCATTTTAAACATGAGCCTGTTGCTCTGCAGTGTCCTTGTTGAGGCTAATAGTTCATTCTCTGTGGTTGAAAACAGTACACTGTAGCGTTATAACTAACACAACCACCAACAAAGACTGTTATTGCCTGGCTCTTGTTTTAGGAAAAACATATATAAGATCTTTAAGAGTTAAACTTACTAATAATTTAAATAAAATAATTCTTATTCTTAATAATAGGGCTTCTCCTAATGATATAATAGAAGGTGCAGAGTTCACAGACAGCTCTGAGTCCCCTAATCGTGTAGAGTTTGTTTTTCATAGTCTTCATGTCAGATCCTCTTTCTACCACCGCAGTGGTAGAATAATATGTATCCATTATGTCATCCTCAAAATATTAAATAACAAAAAAATAGACAGAAAAACAAAGATAAAAGGGAACTTCTATTTCACTCATTATCAACTGATATCCTGCAAATACATTTCATCCCATGAACTGGACCTTGCATTTTGTTTTATAAAACACCTAAACTCTTACAATCGTTTTAGGAAAGTATTGCTGCTTCTGCTGCTAAGTTGCTTCAGTCATGTCTGACTCTGTGCGACCCCATAGACGGCAGCTCACTAGGCTCCTCTGTCCCTGGGATTCTCCAGGCAAGAATACTAGAGTAGGTTGCCATTTCCTTCTCCAAGGCAGGAAAGTGAAAAGTGAAAGTGAAGTCGCTCAGTGGTGTCTGACTCTTAGCGACCCCATGGACTGCAGCCTACCAGGCTCCTCTGTCCATGGGATTTTCCAGGCAAGAGTACTGGAGGAAAGTATTAGGAGGATGATTAATGACTTCCAGTCTTGCTGTGTGAAGTTAGGTATCACAGTCCATGATCCCTCAATTAACACTCACTTGTACTCACCTCCAAATATAAAACAGGGAATGCTTTGGGTTACAAGGAATTGCCTTTGGAAGATTAGATGGGAAGCAGATGCTTTGATATCTACAGAGAGCCAATTATATACCCTAAATAAAGCCTCTTTTAGAGTCACTGGTTTAAGTTTCACTTAAATTGTCTAGGTCTATTTAAAAAAAATCACTCATTAATACAATACCTTTATTAGTGACAAGGTAAAATTCAAATTACCTTAAGATTTCTGATTTGTATTTATTTTTGTATTATGAAACAGAGGTGAATGGATAGTCAAGAGATCGAATGAAAATAAAATGGAGATATATGAAAAAGAGTCAGCTTTTCAGTTGCTTTCAAGGAAAAATTCTCTTTTTTTTTTTTGCAGAAACTTTGAAGATATAGCTGTGATATGTTCTGCATAACTAATATCAGTATCTTTGTTATACAAAGATGAAAGATTATTGAGAAATTCTACATGGCTGGACAAAGAAATTTCAAACCCATGACAAGTTATGCATTGAATGCAGGTAATCAATGAACAAAAAACATTACTACAGTATTATATTTTAAACATACAGAAGAGCCTGTGGTACCAATACACTTATAATTTATATTCACATGCTTTTCATACTATATTTATGAGACTAAATATAGCAGAACTGATTCCATATATAAAGCGTTATATCTGCTGCATAGATATTCCATCTCAGCTTTAAATGTTTTTTTTCAAAGAAATTTTCACAATTGTGTCTCCTGACACCTGATTTTAATACCTCTTCCTACCTTATTTTCTCATGTATAATGTTTTAAGACTTAAAAAAAAAAGGCTTTTTCTAATGTTGAGCCTTACATCAGTTATCCATAGCCGAGTTCAAACCTGTCACTCCAAGACCTGTCCTTTTTGTTAATAAGAATAGTTGATTTCTGTCCCAGGGTATATCTTGCTTTGTGTTTTGGATCATTCTCAACTGTCCGTTAGTTTTCTTTCTTTCTTTTCCTTCAGACCGAACATACCTAGTTAGGTTCACCTTTTCTGACAAACCTTGTTTTCTAAACATTTTATCACTTTGGCTCCTCTGCACTCCCTTCAATTTGTCATTGTCCTTTTTTTAATAGCCCCCACATGAGTGAAATCCTCTAGAGGGCATTTTGGCAGTAGCCAGAGAAGTACAAGATATTTCTTTTTTAATTCACTCCCAGTGAATTTTTCAGTTTAACAACAAAAGAAAAGCACGCATGGTTCATTTTGAATAAAGCCGTGGTACACATATGGCATGTATTTTAAAAAGCTTTTTTTTAAGTGATATAATTTTAACTGATGGAGACAAAGGAGACTTGGTGAGGCAGAGGAGAGAGAAGCCCTGGGTAGGAAAGTTCTGGGGGCAGGCATGCCACCGTCATCGCCACTCTCCCGACTGCTCTGGCTCTTCTGGAGCGCAGATGATGCTCTCCACCGAAAGATTCCTCAAGGAAAAAGAAGCTGGTTGGTTTCTACTGTTTTTGTCTACAGCAAACTTTTACCTAATGTGCTACTCTGTGATTCTTTTCCCTTTTCATATTAGAAGGTACAAACATTTTTGCTTACTTTCTTTAGCATTCTTTCCAAGTATGTCACGATACATTGAAGATCAAGGGTGATTTTCAAATAGACATGAATGGATTAAAAAAAAGCAACAGGATGGAGTTAGACTCTTTCCCCAGTGTGCTCTCTCCCTTCATTCTATCTCTTTCCTGAGATTTAAACAGCTTTACAAGTCATTCTTCTTGCTTTGGTGCATAGCTGACTGAAAGGTATCACACCAATGACTTAATCTAAGAATTCCAAATGCATCTGACACTTTCTCATCCACCGAAGTGAGAACCTCTTCTTTCCTTACACACTTTTCACTGTGCTTCCCTCCCAATCAGTCCTTCCTCACTAATATTTAGCATAAGAAGCCACGCATGTAATAGTCAGGTAGAGGTAAGTTGTATATTTACATATTTCTTCATCACAGGCTTCTCCCCATCCCAAGCTATAGCTGTTAGCTTCTCAAATGAGAAAAACAAAACAAAACAGAGATGAATCAAGAATCTTACAGATGGAAGGCCAGTAGGATTTATGTCTCTTTATCCATCATAATGTGATCTAAGGCTACTGAATATTCTAAATATTGTGTTTCTGAAGAAGAGAAGATTTAGTCATCTACAAATTATAGCTTATGGAGGGCTGTAATAAAAAAAGAGGTTAGCTTTACTCTGTGTAACTCCAGGAGACAAAAGACACAAGACTACAAGCACATATCAACCCAGTTAAAAGAAACCCTTTCTAATAATGAGAGGTGGTTAAAAGAAAATGTTCCCCTTTCAGAGGTAATAAGTTCTCTGCCAGTAGCAGCATTCAAACAGGGCCTGAAGGAGACTGCTCAGTGTGAGTGCAGACGTAATTTATACATTATCCTGGAGACTGGGCAGAATCAGTGGTTTCCAAACCTGGTACTTAGTCTAGCCGTATCATCCAGGTGCTTAGTTAAAAATGTGTAGCAAAACAAATACAGTATTGTAAAGCAAAACAAACTAAAAAAATAAAAATTAATTTAAAAAAAAAGGAAAAAAAAAAAAAAATACTGAACCTCCACCACCAACTGTGACTCAGAATCCTTGTAGGTGAGACTGGGGAAATAGTGATTAAATATGTGCGCCTGAGCCTAGTCAGGTTTACATCTCACTTCTAAACAGAGATGACTTCTGAGGTCCCATCTAACTTAGAGCTTCTACTGTTGTTCTGATTACACTATTAGGAGTACCATGTGACTCACCACTGCTTTGATTTTTGTTATTCCAGCTATTTGGGTCCCTAAACTCCCTTGTTAAGGAGCTAAATATAGTCATATGGAGATAAATTATGACTTAAACTATGAGTGCAATATTGTTAGAATATTGGTAACTTTCTAATGAAAATGTTAATTCCTGAAAATTAGAAATGCTAGGCATAATTTTTAAACATGTGGCAAATGGAACCAACAGAAGAAACAGACTCTCAGCTCAGTGGAGACTGAGCTCACACATGTTTTATTTCCCAGTACTTTATCCAATGTGTAGCACAGAGATGCTATCTAATAAATCTATGTGAACACAATGATAAGCAATTTAAAGGTTCCTATTATTAATACACCTGGGGGCAACTGGAGGAAAAAACTGTGAACACCTCAAGTGCAGAAAAGATTTATATTCACATATTAAATGTAGGATTCACAAATAAAGCAAAGTGTGCATTGCAAGTTAGCACACTGAAGAGTGTGTAGCTTGGAAAGTCTCATATTTATTCAGCCTCTTATGGATTGATTCATATCCTGTCTCATTTTGTAAAAGCTTTGAGGCAGTTATAAAAATTATCCAATGTAATGGCATGAGATATCACCTATTTTTTAGCCTTCGGCCAGAAGGTCAAGGTATCATTTAAAACTACATTACTGATCTCATTTAGCCTTCAAGTGAGTGTGTCTGTCTGGTTTATTATAAAGAAAATCAACATATAATTTTCTTTCTATAAAAAGTAGACTCAAGTTCTTATTAAATATTATATTTTAGCTTATTTAACTATAACAAATTTAACAATATATTTTCATTTATAGAGAGACCAGAAATAATGGTCCTACATAATATTTCTAAAATATAGTGCAAGATTTTTAAAAGAAAAAAAATGTTAGAAGGAGTCCATAAATTCTTGACTTTTATCTCTACTGAAAGGATAATTTCAATTCATTTAATCTTTGTGGTTCACAGAACAGAAGTGTAAGAAAATACAATGGAAAACATGGATACTTTTATCAGTGAGAAGTGCAAAAGAACATGAAGAAGCAGCATAGGTTCCTTTGAAGTGAGAAGTGAAGCAACATTTCATAGCCCCAACATATCTATTTCTAAGGAAAAGGGTGAATAGAAATAAACCCTAGCACAAGATTTACAAGACATTCTGCTTCTTAACTTTTAGAACGTAAAGTGCAACCAGAAAATGTGTCTCAAAGACAGACGAAATATAAAGGAAGAAATAATGATGTTAAGAGCTAGTTGTGATGACTTCCTACCCTTATGATATGCTTAGGGTTTGCCAATAAAAGCTTATGGAAAGAGTCTAGGAAAATTAGAATTCTTTTCTGGTATTCTCTTTAAAAAGAAGTTAAGAGGTCAAAGTTGCTTTGACACTATCAGTCAGAATTTTTTATCTAGAAATGTCTGGAATTAAGCCAATATTCTTTTGACTTCGGTCTTTCGTAGTATAGAACAATGACAACCATTCTTCATGGAAGTAGGGATTGAAGTAGAAACACAGCATTAAACTGAGAGAAATTTTAAAGAAACTTACATATCACAATTTAGTATATCTTCAAAAATTACCTATTTCAGAATCTGACAACTCTAGCTAATAAATTATGCTGCTGCTGCTAAGTCACGTCAGTCGTGTCCGACTCTGTGTGACCCCACAGACAGCAGCCTACCAGGCTCCAGTCCCTGGGATTCTCCAGGCAAGCATACCGAGTGGGTTGCCATTTCCTTCTCCAGTGCAGGAAAGTGAAAAGTGAAAGTGAATTCGCTCAGTCGTGTCCGATAAATTATAGCCAGGGTATAATCTAAGAATCCCCCAAATCCTATAATATTATAAAAACTGAATATTACTTTTAGAAAAAAATTTTTTTCTGAAAGGCCATCATAATAATTATTAAAAATGCTATAAGCTAATGTTACCAGAAAAACACTAACAACATATTTAAAAGATTTTTAAACAAAGGTGTAACTTAAATAAAATAAAATGTTCAAAGTTTGATGAGATTTTTCAAATGTATACATCTACATAACCACCATTCTAATCAAGATTTAGAACATTTCTATCACACTACACATTCCATGCTCCTTTGCTCACAAACCTCTTCATCTCTCCATTTCCTACACATAACCCTCAGGCAACTACTAATTTGCTTTGTCACTACAGATTAGTTTTGTCTGTTCTAAGATCTTTACAAATGGAGTTATAATGTCAATGTATGGTTCTAAGATCTTTACAAATGGAGTTATAATGTCAATGTATGGCAAAACCAATACAGTAATGTAAAGTAAAATAAAGTAAAAATAAAAATTTTAAAAAAAGATATGATTCAGTAATAAAGATGATAATTATCTTTTCCGTGATACAAAATAATCAGTCATTAAAAATGTAATCAAACAACTGAATTAAATGAAAACAAACATTAAAAAAAAAGTACTCTTTTGGGTCTGACTTTTTTGCTGAGCACTAGTTTTAAAAACTTATCCTTGTTGTTAACATGTATCAGTAACTTTTCCTTTCATTTCTAAAAAGCATTTCATCATAATAATATATGGTTCCCTGGTGGCTCTGTGCTAAAGAATCTTCCTGTCAATGCAGGAGATGTTGGTTCAATCCCTGGGTCAGGAAGATCCCTGGGAGAAGGAAATGGCAACCCACTCAGGTATTCTTGCCTGGGAAATCCCACGGATGGAGAAGCCTGGTGGGCTACAGTCCAAGGGATCACAAAAGAGTTGACACAATTTAGTGACTAAACAATGACAACATAATAAGATAACCATGATTTTTATGTTCATTTACTTATTGTATTTATTACTAGTGTTCAGCTCTTATGATTATATCTGTTATGAACATCATGTATAAGTCTTACTGAATTTTTCTTGGTTATACACATTATCTAATAATTTAAGAGACATGTATTTGGAATACAGATTTCACATGCAAGCAATGTATTAAGATATGAAATGACTTTCTGAAAGGGTTATTAAATAAGAACTTTTCCACTTTCATGATCTTTCATTGGGTTTTAAATTTTTTTAATTTTCTTAGAAAAATATTAAAAAATTAAAATAACTTGAATCTACTAACTCTTCTAATATTAAATTTCTTATCCTTTTCTTGTTAACCTTCCATACAATGTTAATAATACATGTTAAAGCATGCAATTAGTTCCTGACCACATTTAATAAATATGTTAACCATACAGCCCATAACGTGGCAAATGTGAAAGATGCATGATGCTGGCATATAAATCACAAGGTCAACATATATGGTTTCTATGATATCCAGTATGTTTCATAACAGAGGAGCCTGATATTCTCAGAAAATTTCCATTTCTTTCTGATCACTGTCCTTCTACAACTCCCACTATAAGAAACAATATTTATAATACTTTGAGGTTAGTGGAACCACGTTGGAAAGGCACTATTAACCACCAAATATATTTCTATCTCCTTAAACATTTCTAATTATGTCTTAGTGATAGAGAGTCTTTTTATTCTAATATTGGGTCAACTGTATTTTATCCCAATATATAAGAGAGAATACAGAAATTAAACCAAATTTAGGAATTCATTTTGCTTTGTTCTTCATCAATGCCTTAAATTTAAACTCTGTTTCTCAAAGTCCTGTTATTTCACTGACTTCAGAAAATATCCCTACTGGTGCCTCAGGAAAGTGGAGGAGAGGATAAAACCTGTAATGACTGGTTAAATGCAATTTAGTAGGAAACAGTCCTTGAACAATCACTTTCAGGGCTCTCTGGTGGCTCAGATGATAAGGAATCTGCCTGCAAGGTGGGAGACCCAGGTTTGATCCTGAGTCAGAAGATTTCCTTGGAGAAGGGAATAGCTATCCACTCCAGTAATTGTGGATGAATGGGTTGTGAAGGATTTCAGTTCAGTTCAGTGGCTCATTCATATCTGACTCTTTACAACACCAAGGATTGCAGCACACCATGCCTCCCCATCTATTATCAACTCCTGGAGTTTACCCAAACTCATATTCATTGAGTCAGTGATGCCATCCAACCATCTCATCCTAGGTCATCCCCTTCTCCTCCTACCCGCGATCTTTCTCAGCATCAGAGTCTTTTCCAATGTGTCAGCTCCTCCCATCAGGTGGCCAAAGTACTGGAGTTTCAGCATCAGTCCTTCCAATGAATACCCAGGACTGATCTCCTTTAGGATGAACTGGTTGGATCTCCTTGCAGTCCAAGGGACTCTCAAGAGTCTTCTTCAGCACCACAGGTTGAAAGTATCAATTCTTTGGCACTCAGCTTTCTTTACAGCCCAACTCTCACATCAATACATGACTACTGGAAAAATCATAGCCTTGACTTGATGGACCTTTGTTAGCAAAGAATGTCTCTGCATTTTAATATGCTGTCTATGTCAGTCATAACTTTCAAGGAGTAAGCGTCTTTAAATTTAATGGCTGCGGTTACCATCTGCAGTGACTTTGGAGCTCCCCAAAATAAAGTCAGCCACTGTTTCCACTGTTTCTCCAACTATTTGCCATGAAGTGATGGGACCAGATGCCGTGATCTTAGTTGTCTGAATGATGAGCCTTAAGCCAACTTTTTCACTCTCCTCTTTCACTTTCATCAAGAGGCTCTTTAGTTCTTCTTCACTTTCTGTCATAAGGATGGTGTCATCTGCATATCTGAGGTTATTGCTATTTCTCACAGCAATCTTGATTCCAGCTTGTGCTTCACCCAGCCCAGCACTTCTCATCATGTACTCTGCATGTAAGTTAAATAAGCAGGGTGACAATATACGGCTTGACGTACTCCTTTTCCTGTTTGGAACCACTCTGTTGTTTCATGTCCATTTCTTAACTGTTGCTTCCTGACCCGCATGCAGATTTCTCAAGAGGCAGGTCAGGTAGCCTGGATTTCCCATCTCTTTCAGAATTTTCCACAGTTTGTGGTGATCCACACAGTCAAAAGCTTTGGCATAGTCAATAAAGCAGAAATAGATGTTTTTCTGGAACTCTCTTGCTTTTTCCATGATCCAACAGAGGTTGACAATTTGATCTCTAGTTCCTCTGCCTTTTCTAAAACCAGCTTGAACATTTGAAAATTCATGGTTCAAGTATTGCTGAAGCCTGGCTTGGAGAATTTTGAGCATTACTTTGCTAGAGTATAAGATGAGTGCAATTGTGCCATAGTTTGAGCATTCTTGGCATTGTCTTTCTTGGGGACTGGAATGAAAAGTAATCTTTTACAGTTCCATGGCCACTGCAGTTTTCCAAATTTGCTGGCATATTGACAGCAGCACTTTCATAGCATCATCTTTTAGGATTTGAAATAGCTCTACTGGAATTCCATCACCTGACTAGCTTTGTTTGTAGTGATGCTTCCTAAGGCCCACTTGACTTCACATTCCAGGATGTCTGGTTCTGGGTGAGTTATCACACCATCGTGATTATCTGAGTAGTGAAGATCTTTTTTGTATAGTTTTTTTGTGTAGTCTTGCCACCTCTTCTTAATATCTTCTGCTTCTGTTAGGTCCATACAATTTCTGTCCTTTGTTGAGCCCATCTCTGCATGAAATGTTCTCTTGGTGTCTCTAATTTTCTTGAAGAGATCTCTAGTCTTTCCCATTCTATTATTTTCTTCTGTTTCTTTGCACTGATCACTGAGGAAGTCTTTCTTATCTCTCCTTGCTATTCTTTAGAACTCTGCATTTAGATGTTTATATCTTTCCCTTTCTTCTTTGCTTTTCGCTTCTCTTCTTTTCACAGCTATTTGTAAGGACTCTTCAGACAGCCATTTTGCTTTTTTTGCATTTCTTTTTCCTGGGGATGGTCTTGATCCCAGTCTCCTGTACAATGTCGTGAACCTCTGTCCATAGTTCATCAGGCACTCTGCCTATCAGATCTAGTCCCTTAAATATATTTCTCACCTCCACTGTATATTCATAAGGGATTTGATTTAGGTCATTTCTGAACGGTCTAGTGGTTTTTCCCATTTCTTCAATTTAAGTCTGAATTTAGCAATAAGGAATTCACGATCTGAGCCACAGTCAGCTCCTGGTCTTGTTTTTGCTGACTGTATAGAGCTTCTCCATCTTTGGCTGCAAAGAATATAATCAAGCTGATTTTGGTATTGGGCATCTGGTGATTTCCATGTGTAGAGTCTTCTCTTGTGTTGTTGGAAGAGGGTGTTTGCTAGTGTGTTCTCTTGGCAAAACTCTATGATTCTTTGCCCTGCTTCATTCTGTACTCCAAGGCCAAATTTGCCTGTTACTCCAGGTGTTTCTTAACTTCCTACTTTTGCATTCCAGTCCCTTGAAGTAACAAGAATATCTTTTTTTGTGTGTTAGTTCTAAAAGGTATTATAGGTCTTCATAGAACCGTTCAATTTCAGCTTCTTCAGCGTTACCGTTTAGGGCATAGACTTGGATTACCATGATATTGAATGATTTGCCTTGGAAATGAACAGAGATCATCCTGCCGTTTTTGAGATTGCATTCAAGTACTGCATTTAGGACTCTTTTGTTGACTATGATGGCGGCTGCTGTTGCTGCTACTGTTGAGTCACTTCAGTCGTGTCTGACTCTGTGCGACCCCATAGACGGCAGCCCACCAGGCTCCACCGTCCCTGGGATTCTCCAGGCAAGAACACTGGAGTGGGTTGCCATTTCCTTCTCCAATGCATGAAAGTGAAAAGTGAAAGTGAAGTTGCTCAGTCGTGTCCAACCCTTGGCGACCCCATGGACTGCAGCCTTCCAGTCTCCTCCGTCCATGGTATTTTCCAGGCAAGAGTACTGGAATGGGTTGCCATTGCCTTCTCTGGACTATGATGGCTATTCCATTTCTTTAAGGGTTTCCTGCCCATAGTAGTAGATATGATGGTCATCTGAGTTAAATTTACCTATTACAGTCCATTTTATTTCACTGATTCCTAGAATGTAGATGTTCACTCTTGCCATCTCCTGTTTGACAATTTCCAATTTGCCTTGATTCGTGGACCTAACATTCTAGGTTCCTATGCAATATTGCCCTTTACAGCATCCGACTTTACTTCCATCACCAGTCACATCCACAACTGGGTGTTTTTGCTTTGGCTCCATCCCTTCATTCTTCCACTGATCTCCAGTAGCAAATTGGGCACCTATCAACCTGGGGAGTTCATCTTTTTGTGTCCTATCTTTTTGTCTTTTCATACTGTTCATGGGGTTCTCAAGGCAAGAATACTGAAGTGGTTTGCCATTCCCTTCTCTAGTGGACCACATTTTGTAAGAACTCTCCACCATGACCCGTCCATCTTGGGTGGCCCTACATGGCATGGCTTAGTTTCATTGAGTTAGACAGGGCTGTGGTCCATGTGATCAGATTGGCTAGTTTTCTGTGATTGTGGTTTGTAGAGGAGTAGTAGAAAGAACTATTCTAGTTCTTTCATTTAGACTACATTCCTTAATTAGAAGAAAAGGAAATCGTTAACTCTGGGATTATTTTATTGACAATAGAAGGACTTGAGAAAGTTACTATGGAAGGATTCTACCAGGTTTAGCATAAAAAGTTCAAAGCATGTGGATGATATTCCTTTCTACAATTGTGTGTGTGTGTGTGTACTTCTATTAGTAGTTTCATTTGTAGTACTTTTCATTAGTAGTTTCATTAGTACTATGGACATGAGTTTGAACAATTCCGTGAGTTGGTGATGGACGGGGAAGGGTGGTGTGCTGCAGTCCATGGGGTCGCAAAGAGTTTAACATGATTGAATGACTACCACTTTCATTTTTAATCATTTTCAGTGGAAGATTCACCATATAAACACAGAATAGAACACAGTCTCCAAATTTCTCCTTGACATTAAATTCTGTGGATTCACCTAACTGTAAATGATAATGAGCAGAAAGCTACACTGTGCTGTGCTTGCTCAGTTGTGACTGACTCTTTGTGATGCCATGGGATTGTAGCCTACTAGGCTCCTCTGTCCACAGAATTTTCCAGGCCAGAATACTGGAGTGGGTTGCCATTTCCTTCTCCACAAAGCTATACTAACTTTGTCCAAATTAACAGAGCACAACAGGTCACATGGCTTGCACAGCTCATTATGAAGTCCCTCCCTTTTCTTTATAAAATCCTTTGTAATTCATTAATTCATATCCTGCATTCAAATCATTTTAAATGATCCTTATATCCTTACCTCTGGACTTCCCTGGTAGTCCAGTGATTAAGAATCTATCTCCAATGCTGGGGACATGGTTCAATTTCGGGTCGGGTAAGATCCCACAGGCTGCATGGCAGCTAAGCCCATGTACCACGACTACTCAGCCTGTGCTCTAGAGCCTGTGCAACAAAACTATGGAAGCCTGTGTGCCTTGAGCTTGCAGACTGCAAAAGAGAAGCCACTGCAATGAGGATCCCGGGTGCCCATAACCAGAGAAAGCCTATTGGCAGCAACAAAGACCCAGTGCAATCGAAATAAAACAAAAGAAAACAAAACTTTACTTCTACGACTTTGCTTATATTCGTCTATTAGCCCCCTCTAGCTGCTATTTATTTCACTTTATTACTGTCTCTTGACTTCTTAATAACCCCTACTAGTTGCAGGTTCTGTGAATTCTCTGTGAATTCCCTGTTGTATTCTGAGAGTTTAATAAAGGGCTTGGCACATAGTGGATACCTCATAAATATTTGTGAGAGAACTAATGCATGAATGAGCTTGAACACATTACAGAAGAAACATAAAATGACAAAGTGATTGCTTAGTTTACATGGATTAAGGCAGGCTTCCTGAAATAGGTGAGCTTTGGTAGAGATTTTTGAAGAGAATGAAAGCTAATAATCAGCAGGGAACAGATTGGTGTGCCAGATTGTATGAAAAGCTTATACAGAAGTCATGTTGTAGGAACTGAAAAAGTTTAGCTTCCTTTCCTTAAAAAAAAAAAAAGGCTCTAAGTGGAAAACTAAAGAGAAATGGGGTTGAATTAAAAACAAATTCAGTGATATTTGATAAAGCATTTTATGTGCTATAGCCAAATACTTATATTAAAAATAATCAGTAAGCACATCTTTAAATAGATGGATATCATCCTGAAAAAAATTTTGAAGAAAAATATACATATTTAATCATGTTGCAAATGAAAATTCTAATGCTAGGTAAACAGGTATATTTGTATAGACTGCAGATCTTAAAAAATGACAGTATACATCATTTACTCTGCAAAAAGGAGAAAATTTTTCAGCTCCGCTCTCTGTAGCTTACCTCTAGCTAGAGGTATGCGAAGCTTTGAGGAGCAGCCTAAGGGTACCACTGAGATACTTCATAGTAACACAGTGTTTATTAAAATGGACACCAGTAAGGCAGAGGATAGTGGTCTGGAAAGAAACATTCTGTTCATTCAATTTACCTGTTCTTATCTGATTTTATTAAGGTTTTAGGATTTGGTTAAGTATTAAGGGCTGCACAAGGAGAAATCTGGGTAGATGATAACCAGGTCATCATTTTTTTTTTTATATTTACATATAATGTTTCTTAAAACTACAAAACTATTTTTCAAAAGCTCTGGAAACATAATGTATTCAACTGTTACATTGAGTCTCACCAATTTATCCTTTGTGACCAAATAAACCTGGGACAAAGAAATGTATGTCTGAATCACTGAATTAGCACGTGTATGAAATGTATGGATATACTGCATAAATAATCAACCACTACTCCATGGTTATGCTAACTAGTCATATTGGAGCAGATGAGATTAATGAAGACTGCCTACAATTTAGAAGCTTTCTTTTAAATTGTTTCTTTCATTGTATTAGAACATCAACAGTTTCTTTCATTGTATTAGAACAAAGGATCTTGGCAATTTTTACATTAATAGTCTCAAACTGGACAAAGCAGATGCTCAATAAATACTTAGTGGCAGTTTGTTCATTAAAAGTGTATTTTTTTCACTAGTCTCTTTAAACAAAAAATGTTCTTCGGAACTAGCATTATGCTGGCATAGAGTATTCTATGTTAAATTATGCATTTATTACCATGTCTCTGCACCATGGCTCACTCAAAATTACAAAGTTCCAGAGCTGGAGGAAAGTGACTAGAACACTGCTTTTCTTTCTATTGACATCACAGAGAAGATTTTTTTTTTCCAGTCTAGAAATGTTTTCAAAGCCCCACTAGTTGCTTCTCCACAAATATAGACTTTCTGAGGCATAGGAAAAAAAGGTAGCACAGTATTACTTCCCTTTGGGTAGATTAGATCTACCCATTCTGTTTTTGGGTAACCTTTGAGTTTGTTTTCCCCAATAATCATCTGCCTGGGAGGCTACAACACTGCTTACCCAATCACTAAATGAGATGATGTCACTCATCCTTAAAGTGATTCTCCAGTTTATAGCCCAAACTGATTCCACTCATTATCACATGCTCATCCATCTTTTCAGGGACTTGGGTACTGCCCCATGCACTGCTGGCTCCATGATGAAATTGGTTGTGTGATACCTCTTGAACCTTACATATCCTTAGAAAAGTGTCCTGCTGCCATGATTCCCCTGGCTGGGACCGAAGTTGTCATATTTCCATGGACAAGTGTTTATTGAAAGGAAAGGGTCGGGTGCATTGTATAAAGCTGTGGATCCAGACAGATCTAGGGTCAGATTTTTGTTCTTCAAAATACTGGCTATGTGACCAATGACAGCACCATAGAGTCTTAGTTTCCTATACACCAAAATAGCTATGCAGCAATGTCACAATGAGTAACTAAAATTACAAACCCAAAATATCTACCATAAAACTGTTTTTCTCCCTGTTTTCACACATCATTTTCCCCCAAAATTATTCTTAGTTTTGGTTAGCAAAAATATAAAGTCCCTTTAAGCCAAGCTATACACATACACACACTTACCACCCCCCTCAAAAAACACACTCACATATAATTGTGGAAAGGAAAATCATCCACAGCTTTAAACTTTTTATGCTAAACCTGGTAGAATCTTTCAGTAATAACTTTCTCAAGTCCTTCTATCTCTCAATAAAATAATTCCAGAGTTAAGGATTTCCTTTTCTTCTAATTAAGGGACATAGTCTAAAACCTTTCTCAAATGACCAGAGAAATCGAGTCAGCAGCACACACATACACCCTGATAAATACACAGGATATGAGTTCTCCAAGTTCCTAAACTCAACTAAAAGTGCCTACAATTTACTTAAAACAGCTTCATCTCTTAAGTGCACATTTTAATAGAAAACTACTTCTCTAAAAATTAATGTAACATACCAGTGTGAAAAATGAGTCAGTCACACCTGAATTTAAATCTGGATTTTCCATTTACTAACTCTGTGGCTTTGTGGTATAGCTAGTAAATGTCAAACCACTTTACATGCATAAAGGAGATATCTCTCTGTTGTTAAAATTAAATCAGGCAATGGTACCCCACTCCAGTATTCTTGCCTGGAGAATCCCATGGACGGAGAAGCCTGGTGGGCTGCAGTCCATGGGGTCGTGAAGAGTCGGACACGACTGAGCAACTTCACTTTCACTTTTCACTTTCATGCATTGGAGGAGGAAATGGCACCCCACTCCAGTGTTCTTGCCTGGAGAATCCCAGGGACGGAGGAGCCTGGTGGGCTTCCGTCTATGGGGTCACACAGAGTTGGACACGACTGAAGCGACTTAGCAGCAGTATAAATCTTCTAGTATAGTACCTAGAGCAAAGTAGGTGCTCAATAAATGTTATTTGGGGGGTGGTAATTATCACTAGGAAGCATAGATTCCATAATACTCTCCAAGGTTGTTCATAAATATATACAAAGAACATATGCAAGTAATCCTAGACTTCTCTTCCTATGCCCTTTCCCACTGTTGAGCAGGCACAGGCACATACACAATGCTTCCAGGACACAATCACAGTAAACTGAGATCTTCTTACTTGTTCTGTATTTGATGTCCAACAGAGCGTATTTATTCCTTCTTTCAAACATTAAAGGTAGCCTCCATGAACCCCCTAAGTCTTTTCTCCAGGCTAACTATTCTAGTTCTTTCATTAGTACTAATATTTCAGAGTTTCTAGATGTTTCACCACTGGTCATATTTTTATGGAAGGGTTACCAGATCTAAGTAGAGTCAGATTTTAAGTGAAATATTAAAATAGTGAAATATTAATGTGGGGCAAAAATTATCTTAAGAAGTAGATAATTTAATAGGGGAAAATCCCCCTATCATGTTAAAAACACACAACCTTTTATTGGGGAAAAAAAAAAGTTTAAAATCAAGAAGTAGGGAATGAGTGATGCTGAAGCTAAAGCTCCAATACTTTGGCCACCTGATAATGAATCAGGGATTCATTTCCCAATATGAATTCACTGGGAAAGACCCTGATACTGGGAAAGAAAAGAAGGCAGCAGAAGGGGATGGCAGAGGATGAGACGGTTAGGTAGCACTGAAACTCAATGAACATGAATTTGAGCAAACTCTGGGAGATAGTGAAAGACAGGGAAGCCTGGTGTGCTGCAGTCACTGGAGTGGCGAAAAGTTGGACATGACTCAGCAATTAAACAACAACAACATTAAAAACAACAACAAGGTATTTTAAAAGCCTGTTGGCTTGAGACTGCTGCCCTCCTACTGTACCATTAAGATGTTCCCAGGAGCAAAATTTCTAGCTTCCTCCTGTCCTAGCTTTTAAAATATATTTCAGTCTTCTCAGTGTTCTCTGCATGGCATTTCTTTTCTTTCTGGTGTTACATAATCATTTAATTTTTGCAAGTTAATTCTCTAAGCAAGATAACTTCTTTTTTTATTTTATTTTATTTTTTAATTAATTTTTATTTTTTGTTTGTTTTGCTTTATAATACTGTATTTGTTTTGCTACACATCGACATGGATCAGCCACGAGTGTACATGAACTCCCAATCCCGACCCCCACCTCCCCCCTCCCGCCCCACACCCTCTCTCTGGATTATCCCCGTGCATCAGTCCCAAGCATCCTGCATCCTGCATCAAGCCTGGACTGGCGATTCGTTTCACTTATGATATCACACATGTTACACTGCCACTCTGCCAACCCATCCCACCCTCTCCCTCTCCCACAGAGTCCAAAAGGCCATTCTATACAACTGTGTCTCTTTTGCTGTCTTGCGTACAGGTTTATCATTACCATCATTCTAAATTCCATATATATGTGTAAGTATACTGTATTGATGTTTTTCTTTCTGGCTTAACCCCTCCCGCCCCACACCCTCTCTCTGGATTATCCCCGTGCATCAGTCCCAAGCATCCTGCATCCTGCATCAAGCAAGATAACTTCTTAAAAGCAAATTTAAACTCAACAGAATTAATGTTGCCCATCTTACCTAGTTGGGAAATGATTAAATGTAGCCTAACCCTGTGAGAAAATTTAATATCCTTGGCTACACTATAAATAAGGAGCACCTTAATCCTAAATCACTATTGTTTTACAGATATAGAGTTATATATTAGTGTTAATCAGTAAGCATGTGCATAATTGCTTTTGTCTTCATCCTCAGGCAAAGGAGAGATAAGTTAGTTTATACAGGTTAAAGGACATGAATCTTGCATCACATTTGCTAAGGCTTAATCATTATCATACACATTTTAGCAAAATGGAAAAAAAAAAGTTTCTCTTATTCCAACTACTTCTTGTTACAATGTACATTGCTGAAAAAATAAAAGGCTTTGAGTTTTGAGTTAGACTGATCAATAGAATTTTTTTGTTAACCGACTCTAGCATTCTTGCCTGGAGAATCCCAGGGACAGGGGAGCCTGGTGGGCTGCCATCTATGGGGTCGCACAGAGTCGGGCATGACTGAAGTGACTTAGCAGCAGCAGCAATACTTGTACTGCTCGCTTTAAAAGCCAAAAAAGTTTTTATTTGTTGAATGATTTGATATTCCAACTATTTTATTCTTCTTTTAGACTCATTTTCACGTCGTTGAGATTGTGATGAACCAAGCAAACTAACAAACATTACACCCAGGAGAACAATTCATCTCTAGAAACAAAAGCCACAACTAGCCTTTATCGTAACAGCATTGCAATCAGCCTAGTCCTTTTTCGCTTTCATCATTTGATGTTTTTTAAACAATTTCCACAACTACAATGTATACCATGTAGATCATATATATTTGTAATGCTGTATTTCAAAGTTAAACTTTTATTTATCAATTTGATCTTTCATTTCTACCATCATCTCCCTTGTCATTTTGATTTTTTAAAAACATTTCTGACATTTAATGTTTAATCTCATTGAACATTTTGTCTTTACATTCAAGGAGAGCTTTAGATGTTTGCCCTTTACATTGTGAACAGATAAGTCTGTCCTTTACTATATCCAAGAAAATATAAGCATATTATTTATTTGTAATAAGCATATTATTTACTTTTCGAGGGTCAGTATATTTTCACTAACTGACCTGTGAACTTTCAGACATTCAAGCTGGATTGAGAAAAGGCAGAGGAACCAGAGATCAAACTGCCAACATTCACTGAATTATCGAAAAAGCAAGAGAATTTAAGAAAAATACTTACTTCTGCTTTACTGACTATGCCAAAACTTTTGACTGTGTGGATCACAACAAACTGTGGAAAATTCTTCAAGGGATAGGAATACCAGACCACCTTACCTTCCTCCTGAGAAATCTGTATGCACGTCAAGAAGCAACAGATAAAACTGGACATGAAACAACAGACTGGTTCCAAAGCGAGAAAGGAGTACATCAAGGCTGTATATTGTCACCCTGCTTATTTAACTTACATGCAGAGTACATCATGTGAAATGGCAGGCTGGATGAAGCACAAGCTGGAATCAAGATTGCCAGGAGAAACATCAATAACCTCAGATACACAGATGCCATCACCCTTATGGTAGAAAATGAGGAAGAACTAACGAGCCTCTTGAGGAAAGTGAAAGAAGAGAGTGAAAAAGTTGACTTAAAATTCAACATTCCAAAAACTAAGATAATGGCATCCAGTCCCATCACTTCAAGGCAAATATATGGGGAAATGATGGAAACAGTGACAGCTTTTATTTTCTTGGGCTCCAAAATCAATGCAGATGGTGACTGCAGCTATGAAATTAAAAGACTTTTGCTAATTGGAATAAAGCTGTAACCAACCTAGACAGCATATTAAAAAGCAGAGACATTACTTTGCAAACAAAAGTCCATCTAGTCAAAGCTTTGGTTTTTCCAGTAGTCATGTATGGATGTGAGAGTTGGACTATGAAGAAAGCTGAATGCCAAATAATTGATGCTTTTGAGTTGTGGTGTTGGAGAAGACTCTTGAGAATTGCTTAGACTACAAGGAGATCCAACCAGTCAATCCTAAGGAAATCAGTCCTGAATATTCATTGAAAGGACTGATGATGAAGCTGAAACTCCAATACTTTGGCCTCTGACTCATTGGAAAAGACCCTGATGATGGGAAAGATAGAAAGTGGGAGGAGAAGGGGAAGACAGAGGATCAGATGGTTGGATGGCATCACCACATGATGGACATTAGTTTGAGTAGGCCCCAGGAGTTGGTGATGGACAGGGAAGCCTGGCATTCTGCAGTCCATGGGGTTGCAAAGAGTTATGACACAACTGAGTGACTGAATTGACTGACTGAGTGCATTTTCACTTCAGTTTGTCCTTCTCTCTGTGTTCTCATTTTGGTAGGAAGTGGTATAGAATAGTTTTTTTTAATATTTTAGACTTTTGAGACTGAGTACCAGAATTTGATTCCGGCTATGCTTATTCTTGCCTAGAGAATCCCATGGACAGAGGAGCCTGATGGGCTACAGTCCATCTAGTTGCAAAGAGGTGGACATGACTGAAGTGACTTAGCACACATGCATACTATTTACAACTTGTTTTCCTCTTGGCCAAATAATTATATTCTAGAGGCATCAGTTCTCTCATCTTTAAAGTTGGGATTCTACTGTCATTTATCCGAAACTCAAATGCTGCTGCTCCTGCTGCTCCTGCTGAGTAGCTTCAGTTGTGTCCGACTCTGTGCGATCCCATAGATGGCAGCCCACCGGGCTCCTCCATCCCTGGGTTTCTCCAGGCAAGAATACTGTAGTGGGTTGCCATTTCCTTTGCTAATGCATGAAAATAAAAAGTGAAAGTGAAGTCACTCAGTCGTGTCTGACTCCTCGCGACCCCAAGGACTGTAGGCTACCAGGCCCCTCACTCCATGGGATTTTCCAGGCAAGAGTACTGGCGTAGGTGCCATGTCCTTCTCCAAAACTCAAATGACAGTGCATTTATTACACTTAGCACAATGGCTAACATATAATAAAAATGTCAAAAAAAGAGAAAACACTGACATAATTATAAATAAATCCTCACCCTTATCACATAGGGAAATACATTTTTTAACCTTGCTATCAAATAACAGAGAAATTTCCTGAAATATTCTGCCATTTCTTATAATGAAAAATTTTGTATGATTTGCAATTGTATGTTTTTAATGTACTACTTATCTCTTCTTTACTGTGTCTACATTGCCTTTTTCCTGTCCTCTCATCCTTAAATCACGGTGAACTTTTTTGAGACTATGAGATATCCTATAATTGTTTTTATCCAGCTGTAGAAAAAAACCTCTACCTGTCTACTCCTCACAAGACTGACAAAGGATTTCACTTCATTTCTGTGTACAGGTCATTTCTTTAGGAAGTTAAGAGAGGAACTATTAATCAGTTTAATGATTAAGGCAGAGGAACCAGAGATCAAATTGCCAACATCTGCTGGATCATGGAAAAAGCAAGATGTTTTTCCAGAAAAACATCTATTTCTGCTTTATTGACTATGTTAAAGCCTTTGACTGTGTGGATCACAATAAACTGTGGAAAACTTCAAAAGAGATGAGAATATCAGACCACCTCACCTGCCTCTTGAGAAACCTATATGTAGGTCAGGAAGCAACAGTTAGAACTGGACATGGAACAACAGACTGGTTCCAATTAGGAAAAGGAGTCCATCAAGGCTGTATATTGTAACCCTGCTTATTTAATGTATATGCAGAGTACATCATGAGAAATGCTGGACTAGAAGAAACACAAGCTGGAATCAAGATTGCCGGGGGAAATATCAATCACCTCAGATATGCAGATGACACCACTCTTATGGCAGAAAGTGAAGAGGAACTAAAAAGCCTCTTGAGGAAAGTGAAAGAGGAGAGTGAAAAAGTTGGCTTAAAGCTCAACATTCAGAAAACGAAGATCATGGCATCCGGTCCCGTCACTTCATGGGAAATAGATGGGGAAACAGTGGAAACCGTGTCAGACTTTATTTTTCTGGGCTCCAAAATTACTGCAGATGGTGACTGCAGCCATGAAATTAAAAGATGCTTACTCCTTAGAAGAAAAGTTATGACCAATCTAGCAGCATATTCAAAAGCAGAGACATTACTTTGCCAACAAAGGTCCATCTAGTCAGGGCTATGGCTTTTCCAGTGGTCATCTTTGGAAGGAATGATGCTAAAGCTGAAGCTCCAGTACTTTGGCCACCTCATGCGAAGAAAAAGACTCTGATGCTGGGAGGGATTGGGGGCAGGAGGAGAAGGGGACGACCTAGGATGAGATGGCTGGATGACATCACGGACTCGATGGACTTGAGTCTGAATTAACTCCAAGAGATGGTGATGGACAGGGAGGCCTGGCGTGCTGCGATTCATGGGGTCACAAAGAGTCGGACATGACTGAGCGACTGAACTGAACTGAATAAACTACATCAGTGAAGGCAAATGAATTTGTCCAAAATGTGTAGACATAATAAAATCTTTGATATTTTATATTTCATTCATCTGTGTATCTGGAGTCTTACTTTATACTTTGGTACTTCATTCCACCAATGTGTATCAAGGTTCCTCATAGAACATGAAGTCAGTATCTTATAATATTTCTATAAAAATACATAACATTGAGCATCTATTTGTTAAATTACTTGTCTTCTGTTTGAATGTAAAAGAATCTTCCACAATGAGACAAAAAAATTAGAGTTCCAAGAAATATGAAAACTTCCTAAAATAGCCATATAATTGTTATATTGTAATACTTAAAATTCAGAAAATTGGGCCACATGGAAATGAAAGGATACAAGCCTCTGTTTGAGAAGAGACATTATAAAACAAAATTATTGATTTCTCTTTAAACAAGGAGTTAATTTAGTTAAATATAAATTATGAAGAAAATCACTTCGACCTAAAATTATGTCTTTTATATACTGTGCTATGCATTGTCTTCTCTTACTGAGAATATAAGACAAGCAATAAAGAATATGTATGACTCAGGGAGCTAGACAAAGGACCTATTTGTTTTGTTAACTTATAAGGCTAACCGATGAGTTTCAAGTCAGATTAAATTTGACTATGCTCCTTCTATCATATTTCTATCACATTTGCCACTAACATAAAGACCTAAGAATTCTCTTCAGTTCAGTTCAGTCCAGTCGCTCAGTCATGTCCAACTCTTTGTGACACCATGAACCGCAGCACGCCAGGCCTACCTGTCATCACCAACTCCCGGAGTCCACCCAAACCCCTGTCCATCGAGTCAATGATGCCATCCAGCCATCTCATCCTCTTTTGTCCCCTTCTCCTCCTGCCCTCAGTTTTTCCCAGCATCAGGGTCTTTTCCAATGAGTCAGCTCTTCATATCAGGTGGCCAAAGTATTGAAGTTTCAGCCTCAACATCAGTCCTTCCTATGAACACTCAGGACTGATCTCCTTCAGAATGGACTGGTTGGATCCCCTTGCAGTCCAAGGGACTCTCAAGAGTCTTCTCTAACACCACAGTTGAAAAGCATCAATTCTTCAGCGCTCAGCTTTCTTTATAGAATTCTCTAGCTGATAAGTTATTTCACTCTTAAGTCTGTGTTTGCCCATCTGAATTGTTATAAAACACGCCTTGGATGTTTATAGAAAGTCACAGAACACGGTCAGTGTAGGAAATAGTTCATAAATGATACCTGTTAACCAATTCAGATATGAGTGAATTAAAATGAATTTCGAGTTATCTTGTTTATCTTCTTTCTGTCTGAAACTAAGTTCTTTATCATCCAACTCTGTGAAAATCTTGGGGAAATTCCTTGTATTTGAGAGGGTCAGTCTACTAAGTCTGTTTTATTAACATTTTAATAAAAGTCTATTTTTGGACGGCCTTTTTTTTTAGCTTTTCATTTTGTTTTTATTAGTCCCCAAATAATACTAAGTATTAAGTATTTCTTTGTGCTAAAAATCTTCATAGGATGTACACATTTGTTGTTAGTGTTCTGATGATTTGAACCTTCAAGGGTATTTAAGTTTCAGAAGCAGTTCATGAGACAGTGTCTTAACCTAAAACATGACTCAAAACTTTGTTTCTTCCTGTTAATTCTGCTCTTATAATATGAGAAACATAATTCACACACTAGTATTTGTTGGTCATGTCTGTTTAATCGAACAACAAAGATTTCTAATCATTAGGATAGAAATGTATAATGATAGAATAAATAGAAGTTGATTATGAATACTGTTGCATTCACTCGAAAGTCATTTCATATTTGAAGTTTCCACCTCTTTGCCTGACTTGTTTCTGTATATTCCTATGACACCTTTGTGTAGACTGCATCTTCTCACAACCACTCTCAAATGGGTATGAACGTTGACTGAAATGAATGGAAAAATTTTTTAAAGGTTCAAAAATAACCCTCCATAAAGTATATATTTTGCTTATATTATGCCAAAATATAGACTGATAAAAATCCAAGTATTTCTATTTCTTCAGTTTTTCCATATAAAGAGTTTATGATAAGAAAGACTGAACATTAATTATAAAGTAGAGTATAGTATTAGAGGCTAAGCCTATTTTTCACAACACTATATTTCTGGGGCCATAATTTATAAGTCCATTGAATAACATTTGGTTGATTTGGTCAGTACTCTGCATTTTAATTGAATACAAGATTTTAAGAGGTGAATTACTGCTATTGCTGCTGCTGCTAAGTCACTTCAGTCGTGTCTGACTCTGTGCAACCCCATAGATGGCAGCTCACCAGGCTCCCCTGTCCCTGGGATTCTCCAGGCAAGAACACTGGAGTGGGTTGCCCTTTCCTTTTCCAATGCATGAAAGTGAAAAGTGAAAGTGAAGTTGCTCAGTTGTGTCCGACTAATAGCGACCCTATGGACTGCAGCCCACCAGGCTCCTCCGTCCATGGGATTTTCCAGGCAAGAGTACTGGAGTGGGTGCCATTGCCTTCTCTGATCAATTACTGCACTAAATGCATTTGGTCTAGAGTGTCCTCTTTGGGAAATATCAGAGGGATTTTTTATTCTATAGATGCAGGAAAAGCCTTTGACAGAATTCAGCACCCATTTATGATTAAAACTCTTCAAAAAATGGGCATAGAAGGAACATATCTCAACATAGTAAAGGCCATATATGATAGCCTATAGCAAACATTAGTCTCAATACGAAAAACTGAAAGCATTGCCGCTAAGATCAGGAACAAGACAAGGGTGTCCACTTTCACCACTATTATTCAACATAGTTTTGGAAGTCCTAGCTACAGCAATCAGAGAAGAAAAAGAAATAAAAGGAATCCAGATTGGAAAAGAAGAAGTAAAGCTCTCACTGTTTGCAGATGACATGATACTGTACACACAAAACCCTAAAGATGATAGTATCAGAAAATAACTAGAGCTAATCAGTGAATCTGGCAAAGTTGCAGGATACAAAATCAATACACAGAAATCACTTGCATTTCTATGTACTAGCAACAAAAAAGCAGAAACAGCAATTAAGGAATCAATCCCATTCACCATTGCAGCAAAAAGAATTAAATATCTAGGAATAAGCTTACCTAAGAAAATGAAAGAACTGTAAACAGAAAAGTATAAGATACTAATGAAAGAAATAAAGGATGACAAGAAAGAATCAATATTGTGAAAATGACTATACTACCAAATTCAATCTACAGATTTAATGCAATCCCTATCAAATCACCAATGGCATTTTTCACAGAACTAGTACAAACAATTTCACAATTAATATGGAAACACAAAAGACCTCAAAGAATGGAGCTGGAGGAATCAAGCTTCCTGACTTTGGTTATACTACAAAGCTACAGTCATCAAGACAGTAGGGCACTAGCACGAAAACAGAAATATAGACCAATGGAAAAATATAGAAAACTCAGAAACAAACCCATGCATCTATGGGCACCTTATTTTTGACAAAGGAGGCAAGAATATACAATGGGGCAAAGACAGCCTCTTCAATAAATGGTGCTGGGAAAACTGGACAGCTACATGTGAAAGAATGAAATTAGAACACTTCCTAACGTCATACACAAAGATAACCTCAAAATGGATTAAAAACCTAAATGTAAGACCAGAAACTAAAACTCTTAGAGGAAAACATATGCAGAACACTTGGTGACATAAATCAAAGCAAGATCCTCTATGAGCCACCTCCTAGAGTAATGGAAATAAAACTAAAGTAAACAAGTGGGACCTGCTTAAACTTAAAAGCTTTTGCACAGCAAAGGAAACCATGAGTGAGGTGAAAAGACAAGGCTCAGAATGGGAGAAAATAATAGCAAATGAAACAACTGACAGATGATTAATTTCCAAAATATACAAGCAGCTCATATAGCTCAATAACAGAAAAACAAACAACCCAATCAAAAAGTGGGAAAATGACCTAAATATACATTTCTCCAAAGAAGACATACAGATGGCTAACAAACTCATGAAAAGATGCTCAAAATTGCTCACAATGATATATCACCTCACACCAGTCAGAATGGACATCATCAAAAACTCTACAAACAATAAATGCTAGAGAGCGTGTGGTGAAAAGGGAATGCTCTTGCACTGTTGGTGGGGATATAAATGGATACAGCCACTATGGAAGACAGTATGGAGATTCCTTTAAAAACTAGGAATAAAACCACCATATGACTCAGCAATCCCACTCCAGGCATATACCCTGAGGCAACCAGGGTTGAAAAAGACACATGTATCTCATTGTTCATTGCAGCACTATTTACAATACCTAGAACATGGAAGCAACCTAGAGTCCATCGACAGATGAATGGATAAAGAAGTTGTGGTACATATACACAATGCATACACATACACAACATATACACATACACACAATTACTCTGCCATAAAAAGGAATGCATTTGAGTCAGTTCTGATGAGGTGGATGAACCTAGAACCTATTGTACAGCGTGAAGTGAGTCAGAAAGAGAAAGATAAATATCATATTCTAACACATATTTACAGATTCTAGAAGAATGGTACTGAAGAACTTATTTACAGGGCTGCAGTAGAGAAACAGACATAGAGAATAGACTTACAGACATGGGGAAAGGGAAGGAGAGGGTGAGACATATGGAAAGAGTAACATGGAAACTTACATTAGCATATGTAAAATAGATAGCCAATGGGAATTTGCTGTATGGCTCAGGAAACTCAGACAGGGGCTCTGTGTCAACCAAGAGGGGTGGATGAGGAGGAAGATGGGAGAGGATTTCAAAAGGGAGGGAATAAAGGTACACCTAAGGCTGATCTATGTTGAGATTTGACAGAAAAAAACAAAATTCTATAAAGCAATTATCCTTCAATAAAAAATAAAATAGGTAAGTTGGAGTAATTGAAAGACAACAGGTCTTCATATTTTAATGATTCTTTTTCCTGTGCCCTTTGGAAGCCAAAGGATGTTTATTTCATGTTTGTGATCTTAAAGGATGTGGGTACTTTGTCTGAGGTCAAAGATAAAGTGATACTTATGCTTTAATCATAATGACAGTTAATGAAGATCAAAATGGGTTCTCCTGTCTCCCTCTCCCTTCCTTCCTTCTTTCCTTTCTCCCTTCTTTGCTGCCCTATTTCCTTCCTTCCTTCATAAACCTTACTTTTTATGAATTGAACTGAGCCTCATATAATCTGTTAAAAAATACAAATTTAAAAATAGCTATGTATTTTTACACCTCCAAACATTTCCAAATAAATATTTCCTCATAATCATCTATAAGATTATCCTTGACCTATATCAAATTTTCTCACTTAAAATGGCTGAAAGACACTAGCTTTTTGGAATTTCTCTAAAGTTTGCAGGAGCAACTAATACCATCAAGAGAACATTGTGTATCATGTCTGTTTTAAACTTCCCATGACTATTCTGCTGATGAATGTTCATAATTCAAAGCAAAGTTAATGGAAGGAGGGAATTCCCCTTGAGGAGAGAATAAATGTAGGGGAGTCATATGAACACAAAGTATAGTGCTTGAGTGCAAGTAAGTCTGAAGTACCCTATCGGATATCAGAATTACATCTGTCATTTGGTATTCCTAAAACATTGATAGTATTCATGAGTGTTCTGAGGGGATATAAACTATTCATTTGTCAAAATTTGATTAACACTTGAAATAATATTCAAAAAATCACCCAAATGTATTGAAAAGAAAAGCAAGAGGGAAACAAGGTAAAAATGCAAGATTAATTTTCTTTTAAAAATAATTTATACTTTTCTTATGACTTATTCAAGTCATAAAAAACAGTCTTATGACTTTTGACCTATCAAAAGCAATAATGTATTAACATATAGTAAACCTTCATAACAAGAATAAGAATTCTTAATATTTCATAGTTTACTTATTCAAAAGTTATTTTTATCTTATTCACTGTTACTAAAAAGAGTAATGTCTCAGATTCCTTAACCATGAAATAAGGATAATAATAGCACCTTTCTAACCAGTTTGTTATGGAGAGTAAGGTGTGTAATAAATGGAAAATAGAACAATCCTGAACACATAAGCCACTTGGTAAATAAAAACAACAAAAATATTAACATCTGCTGTCATCATTAAGGCTAATAATAAAGAGACAATTCTCTCTTTCCAGATAAGATAGGATTGTACTTTCCCAACCCTTTGACATTGGATGACTGGATTTGGAGGTGGAAAGGAAGCAATTGTGATAAACTCTAGAATTATTTCTTGGATGACAAGGTGGATTATAAAACTGCTGAAGGAGTTGGTGAAACGGCCAAGTTTAGTTTTAGACACAGTGTGTTTGAGCTGACCGTGGGCACCCAGGTGACAATGTCTACCATGCAACTGGATAATAAACCTGGGGCTGGAGGCAGCTTTGAAGTCACCAATTTATAAGGGACCATTGGAATCATGAGGCTTAAAGGAATTATGTAGAAAGTGGATATAGAGAAATCTTAAAGAGAAATTGTGAGGATCAAAGTCTGGAGAATCTCAGAACTTGAAAAGTAAATAAAGAGAGATGAGAAAGAAGATTGAGAGGCTTGAACAAAAAGATTTTTTTTTTTTTTGACATAGCTAGAGGTAGGGAGAAAATCAGAAGAGAGGGACAGCATAGAAGTCAGTATAAACGAAGTTTAAAAAAATTCCACAGCCATAGAAAACACTCAATCACTGCCTGAAGAATACTTCTTTCAATGAATATGCATACTGCTCAGTTTATTGCTGCAAAAGATTCTGTAGCTTAAATTTATCCAGAAGACACTGTTTCTGTTTTCCTATGTTGCTATTTAGTACATCACCTCCCGGCTGGATTAAATTCCACCTTGTTTCTGGTGTAGAAACAGACTGTAACACATAGAAAAGGGTTAAAGAAAGAGATTAACGGTGCAGGTCTTGCTGCAAACATTTTGGAATTAGATGTGTAAAGCTCTCAGTTTTCTCATCTGCCACCTAAAGAGGCTAAATCATTTGTGTTGAAGAGGTACGAACGTGGTTTCTCATCTCTGTAACTCTGACTGTGAAGATGATATGACTGTTCTAGATATAGCAGTGGGCTGTCCATGAACCACTGTTCAAAAACATTGGTACTAATCTTAGGTACTAATCAGAAATCAAACACCTCAAAAGTGAGCAACACAGTAAAACAAATGCATAAAGCTGTGTATTTAAGATGACATTTTGAGGGGTAATATATAACTTGTGTTTTGTGGTCTGAAACCTATTTTATTTGCCATGAGTTTATATGGTCTTTTACTCAAAAAGAAGTGTGCGCTTTACAAGACACTAAGGAAATGGCAACACACTCCAGTACTCTTGTCTGGGAAATCTCATGCACAGAGGAGCCTGGCAGGTACAGTCCATGGGGCTGCAAAAGAGTCGGACATGACTTAGAGAATAAAAACAACAACCATACATACTGTGCATATATATTTTTCTTCAATGAACAGCTGGAAACTAGAGAAGCAAAATCAGTTAATTAATAAATCATATTGTTTATAAACTTACCAAATTCTTGTCTCATTGGTTAATGTACAACCAATCATAATTGTAAAACACTCCTGTTCACTGATATGCAAAGCTGTTACGATTCCACATGCATTCATATATGAAAAAATGTATGTGTTGCAGTTAAAAAACACAAAATTTATCAGACAGACCCCAATTACTAAGGCTCAGACTATTTTCAATTTACTGACTTCCAGTTTTATTGATGAAAAAAATGAGATGAGTTAGGCAACTCATCCAAATTTATCTAACTAGAAGATATAAGAATAAAGATAGGAAACTATGGAATCATTAAAAATTGGTGTTTTTAAATTCTATGTCCATAGTTTCAGTAATAACTTCATAGAATTATAATAAAGTTTTTTTTTAATGTCACAAATGGGTCACAAAATTATTCACTTAACAAACATTTTTGAGATCATGCATGTGCTAAGCACTGGGTGTCAAAGATGAAAAGATATTATTCTCAAGGAGGAGATAAAGACAATTAGATTAAGAAAGGATGGGATGAGACCAGTGGTGAGAGAGTTGTACACAACAAAAACTGGTTTTTACTTTCTGACACTCTTTTTGGTCCAGGTTGTTTTACTATAACTTAATATTAAATGACAGAGGAAAGAATAAAATATTCCTGCTTTACAAGAAAGATCTCAGTAAAGTTTTTAAACGAATTCATTAATTATAAGCCTACTAGTATACTAAAGGGGCTTGAATTCTTTTTTCTTTTTTTTTTTTGACCCAATTGTTGAATATCCAGAATTCTTATGAACTGGCTATTGTTGGGACCACCCCCAAATGCACCTTAATCACATATTGATTATTTTGAATTAAAGTTACTTAAGATATGGCCAAAGTGAAAGTGAAAGTAGCTTAGCTGTGTCCAACTCTTTGTGACCCCATGGATTATACAGTCCAAGGAATTCTCCAGGCAGAATACTGGAGTGGGTAGGGATCTTCCCAACCCAGGCACCGAACCTGGGTCTCCCACATTGCAGGCAGATTCTTTACCAGCTGAGCCACAGGGGAAGCCCAAGAATACTAGAGTGGGTAGGCTATCCCTTCTCCAGCAGATCTTCCCAACCCAGGGATTGAACCTGGGTCTCCTGAATTGCAGGCGGATTCTTTACCAGCTGAGCTATCAGGGAAGCCCAATATATGGCTGAAGCAAAAAAGATACTCTGACCCTCCTTTTTGTCTCCCTGAAAGCAGGAAATTAATAAATCTCTCATGTGAAAGGTGCACTTCCAGCATCTGGAGCTAGAAGGACAACCCTATCACCAGAGACAGGGAATTCAGGTCAAGAAGCCCACAGAGAGCCTGTATAAACAAACGCTGGCATTTCTTTATTTTACTACCGAAGTCCAAAATTGGTTCAGACTCTTTACTCATTGAGTACCCCAAATCTAAGTTTCTTTGTTTTGTCAATTCCTCACAAATATACTGTTTCTTTGTCTAAAAAGTATAAAAGCTCCCTGCTTTGTCTACTTCTTAGATCCTGTTTCTATAAGCCCTCCATGAACATGAATTACATTTTTTTCTCCTGTTAATTTATGTCCATTTTATTACTAGTCCAGAGGAATAGAGTGGAAAAATTTTCCTTCTCCACAGTATTAAAACCACTGGTGGTTTGAAATCAGCCACCCTGGTCAGAATTTACACCACAGGACTCGGCAGACTTCAAATTGGACCTTTGTCTTTTTGTTTTGAAGGGGAAACAGTGCTGGTTTACCAGTGCACCACAGCTCCTAACACATAGATAAACCTAAATCTGACAACCTGTGGTTTTCTCCCCGTGAGCTGTTTCTAAGGACTTTTCAATTGAATATGACAAACGCCTCTATAGAGACTGTGAAGAAGTTGACTCTCATTTGTGTGCAAAACTGGTGTATGAGGGAATGCTGTTTGGCCAATATTTTCTGGAGAATAAGGAAGAAAATTGAAACAAGATCATGTGTTTCCCTACAAAAACATAGCTGCTTGAATTAACATTTTAACAAATATTTCTAGGCAGTGTAAAGTGCCTGAAAATTCAGTTTTCTCAAGTAAATGCTCGTAATCATGCCTTAAGTGGTGCTTCTGGTTTTTAATGAAGGACAGTCTCCTACTGCTATTCTCTTTGGTAAATATCAACAAGTGTAGTAATATCCATTAATCTTAAATGGATAACAATCATAAATGACTGAGTTTTGGTTAAAACCTGTCATTGTATGACTATGTGATGTTGAGAAATGGATATAAATTCCTTACTTTAAATTTTAAGCTCAGCAATTCAAGTTATTTTAAGAAACTAAGAATTATATTGCCATTTGCAACAATATAGATGGACTTTGAGGGCATACACTAATCGAAATAAGTCAAACAGAGAAAGACAAATAACATATGATCTCACATAAAAAACAAAACATAAAGCAAAACAAAACAAAACGAACAAACAAACTCATATATACAAAGAACAGGTTAGTGGTTGTCAGAGGTAAGAGGGTGGAGAAATGGCAAAGTCAGTGAAAGGAGTTAAAAGGTACAAACTTCTAGTTATAAAATAAATAAGTCATGGGATGTAGTGTACAGCAAGATGACTATAGCTAAAAATAGTATATTACATTTTTGAAAGTTTCTGAGTAAATTTAAAAAATCCTCATCACAAGAAAAAAAACATTTTTTAAAAATTGTATATGGTGATGGACTTATATAGACTTATTTTAGTGATCATTTTATTAAAATATACAAATATTAGTCACTTTGCTGTACACCTGCCACTAATAATAATGTTTTGTTAATTATATCTCAATATTTTAAAGAGATTAAAAATCATCTCTATCTATGGTGCTAAGTCACTCCAGTTGTGTCCGACTCTTTGCAACCCTATGGACTGTAGCCTGCCAGGCTCCTCTGTCCATGATATTCTCCAGGCAAGAATATTGGAATATTACTGTTTCCTCCACCAGGGATCTTCCCAGCCCAGTGACTGAACTTGGGTCTCCTGCATTGAAGGCAGATTCTTTACCGATTGAGCCATGGAGTTCCCCAGTGGCTCAGATGGTGAAGAATTTGCTTGCAATGCAGGAGACCTGTGCTCAATCCCTGAGTCAGGAAGATCCCCTGGAGGTGGGAAGGGCTTACCTACTCCAGCATTCTTGCCTGGAAAATACCATGGACAGAGGACGCTGGTGGGTTATAATCCATGAGCAATCTATATCTCTATTACAAATATATATATTTGTATTAATATTTGTATTGCATAATTCCTGTCCTTGAAGAATTTATATTAACTTGAGGAACCAAAAACAGGCACATAACATTTAGGTAACACTGTTCATCATGAAGGCTTCCCTTGTGGCTCAGCTGGTAAAGAATCCATTGCAATGTGGGAGACCTGGGTTTGATCCCCAGATTTGTAAGATCCCCTGGAGAAAGGCTGTCCACTCCAGTATTCCAGCCTAGAGAATTCCATGGACTGAATTCTTCTATTAAGTATGAGATCAATGTAAGAGGCACATGTGGATGCTAGGAGACAACCTGGAGAAGGAAGTGGAACTAGAGTCAGCCCTAAAACAATACATAGTGTTGTTTTTTTATTTTGGTTTGTTTTGTTTTTCCTTAAAGGTGGAAGGGCATTTTAAAAGGGGGAAATAGCAACAACAGTAAAGAGAGACACTTACGTGAGCAAACAAACTCACGGTTAACAGGGCCATGAGCAGGGCCTGACCAGGCCATGATACGGTGGTACCCTAGAGGACAGTGGACCCTGGAGGACAATGGGAATGATTTTAGCCTCCTTTGCATTGAATTCTCACTTCTCATTCTGGAATATATCTCATGAAATGGTCAAAGAAACTGCTGCTGGGTTTATCTCCTCGAATATCCATTTGCCCTGCACAGGAAACTTGAAGAATAGGAAGGCAAATGTTTAAGGACTGGTGGCAAATGAGATATGAAAATTAAAGGATAAAAGTAAACTAGCAAAGTAAAAAGGACCACATAGCATAAGGGAAGGACAAAAATGAAAGGAGGATGATTGCATATCGAAGTATTACCCAAAATAAGCTAGAAAGGTGTATTTGAAATTATACTTATTGAATCTGCCTGTATATGACTTTTAGTGTAACTATAACCTGAGACTCTAAAATATGCTGTCACACCAGACAGTACTTGAAACTTTATACTTAATACTCATTTTAAATGAAGCAATAATACCTGTAGGCATTGATTCTCGAATAAACATTGTTGTTCCTCTATTTAGAAATTCTTATGATTCAAATATAAATAGTTTAACAGATTGTATTTTATGTGTATGTCTTTTTATGACATAAGCAACTACATTTAAATGTGCAAAAACTCTTCTCTGGGTGATTTGCATTCTTATATCCCATTATAGAGTCTCTATTTGAATTTCCATCTGCCCCTAATATCTTTTTGTGTTTATTATTGCTTTAATGAGATAATCTTGGTTTTACATACCTAGATTTCATGACTACATCCTGAAAGCAATCTGTACTCTGATTTTACTTCCATAAGCACCTTAGTATTAACCTTGGATCTTAAGGCACTCTGATATGAGATACTTTTAAAATAACAATATGGCAAGAAAAACTATATAAAAGCAAAATTTAAGTAAAAGTATCCTTTATCTTTATAAAGCATAACATTTAGAATATTTCCTCATATAAGATTAATACAGATTTACTCTTTGAAGATTTATCAAGATAAAATACTATATTGACATGTGTGGATTGAAGCATAGCTTGAAAGAATTAAATAGGTTCTATGCAGATTTTCCAAAACTGGGGACTGACAGGGCTGAGAGTTGATAATTTTTTTATTTAACTCATAAATGCTATCTTCAATCTGTGCCATCAACTGAAAATTTGATCATTCAAATATTTAGATATTTATGGCTGTCATTGAATAGACTGGAAACCTTCTAAAACTAAGAAAGAGCTCAATGAAAAGAAATTATGATCCATATATACTTTAAGGTTCATTTCCTGTTAAACAAACTGTACAATAGGTTTTAGCTGCCAATAAAATTCTAATTTGGAGTCAGTATCTTTCCAGAAAAATTCAGAGCTTTTTCTGACTTTCCAACATGTCAGAGTAAACTGACTACAGAGTAAGATACTAGATACTTACTTATTTAAATTAAAAAGCACACAATGTTTATTGTATGGCAGGCATTCTTTCAAGTGTTTTACACATGTTCATTCATTTTATCCTAGATGTCATATAACCCATTAGGGACATGAGAAAATACGTTTAGAAAAAACGAAGTTTCATGAAGTGTCTCTAAATAGGAGTCCTCTATATATTAAGTACATATTTAATAATACTAAAAATAACTACTGTTTATTGAGTGCCTGCCAAGTGGTGATTCATTTTCATATATCTTAGCTCACCTTCACACCTACCTAGGATAGGTATTGTTAATTTCATTTCATTTCATGAATAAACCTTAAGCCTTATAAACAGCAATTACCAGAGCAGAATAAAAATCCAGGTGTCAGTGTCTCCAAACAGGTACATACACTCCAACTTGCTAATATCTGTTAAAGTATTTCTATTATAATGTAGTCCTTTCACTTTTTCAGTTCCATAGTTTACTTTTCATAAAGATATTGTGTCATACTCTTCCCTGTTATAATTATCTCTGTCTCCTTCTTCCTATCTCTGCTGTCAGCAGACGAATTAAGTCCTCATCACATCTCATTTGTACTTTTGCAAAAGACTCTTAACTCTCCCTCTTCTGGTCCACTCTCCAGACTGCCAAAATGCTGATCTTTGGCTCAGAGGTTATAGCGTCTGCCTCCAATGCGGGAGACCCGGGTTCGATCCCTGGGTCGGGAAGATCCTCTGGAGAAGGAAATGGCAATCCACTCCAGTATTCTTGCCTGGAGAATCCCATGGATGGAGAAGCCTAGTAGGTTACAGTCCATGGGGTCGCAAAGAGTCGGACACGACTGAGCGACTTCACCTTAGAAAACATAAATCTGATTGTGTCTCTTCCCTGCTTAAAACTTTCCCAAAGTGCCCCATTGCTTTCAGACTAAAATCTCACATTTTAGCCATGAATGCACAAAGCCTCTGATGAGAGGGGCTCTACTGGCCAGTTCAGTCTCATTTATCCCCAGGCCTCCTTTGCCACACTTGCAAAACACACACACATGCACCCACATACAGCCCATGCTTCAGGTAGATGAATCATTTTGCCATTTTGCTGTCTTTTGTGCCTCTGCAAGGTATCATTCCTCTGCTAGAATGGCCTTTATTCCTTCTTTTCTAAGCTCCTACATGACCTTCAATACTTAGTAAGATGTCAAATCCCTGGGATGTCTTCTCAGATGTCACTGGGCCTACATCAGTTGTTTCCACATTAGAGCCTCTATCAAACTTTCCTCTTATCTATGACCAATACTTCAGTTCACATTTATTTCCAGCTACACTGAGCACCCTAACAAGCTCAAACACATAGGACAAATTACATTTATTATTCCACTTCTCAATGGGTTTTATGTTTTCTTAGGTGCTAAGCTAAAAATAGGCCCAGAAAAAAAGATGGTTATCAAGCAGAATTTGTATGTGTTTATGTGGCACCCCACTCCAGTACTCTTGCCTGGAAAATCCCATGATGGAGGAGCCTGGAAAGCTGCAGTCCATGGGGTCGCCAAGGGTCGGACACGACTGAGCAACTTCACTTTCACTTTTCACTTTCATGCATTGGAGAAGGAAATGGCAACCCACTCCAGTGTTCTTGCCTGGAGAATCCCAGGGACAGGGGAGCCTGGTGGGCTGCCGTTTATGGGGTCGCACAGAGTCGGACACGACTGAAGCGACTTAGCAGCAGCAGCATACCTTAATTATTTCTCCTAATTCCTCATCTTTAACAGTTGTATTTCCTGGCATCTTCTGTGCTTGGATCCTGGCATTTACACATGACCTTTTGGTATTGACTTTTTGCCTCTAGTCTTAGTATCTTGGATTACAGATGAAATGCCATGCTCACTCATTACTTCCTAATATTGACCCTGCACAACGGGTTTTCCCTAATGTCAATCCTATATCCAGCCAGACGAACATAGCAGTCTTGTGACTCTCCTTTTGGATCACAAAGCTATAAGTCATCAAGCCTTCAGACAGAAATTTCTAAATTATTAACCTATCCAGGAAAGTGAATTCATTCCTAGACAAAGGAGAGTGGCTGCATATTAAATAACCAGTGTTATTAGAATGGTTCCTTTTGCTGATAAGTATATACTTCTACATACTAAGCATATATTTTATTATTTAATCTTTATAGGATATAAGTAATACACATTTTAAAAAGGTGAGAACTGAAACTCAAAGAAGTTAGTAACTAGCCTAAATTCACATAGCTAGATAATTGTCAAAATCAGGATTCTAGCTGATTTTAACTTTCAGGCCTGTCCTACATAATTCTCTTTGAGTACAAGTCCCTGGGGGTCTCCAGTTTCCAGTACAGGTGTGCACAGAATCCTGTGTTTGGGAAGGGGGAGTCGGTAATGATAACAAATCAAGCTATAATAACATGTTAATATATCAAAGCATTTGACTCTTGGCCCACTCTTAGAGAAATGAATTAAAATGTAACAAGGAGGAAGCAATGAGTGAATTTGAAGTTTTATCTATGATTAGCTATAGTAATGTTGGCCAAACTCCTGAGGAGGGCATTGCAAGAGGGATTATAACATCATATTGATGAAATCATAGTAATCAAAGGAAGATGGGAATTGGAAGCAAGAATAAAAAAAAAAGATGCAACAGAGGGAAATGATCTTAAATTATAGAATATTGTCAGAATAAATGCTTGATAGGTAAATTCTGATCTGAAAATATAATTATTTCAGCAACTAAAATTCTAGATAATTCTTTATGAATTCTCTGTGTAATCTAATGTGTGATGATGATAATATCAAACACAGGACTTTACAGTATACAAAAGACCAGAGGCATGATCACATCATATTAAGTTCACAGGACATATAAACACTGAACTTTCATTTAAAGTTATGTATGCAACTCAATTAGTTTCAACTAGGAAATATCTGTTGTCTGTTTTGTGACAAAACTTTGCTAATGCTAACAGTAATCAGGGTGAGCCCCTACCTGGTCTCAGTCTGAAAGAGGCATCATAGGAAAACAGATAGTTACAGAAGACTGTGAGAACTAACATTCTGCTTGCCCTATCATTAAATAAAAGATGTTGCAGCCATCAAGCCATTTCATCACAGCTGCCCTGATGGTAACTGTGAGAAAACACAGAATGGAGACAATCAGACTGTCCATTGCCAAGCCATCCAGCAAGCAGCTCCTACAGGCATCTCTAGTGGTGCAATCTGACAAAACAGGATGAGAAAACACAGAATGCTGGCCTCAGAGAGCAGAGTTGTATATCAATGCAATGATTTCTGTGAGCCCAGGTTCTTACATCTTCCTGCACATAGAGAAGTCCTAAGTCCTTAACTTGAGACAACTGGTTTTCTTTTGTTAACAATAATCTTCTGATGTTTAAATTGCCTGATCTTTCTTGCAAAAACTCTTACATAATCCTGGCTCCCCACCTCACCTCTTTGGAGCAGTCTCTCAGAGTTATTTGAGAGGCTATCTTCTGGGCTTGAAGACCTAAGAATGTCCATAGAATAAAATGTAACTCTCAAATTTTAGGTTATGTATTCTTTTTCAGTCTACAACTGCAGATAACAGTAGTACTAAAGCAACATTAGAAATACGAACAAGATATAGAGGTCATAAAGAGGAGAGAGGTTGTTATTATCTGGGAAGGATCATTTTAGTTTCTTCATTTGTAAAAATAGAGGGTGGAATCTCTATAGTCTGTTTCTGCCCTATAATTTTGTCACTTCTATATATTTACCAGATTGTTTTCATTGTGTTCATTTTTACCCTAAGGCCATATTTTCTGATAGAACCCCTGGAAATTATGAGTTAAAATTTTTCTACTATCAAGGACTGATAGGGAGTCTTCACTACCCAGGTCCCTAGCTTATCTTCTTTTCCTCCTCCTAAGTGCTTTGTAGGATGTTGTTGCTTTTGAATATCTCCTCCAGAGACTGAGTAAAGAAGGAAGGTGGAATTTAAATCAGTCAGTTTCACATGTTAAAGTTGTTGTGAAAGTTCTTGTTTGATAGATGAGAGGGTCAACATTTAAGAGAACGTTTTGTCATATCAGAAAGCTCTTAATTCCCTGCAGTAATGGAGAGAGCAGTGGTGTGTGTAATCCAAAATGGTGGATAATCCAAACACCATTTAGATTCGACTTTGAAATGCATTTTTAAACTTTCATTTGAATAGAAATATGGGACTAAGGACTTGAAGAGTCCTAAGCTTTCTATCTTTCTTATACACACCAGTCTTTAGAGAGAAGAGGCAATTGAATGTTTGTCTTAAAACCTTCTTCCCTGGACTGTAAGTCAAATTAGAATCAAAAGAAACAGAAATGGTGGCAGTGTCAACTAAAGAACTAAGCAAGATCTCCCCAAGAGAAACCAAAACAAGATTTATCTTAGATAGCACAGAAAAATGGCTAAATATTACTGAGTTGTATAGGGTTATCTGTGAACCACGTCTCCACTTAGACTGGATCATTTAAATTGAATGTGATGCACATCATTCAAGCTGACAGGAAGATGACTAGCTAAAGTTGCTCCAAGTGTCTGTCTCCCTCACTGAATGCAAGCCTGACAATTGGAGGAAGCCACAGCAGGGTGTCTTCAGAAGCTATTTCCAAACAAATTTAGACTTGTCTTATACATGATGAGAGCTATTTATAAAGATTGTATAACAAATAGCTCATAACAGACACCTCTGTCAATTGCATTTATAATGAAAAGATCTAACACAAGAAGGTGTTGATTCCCAGTGCAGGCTATGGCTGCAATATCTTTCCCTTTTCATCAGCTATGCTAAATGAGGAGGAGAATCACTGTCCTTCAGTTTATTAAAATTTGAATCAAGAGCTTAACAGGAATTAGAATTTTCATCAAGACATGCAACAAAAGAGTAAAAGGGAATAGATTTTTTTTGTTGGTAAAGCCAAATTCAGAAATCGTGTTGACTGTCAAGATCTACATTCAGAAATGATGGAGATTATTACACAGGGATCTTTAATAGTTTATGCTTTGAACTGACGAATTGATTGTCAAAGGTAAGAAGACAGATTTAAAGAATTGAAAGAAACTTGAAAAAAAATGTGGAAACCAACAAAGACTGAAATTAAACTATTGCACCTTCTATAAGATAAATAGAAAACAAAATAAATAAGTGGCAAAGCAAAATAAAATCTAAATATTTTTAGTATGAGTGCTTTAAAGCCTATCAGCAATTTTCTACATGTACTGGCATAAAGAGGATGGGTCATTAAACTAGAATGCAAATTGGGCCAATTAGCATGTAGTAATTATGAAGGCATGGAGAAGGCAAAGGCACCCCACTCCAGTACTCTTGCCTGGAAAATCCCATGGATGGAGGAGCCTGGTGGGCTGCGTCCCTGGGGTCGCTAAGAGCTAGACAAGATTGAGCGACTTCACTTTCACTTTTCACTTTCATGCATTGGAGAAGGAAATGGCAACCCACTCCAGTGTTCTTGCCTGGAGAATCCCAGGGACGGGGGAGCCTGGTGAGCTGCCGTCTATGGGGTCATACAGAGTTAGACACAACTGAAGTGACTTAGCAGCAGCAATTATGAAGGCATAGGGAGATATTTAGCATTGACACAATTAAAGACTGAAGTATGCAGAGGAAAAGAAAAACATGGGGCTAAAATTAGAAAAAAACTAATATAAATAAATAAATTTTGTATTTGGATTCTTTTTTCCAAAAAATTTTTGCAATTTGGGAAACATAAGCTTAGATTTGAAAACTTGTGATTTTATTTAATATATTTTTTTTCCAACACTGCCATTTTTTCTTAGAATATCTAAAAATGTGAAATATGTTCAGCAATTACTGTGGCATGGTGATTTGAAACCTTGAATTTCATCTCCCAGTTTACTCCCAATTTATAATGTTATCTTGTGCATATTAGTAATTCCTATGAGGTAACATTCTGTGTCATTCATTCATTTTTTCGGTAAGCATTTCTTCTGTATTTCTTGCATATGGGCTCTATGCTTGGTGTGAGATTTGTGAATATAGATGGGACACAGTTATAATCTTAGTGTATTTGATGGAACTAGTGGAGCAGAAACTAAAGAAAAACGTGACATAAATGGCATAAACTCTATGATTGAAACTGTACAAGCAGAGGCAGCACAAATAGAGGTTACCTCTACATGAGGTGAGATATATCAGGGAATTCATGAATGAACACTGTTTTATAAAGTCTCTATGTGCCAAATATATCTACCAATTATCTCTATTCCAAAAGGATACGAAGGAAAAAAAAATCATTATCAAAATCTTTAAATAAATTAAAATAAAAACAATAAAAATAAAAGAAACAAAGAAAACAAAATAAGACAAAATAATAAAAGTCTCCCAGCATGTGAAACAGCTCTTTTCAGAGTGTCATAAATAAATAAATGAATAAATCAATAAATTTTGTTACTACTACCACTACTACTTGTTTTTCCTGCATAGAATCAGAAGTAGAATCAGCACATACTTACGTGGGAAAATGTAAGGGAAACTGTGTGATTACAATATTTTACATCATTTATTCCTAAATGATTTTCTCATCTTTATGCTTAAAAAACATCCTTCATCAAAAAGATCCAAGTGTTAAATCAATGAACATAGAATTCATGGTGTGTACTCTCATGTATTTCCTCAGTTTATGTCATTTCTTTCAGCTTTGATGAGCAAACTATGTTACTGCCATATTCTTTTTATCCCCTGAGAAAAGTTTCCCATGTGTTAAACAGAGCTCAGCTGCATGATATGGGGTGTATGTGGTGAAGGTGGGAAGAGAGGGGAAAAGATAAATAATACTCTTGTGTAAAAATGCATATGTATAATGTATGTAAACATCTATAAAAACGTGGTTTCTAAACACAGGCAGAAAAAGAAATGTAAATCAACATGAAGCACAGAAACACATGTATAGTCAGATGAATCAGTATCTGAGGGGACAAGGTGTTTCAAAGGCCAGTCTTCAAAAGCATCTAATTAAAAGAACATTTTAATGCTCGATTCTGCTTTTCTTTGTAAGCATTTCCCCCCTTCTGTTTGTTTTCTTTACTAAAGTCACAGCAAGGGTTGTGCTGAGCCTCCAGTTGATCTAAGCTACTTGGTACATGCCCAGACAGCAAGAAAATGGTTTCTCTGGCAACAGGAATTATGTGAAATCTCTGCGTGTCCTCCCCCACCCTCCATCTGATTCCTATTCACTTAAGCTGTTCACATATAGGCAACAATGAGGCATTGGAACGCTAATGAGCAATTCAAATTTATTGAGCTAACTCATGGAGGCAGGCACTGTGAGCATCCTCATTTCCTGTGTACCAAGGAACAGGGCACATTTCTTCTATGTTATTCATGTTATTCAAGAACCATGCACAGTCAGCAAATAGCCCAAACCAGGTAAAATAGCTAAATATCTAAAATATGAAGCTTATATGGAATTTATTTCCCTCATCCTAGAAGGGAAATACAAAGGCTTTCAGGTGCTAAGCATGTAGCTTCGAATTTTCCAAAGATGCTGAGGCATGGAGGTCATAATGATTTAAAACAGCCTCACATTATGAACCCAAGAGGGAATAGCAAGAGCTTTGATTAAATTGCTTCAAATGTCAGCTTTTCTATTTCTAGGGAATCATATTGTCCCTGCAAGACTAAAGCTCTAGAGTTTTAAATTTAGGTTTTGTTAATATTCTCTGTTAGGTTCATGATTAGACCTCCTCTGTGTGTTTAATTTTTCTCTGATGCCTTGTTTAGAAGAGAGTCCTGTATTTAGCAATGGTGCTAGGGTGGCTATTCACTAACAGAGTTTAATCAAAAGAAAATTGATTTGCTTGAAGGAAGAGGGTTGAAAAGTAAATTAGCCTTTTTCTTTAGTCATTGGGAGAATGGGGGAGGGGTGAGGAAATGCATTTATCTTAAGCTTCAATAAGGATGAAACAATAAAAAGAAATATACTCAGAAATATAAATCAGAAAATACAGTGAATGGAATCCTGAACAGAATTCAGAATCACTGTCTTGGAGATCTGTTAGTGGAAAAAAAAAAAAAATTGCCTCTTCACTGTTGAGAATATCTTTCCAATTTACCTGGAAGTAGGTGAATTCTTGAGACTTTATTGGTTTTATGATCATATATTTAACCTGTTCAAAATTAAAGACTTTCTGCCACCAAAAGCAATAGGAAATGCCTCTTTAAAGAGATTCTTAACCTCAATCAAAATGATAGTTTTTAAGTAATAGCTCACTGAAGATTTGTTTAATATTTAAAATATAACTTCCAGTTTAAGCTTTGAAGAAACACTGAGCAGAATGATAAGATTAATGATGCAAATACAGTGATTATTTAACACTAAGCACTACAGTGATATGGCAAAAGACTAAAGTAAAATGAAATAATAGTACTAATAGCAAAAATTACTTCATTTTCATATCAATGCTTAGATAATAAGAACATATTGTCTTAAATAGTTAAAAACCTGAAATAATTGCCATTTTTCCAGGGCATAAGTATGGCCAACAACTGTAGCCAAAATTTGGAAATAAACACAAAATGTAAGTCCTACACAGAAGAAAGGTCTATTGAAGCCAAAATATTTAGAATTTTTAAACCTGTCACAGAGCTTTCAGAAGTAGAACATCTTGAAATAAAAATTTTATTCAAATTAGAACATAAAGACTCACCACTTCTACACAAAATCAAATTGCCCTTTACCTGATAAATCAATTAATCTGAGACAAGGGCTTTGCATATTCAGCTACCCCTTCCTTCTGAGATAAAAAAGAAAATGTCCCTCTGATTCTAATAGCTGTGCCCCTGTGCATGTTGAGTAACAGATGAGTAGTTAAAAATGTTCTCAAAGAATTTCTGAGCTCTGATTTGAAGCCCATTTTCCTCAGAAGCATCTTTCAAATGTGAATTTGGCTTGTTTCACTTTCTTAATTTATTTAATTCCATCCCTCCTGGTTCCAAGAAGTGTTGAGATGTTTTGCCATTATAGTGTGTATATGTTAATGTGTTAATCCCTGATAAAAGTGTTATCTAAGATTAGGAAGATATCTTGACAATGTGCTTGCAGCAAAATATGAGAGTCTGAGAACACGTGTTATTAGAACAGAAAGAAATAGAAGGCAGCAGAACTGTTCCTAAATTGGAAATTAATGAGAATTTAGTGGATGGTGGGAAACAAAAAAAAAAAAAAGAAAGAAAAGAGACTAAGATAGAATGGCTTTTAAGAGACATGAAATAAAAAATTAGGGATGCACAGGATCCAATTTTAAGTTGTTGTTTTCTGCATCTTAAAGTGAGTAACACTCACATTGTTAAAAACATTTATTTTTTTTGAACTCTGCACACGGTGCATACTTATAAAGAGGCTGATTTCCTTATTTTAATAAATAACATAGCCAGGACACAGGCAGAAAAGTATACAGTTATAGAAAGAGGTAATTAAAACAAGTGACCATGAAAATGAACAATCCGCTGAGAGTTTAGAGAAAGCCTGAGCAGGGTTTTGGGTTTTCCATGGGACAAGGAATAGGAGTGTAAACCAATCTTATTTAGAACTTACAGGCCAAAAAGGCCTCTGATGACATATCACAACAGACACACACACACACACACACACACACTCTGAAATTGTAAAATGTTACAAAATTTAAAATTAGAAATGGGAAAAATACACAACTGAGTAGGAGTTCAAGATCTGGCAGAAGAAAACTATCATACATATCAACAGACTAAGTACATTTGAGTCAGGTAAGATAAGCAAACCAGCTTCAGGATCTTATTATGGTGAACTTATTACAAATTTCCATAACCTTTTCAAAATCACTTTGATACAGATCATGTGCTTACTGAAGCTTGTGAAGCTTTCCACATTTTAGCTGTGCATAACCTTATTCTAGTGGGTAAACTTATCTGAGTGTTAATATACTCTTCCTTTTCTGTAAAATACGAATTATTGTTCAGTCACTAAGTTGTGTCTGACTCTTTGAGACCCCATGGACTGCAGCCTGCCAGGTCTCCCTGGACAGTGATGAGATCAAAATACAAATACTAGTGCCTATTTCAAACATAAATAATAAAGATTAATTTTCATTTAGTGCACAGTATGTATGTCTTGGACTTCCAACAGTGCACAAGTGGTAAAGAACACATTGGCCCATGCAGAAGACATGAGAGACATGGGTTTGATCCCTGGGTCAGGAAGATTCCCTGGAGGAGGGCATGACAACCCACTCCAGTATTCTTGCCCGGAGAATCATATGGACAGAGGAGCCTGGTGGGTTACAGTCCACAGGGTTACAAAGAGTTAGACACAAGAGAAGTGACTTAGCACCCATGCATGCACGCATATATGTCAAACCCAATTTTGCAGCTATTATTTAGTTCAGTTCTTACAATATTCTTTTAAAGTATTAGTACTCTCATGGTATAAATCAGGAAACAAAGGCTATCAGAAGTTACATAACTTTCTCAGCACAAAGTTGGGCTGTTAGAATGTCCTAGTGCTATCGATAGTCATAATGTTCATAAATAGAGTGAAACTCAGTTTTAATTTTGGATTTTTATTATTGCCTGGTTACTTCTCCATGGGTGAGCCCAGGATAACACTGTAATAATAAATCCTGCATAAATGTTCATTTGAGTTATTCTACACAGTTTCCTCCCCCACCCCACAGTTTAACTCATTTGAAAAGAGTAGAATGCCTTGCTCATTTATCATCAGTTTAATCCCTATTAGAGAATTAGTTAATAGAAAGAAGAACAAGGGGAACCTGATACCTCTTCAGGAATCAAGCCTATTCCTAAAATGACAAAAACTATTAACACTTGATTATGGACTGGCTGAAAGAAATTCTACCGTGTGTGCCCAGTGTGGGGTGAGGCTATCTTTTCCATTTAGCCACACCAAATAGGAGCAAATGCAGCCTATCTCAGTACTTTGGCCCCTAGACTGCTCAGTGGAGGCACAGAGCTACTAGTCACACTGTCCAAGAATGGTGGGGTCTCACCAGGTCTGGAAAATTCAAATTTTGATATGGCATTGTCCTTTTATATTCTGAGTTTCCATCACAATTTGGAAAAGTGCAGACTGACAATTTAATGAACATACTGGGAAGCCAAAGCATCAGATACACCAGATCATCTTATTTCTGTGGTGAATTCACAGAATGAATGTCTAAATTTACCTAAAAATATCTCTATTTCCATTTTCCCAACATTCTCAGAGCCAATTTCCCTACACCTATTATGTGAATTAATTAATTTAAAAAATGTTAAAACTAAAAGTGAAATTGTGTATAAGAGTCTGACACAGTGGTTCAATGAGTTCTAATATATTCTAATACGTTAAATACTTGAAATCTTGCAATGAATGCATGTCTAAATAGAATAATACATAAATATTTTTTATTGTATAATAAACTCAACCCTCTCAAATTACTTTCATAAAGTTTGGAAGAAAAAGTAGGGAAAAAGAAAATAATTGTAACTACTGTCAAATAAATATTTTGTTGGTAGGCTTCATATGACTATGCTCTCCAAAGGTTTATAAAAGCCAAACTGTCATCAGTCTATATTTATTACAGCAAAGAAGGAGTGAGGAATAGAAAAGAGTAAGTTAAACAAAATCATTTAAATAGAATTACTACAGTTTACTGAGGTTCCTATAGGCTCTCTCAGGGAGAAAATAATCAAGGTGCTACATTTCTTGTTTTACTTTCAAAGACAAAGTTTGTGACAAGGGCTTAGAACATTGCTGCTGACAACAGTAGCTCTTTCTTTCTATGCATTAAACTTGTCTAACCAAAGCAGCTGTTTGACAAATGAGAAGCCTGCCTGAAATACTATCAATAGTTCCATTATAGGGAACTTAATCTCCAAAGACACCTGTCTTGTGAACATAATTTAATTTGGACTATCTTTTCTAGGTGGTAGATGTTAGTGACTTTTGTCTTCAAATAAACAATAAAAATAGTAACTCCAAATTAATGTTTGTACTATACTTTCACTTTATATAACTTATCAGTTATAATCTTCATTATTATAAACATTTAGTTAAACCTACTCAATTATCTGTTCAGTTCAGTTCAGTTGCTCAGTCGTGTCCGACTATTTGCGACCCCATGAATCGCAGCACGGCAACCCTCCCTGTCCATCACCAACACCTGGAGTTCACCCAGACTCACGTCCATCGAGTCCGTGATGCCATCCAGCCATCTCATCCTCGGTCGTCCCCTTCTCCTCCTGCACCCAATCCCTTCCAGCATCAGGGTCTTTTCCAATGAGTCAACTCTTCGCATGAGGTGGCCAAAGTACTGGAGCTTCAGCTTTAGCATCATTCCTTCCAAAGAAATCCCAGGGCTGATCTCCTTCAGAATGGACTGGTTGGATCTCCTTGCAGTCCAAGGGACTCTCAAGAGTCTTCTCCAACACCACAGTTCAAAAGCATCAGTTCTGTTACTAAACAAAAACTCATAACCTTTACAAAATACTTCAAGTGGTTTCATTTCCATTTTCCACAAATCATACATAATTTTAGTAGTGTGGTTAGATGAAATTAACCAAAATGAAGGTAAGTTTTTTCTTATGTAAATATGTCAAACATATCTAACTGCACATAAGGTGAAGTGAAATTGCTCAGTCGTGTCTGACTCTTTGCAACCCCCTGGACTATAGCCTAGGGATTCTCCAGGCAAGAATACTGGAGTGGGTTGCCATTTCCTTCTCCATAACTGCACATAAGTCATAAATAAATCATGCCTTTCTTAATGAGATAAATTTATCATCCATTTTGGTGACAGTTGATAAGTATGTTATGACCAACCTAGATAGCATATTGAAAAGCAGAGACATTACTTTGCCAACAAAGATCCATCTAGTCAAGGCTATGGTTTTTCCAGTAGTCATGTATGGATGTGAGAGTTGGACTGTGAAGAAGGCTGAGTGCAGAAGAATTGATGCTTTTGAACTGTGGTGTTGGAGAAGACTCTTGAGAGTCCCTTGGACTGCAAGGAGATCCAACCAGTCCATTCTGAAGGAGATGAGCCCTGGGATTTCTTTGGAAGGAATGATGCTAAAGCTGAAACGCCAGTACTTTGGCCACCTCATGCGAAGCGTTGACTTATTGGAAAAGACTTTGATGCTGGGAGAGATTGGGGGCAGGAGGAGAAGGGGACGACAAAGGATGAGATGGCTGGATGGCATCACGGACTCGATGGACGTGAGTCTGGGTGAACTCCAGGAGTTGGTGATGGACAGGAAGGCCTGGCATGCTGTGATTCACGGGGTTGAAAAGAGTTGGACATGACTGAGCGACTGAACTGAACTGATAAGTATAACTTTACTTTTCCTGGGTCTGTGTTCAGTCGTGTCGAACTCTTTGTGACCCCCATGGACTGTACACTGCCAGGCTCTTCTATTTATGGGATTTTCCAGGCAAAAATACTAAAGTGGGTTGCCATTTGCTTCTCCAGGCTATCTTCCTGACCCAGCAATTAAATCCGTATCACTTGCATTAGCAGGTGGATTATTTACCCTGATCTAGCTGGGAAGCCCTTAGTTTTCCTATTGAACTATAAATAACAATAACACAGATTGGGTGCTTCCTATGAACCAGTCACTCACACATTATGCGTATTGCTTATTAATCCTCACAGAAAAGCTGAGATTGGAACTATTATTGTCCTCATTTTATGGATGAGTTACAGAAAGGTGAGTTAACTTACTCCTATGAGTGCTCAGTTGCTCAGACGGGTCCAACTCCTTGAAAACTCCAGGGACTGCAGCCCGGCAGGCTCCTGTGTCCAAGAAATTTTCTAGGCAAGAATACTGGAGTTGGACTGCCATTTCCTTCTCCAGGGGATCTTCCTGACCTGGGTATTGAACCCACATCTCTTGCATTGGCAGGAGGATTCTTTACCATTGGAGCCACCTGGATTTAAGCTTACACTATTGTAAATCAATATGGTTGTCTGTTCGTGGGTACAGAATTGAAGATTTCCTTAATCACCTATGCCAAGGGCACGAGTCCTCATTTCCAGGAGTCCAGTGTTGGAAACTTTTGAGAAACGTTGCTTCACTCTTACTTTCCTGTTTTATGTCCCTCATTTTTCTGGGTCTACCCTGGCTAGGATATCAAGGGCCAAGACATTCATTCATTTGTCAGTCTACTCCTTAAATGTTTCTTGAGCACACTGAGAATGGATGAAGCAATAAAGAAACTTACTCTTATACACAGTTAGTAAATGCTGGAACAACAGACTGGTTCCAAATCAGGAAAGGAGTACATCAAGGCTGTATATTGTCACCCTGCAGAGAACATCATGAGAAACACTGGGCTGGATGAAGCACAAGCAGGAATCAAGATTGCCAGAAGAAATATCAATAACCTCAGATATGCAGATGACACCACCATTACGGCAGAAAGTGCAGAAGAACTAAAGAGCCTCTTGATGAACGTGAAAGAGGAGAGTGAAAAAGTTGGCTTAAAGCTCAACATTCAGAAAACGAAGATTATGGCATCCGGCCCCATCACTTCATGGCAAATAGACGCGGAAAAGTGGAAACAGTGGCTGACTTTATTTTGGGGGGCTCCAAAATCACTGCAGATGGTGGCTGCAGCCATGAAATTAAAAGATGCTTGCTCCTTGGCAGGAAAGTTATGACTGACATCAACAGCATATTAAAAAGCAGAGACATTACTTTGCCAACAAAGGTCCATCTAGTTGCTGCTGCTGCTGCTGCTGCTGCTAAGTCGCTTCAGTCATGTCCGACTCTGTGCGACCCCATAGATGGCAGCCCACCAGGCTCCCCCATCCCTGGGATTTTCCAGGCAAGAACACTGGAGTGGGTTGCCATTTCCTTCTCCAATTCATGAAAGTAAAAAGTGAAAGTGAAGTCGCTCAGTCCTGTCCGACTCTTCGTGATCCCATGGACTGCAGCCTACCAGGTTCCTCTGTCCATGGGATTCTCCAGGCAAGAGTACTGGAGTGGGTTGCCAGTGCCTTCTCCGCCATGTAGTTAAGGCTATGTTTTTTCAGTAGTCATGTATGGATGTGAGAGCTGGGCTATAAAGAAAGGTGAGCACTGAGGAACTGATACTTTTGAACTGTGGTGTTGGAGAAGACTCTTGAGAGTCCCTTGGACTGCAAGGAGATCCAACCAGTCCATCCTAAAGGAGATTAGTTCTGAGTGTTCATTGGAAGGACTGATGTTGAAGCTGAAACTCCAATACTTTGTCCACCTGATGTGAAAAGCTGACTCATTGGAAAAGACCCTGAAGCTGGGAAAGATTGAAGGCAGGAGGAGAAGGGGACGACAGAGGATTAGATGGTTGGATGGCATCACTGACTCAATGGACATGAGTTTGAGTAAACTCTGGGGGTTGGTGATAGACAGGTGATGTACTGGCATGCTGCAGTCCATGGGGTCACAAAGAGTTGTACATGACTAAATGACTGAACTGAACTGCTGGAAACTGATTTAAATCTGGACAGTCAATTCCAGAATCAATGCTTTAAATGAGTAATTGTATAAGTTTTTATTGTTAATATTTTATATCAAATATTTAGATACATAATTATAATTCAATGTTAGTTATATATCAGAATAAGATTGTCCCTTTATATAATGGAGATCTTTCAAAATGGTCCAGTTTACTAGGACTCCAGATACAACGCAGCTCACTAATGCACAGCTGTCATGGGAAAAGATGTTTCTGAATTCCCTATACCCTGGAGGAATTGTTTCATTCAAAGCCCAAGGAGCTTAATTTCTAAAGCATAAGCTTTAAAAGAGCATCTCTTTCCTCATCAGAAAACCAAATAATCAACTGTTGTTTTCTCAGAGGTAAGGAAGATCAAAAGGACATCCCCCAGATCTAACCTGTGGTTACAAAAAAGGACAGAAAATAGCAACTGTGATGACTCGATCATTAAACTGCTCCTTCTGGGAAAATTTTATGATTAAATGCAAGACAGCATGTAAAGAGAATAATTATACTACTGGCTTAAAATCTGAAATGGAGATGCAGGACATAACCACTTCCTCAGAGGAACTAAAATGCACTGGAAGAAAGATCTGGACCTAATGTTTAAAAAGCTAACATTTGACGTTACCTCTTACTCAGCAATTATATTATTGCCTAAACCAGTGTTTAATTAACAAAGAAAGAGAACATAGAATCTGAATGTTCTGTTTACATTTTCACTCTTACCCATACTGCACCAGATCCTCTCCATTGATGACTCCTCTCTGATAATACATTTGAGTTTTATATAATCTCTTTCAGGTCACCTAAGCAGTGATGCACAACATTGTATATCCATGGTTAAAAAAATAATGATGTCCCTCAATATCTAGCTATCAGAGAGTGACTGAAGTACCATAAGTATTAATCTCCAATAATCCTACTGATATTTGTATGTGTGTGTCTGACTCTTGTGACCTCATGGACTATAGCCTGCCAGGCTCTTCTGTCCATGGAATTTTCAGGCAAGAATTCTGGAATGGGTTGCCATTTCTTTCTCTAGGTGACTTATACTTGTATATCTTTAAAAAAAAAATTACTAGTATCTTAAAGTTACCTTGTTAAGAGCATACTTCCAATGTTTGGGTCATGTGGTACTTTAATTTTTAAAAAGGAAAAGATAGATATCCCCTTATCACAGAGGTAGGTTCCAGCTTGATGTAGGATTTGAAATGAATGTCTTGAAATCTTCCAGTTTTTATCTATTTTGTAATTAAATATATTCCCATTCATTCCACATTTCCCCAGCTTGTTGAATTATAAGAAATCTGTAATGAATTTACAGAGAAGGTGCTGTAAGGAAGTCAGTAACATAATAGCTTTTTATTAAGAAATTGATTATATTGAAACTAAACAGACTAAACACTTTAAAGTCTATAAAACTAAAGATTTGTCTTAGATAAGCTTCCTTAGCCAGCACTCTATGCATATCAGAATGTCCAAGTCTAATTCATAAACACATATAAAGAAGAAGAAAATAATGATTTTTATTGTATTCAAAACAAGGGAAAAATGTGAGCTAGACTGAAATGCTATTCTGAAATCAGATCAAGAAATTTAGGTCAAATAGCTGTCATTAAAAAAACAACACAGTTGGATTATTTATATTTAATAAAATATACTATATAATATATCATCACCTTTAGGTAATAAATTCTTTACATAAACTATTTTCTAAAATAAATCTTGGCCTAAAGAAATATTTATGTGTAATAAGGTACAACTCTTTAATGTTTCCAATGAAGATTGAGCAGAATTTTCTTCAAGAAGTATGGATCATTCTGCTCTTAAAACCTATAATTCATTAACTCATTTGAATATACTGTTTAATCTAGCAAATGTGTGATGAATAGTAGTAATGATACAGAAATAAAACAATGTAATTTTACTCTCATATCTAATTATCCATCAGTAAAACTAAAACTTGAACTGTGGAAAAATGATATAACTAGAATGACAAAATCAGAAGGGGATAGTCCAATGCTGTTTGTCATATTTCTGCATAGTAAGTAAGTAAGTAAGTAAGTAAAGTCACTCAGTCATGTCCGACTCTTTGTGACCCCATGGACTGCAGCCCACCAGGCTCCTCAGTCCATAGATTCTCCAAGCAAGAATACTGGAGTGGGTTGCCATTTCCTTCTCCAGGGGATCTTCCCGACCCAGGGATCGAACCCAGGTCTCCCGCATTGGAGGCAGACGCTTTAACCTCTGAGCCACCAGGGAAGTTATTTCTGCATAGAAGCACGTTTTAAAGTAAAGCGGACCTAGTATATAAAAATGAGAACAATTTTAAAAATAATTTTTAAGAACATATCAATAGTTGCCTTTCTGTGTTTAAAAGGTCCAAAATAAAGAACTTCTGTGAAAGACACTATTTTCATGTTCACTGTGGTTAAACTGAAATCATAGAAATATATGTATCTCAGATCCAAGCATCAGAAGAGCCCAGAATTCTAGCTTACTTTGCAGGTAGAGAACAATATTACAATGGCAAAATATCTGTTTCAATGTCAATTTAATGGATTGGTTAATGACATAGGCAATAAGACACGGGCTTAATTTAACACATACTTAAAACAGCCTTTGCTAAGTGATTTGAGTTAAAAACAAATGGTATTACAGACATTTAACTACATTTGTTTCTCAATTTGTCAAAGAGTTTTAAACTCTGTTTTGTGAAACTCTCTGGGGAAAGTTAAATGCAAATTCTTTTATTTAATAAGACTAATCAGAAGTAGCCTAAAATCAGAACTTGTAGCCCTACTTAAACCACATAGCTTAATCACAGAATAATGCAATAATAGAATTACTTAATTGGTTTATGTAGCTGAACCTCCTTATAGTAAAGGGAAGGAAAGAAAGACCTAGGAATGTTGAAAGAATTATGAAAAAGCACTCAGTAAAGTGTCAAAAAGAAACTTTAAGCAAAGCCCAGGCCTCCTGACTCTCTGCTCTTTCATTAAGCATTGCAGTGGTTGATGAAGAAGACACACTTAGAAATGCATAGTTAGTCTTTTAAGTGATTTCCTAATATTATTTCAATCCACCTCACATTTCTGTATTATTTTGAGGAATTCAGTACTAGTGAATGAAATGTTTTCACTCATCTTCTTTTAATAACCAATATTTATCAAAGATGTAACAAATTCAAGGAGTATTTTTGATGCAGCAGCATTTATTTTGGTGTTAAAGTTATATACCTACTCTCAGAATGCACTCACAAATAAAGTACACAGGCAAATAATAATGATGAAAGGGAACAACCGAATGTACCTAAATAAAAGGATACTTAGTGCAACTTGAGAATTTAGAACATACAGTTGTAGTTCTATAAACTTGATGTGTGTAAGACTACTGTGGAAAGCTTGGTAAAGATATAGGTTTCTGATCCTCATCTTTAGATAATTAAATATAGTAGGCTGGGTTGAGGCCTGGGGATGTGTATATTTAAGAAGCAAAAGCAATTCTGACACAGGTAGGTTTCTGACCACACATCCTGAAACCTTGACAAGGGGCTGCTTCATGGTGGGAGAAGCAATGACAATATCATGAAGGTAAGATGTTCCTAGAAAAATGGATAAATTGGGTATGTGGAGATGGGGTACATGGCAGTTAAGAAGGGCATAAAGAACCAGTGAACGCATGAGACCAAGATGATGAAGAGTGAGTTAGGAAATAGAGAATGACAAAACTTGGCCAGGAGGTGGGAGGGTAATATGAGAGATGGCTGTAGGCCATGGAGATATTGATTAGAGTCAGGAGTGTCAAACCAGAAAGTGTTGACTCTTTCTAGTAAGTGACAGAAAGTTCCTAAAGTTTTCTGAGCAGGTAAAAGCTTAATTCAAAGTGTGGGGTATAGATAAGGTAAAATGGGACTGAAGTCATGGGGGCAAGGAGCAACAGAGGGAGATAAGGTGGCCACGTGAAGAAGGTGGCCAAACAGAACAAAGTGCAGAAGGGCAAGGAGATAACTTTAAGGAGTCTATACTTTACTGTGTGGTGAAAGAGAAGACAAAGAAGGAAAACACAGGTGTGATGAGATAAACAGAAAGAAAAGTAAGCGAAAGTATATCACAGAATAAAAGGTGGTGGTGTCGAGGCATAGCACAGTGGCATGTGGGAAGAAGGGTATGGACTCTTACACTGCTCAAGGGCATCACTCTTCCTCTCCAGGCCACTAAGTGTGGGTTCAAAAAAAGAGAGGCATAATTGCCATCTTCATATGCTGCACAGACTGAAGACTGAAAAAAGCAAGAGCTTTCCTAAAGGATGGATTTTAGATGAGAAGCAGAGACCACGAGGATAGTGACTACCTATGATTGGTATAATTTTAGATGACAGGAAATTGAAGAATGGAAGATTACAAATGCAGGGCCCAGTCACATCAGAAACGTCAGGAAACTGATGGAGCGTTTTAAGGAACCCAACAATATGAAAACCGTATAAAAGTATGGGAGCCCTCATTTAGTTTGGGATTCCTTCTTGTCTTTTGTTCTGTTGCTCCTGTTGAGGAGGAGGAAGAGGAAAGGTAGCCTAATCAGGTAAGCCTCTTTGTGGTGCTGGGTAATAGTTCTGAAACATTTTCCTAGAACATAATGTGTCTGGTAGGGCAATTCCAGCACTCCGGTGTTTACACTGAGATATGCCAACACACTCCTGGCCGGACAAGGACAGGTCCCTTAACTTTGAATTTCAACTTCTGCATCTGTGTAAAATGTGGATAACAGACCTTGCCATTTATGTCATCTTACTTCAGAAGGATGTCAGAAGATTCAGTGAGTGATACTACAGAATCTTGAGCCAACTGGGGAGGAGTATTGTTGCTGTTTAGTCGCTAAGTCATGTTTGACTCTTTCGCGACCCCATAAACTGTAGCCTGTCAGGTTCCTCTGTACATAGGATTTTCCAGGCAAGAATATTGGAGTGGTTTACCTTTCCTTCTTCAGGGGATCTTCCTAACCCAGGGATTAAACCAGTGTCTCTTACAGACATCTCCTGCGTTGCAGGTGGATTCTTTACTGACGAGCCACCAGGGAAGCCCAGGGAGGAATGTTATAATCACCAAATAAGATCATACTCAACCAGGTTTCTTGAAATATAAAAAGAAAAAAAATTCAGAATTTATGAATAAAAAGTGGCTAATAGGACTCATTGGAAAAGACCTGATGCTGGGAGGGATTGGGGGCAGGAGGAAAAGAGGACGACCGAGGATGAGATGGCTGGATGGCATCACTGACTCGATGGGCATGGGTCTGGGTGAACTCCGGGAGTTGGTGATGGACAAGGGAGGCCTGGCGTGCTGCGATTCACAGGGTCGCAAAGAGTCGGACACGACTGAGTGACTGAACGGCACTGAACTGAAATAGGACATCTTCATTGGGCCAAAGGTAGATTACAAAACTTCCTGAAAAGTATGGAGGCAGGTTAACAATTTACCAATTTTTAGACTATTAATGCTTATGACTCTTATGGTCCAAGTTACTATAGTAATTGATATGTGAATTCAAAGACGAACTAAAAGACCTAAAAACGGCTCATGCTTGAGTCTGGTTTCTGAGTACTAAAAAGTCACCACTATTTTGACCTGAGCTTTTGAACAAATCAGGTTAATACACTGCTCCTTTTCTAGAACTCCCACTGCTTTTTTTTTTTTTTTTTTAAATAATGGCTGTCACAGCACATAACCTTTACTCTACAGCCATCTATTGGGCTCTAAATATGTGCTATATACTAGGCAGGAGGAAAAGCGGACGACCGAGGATGAGATGGCTGGATGGCATCACTGACTCGATGGGCGTGGGTCTGGGTGAACTCCGGGAGTTGGTGATGGACAAGGGAGGCCTGGCGTGCTGGGATTCACAGGGTCACAAAGAGTCGGACACGACTGAGTGACTGAACTGCACTGAACTGAATGCTGGACAGAAACGTAATCTTGGAAGCTCAGCCCTACAGGCAATCACCTGTAGATCTTATTGGATAGCCTGTTAGACTCCAGTTCCCTTTATGGAGGATTCTGTCATTGTCTTCATATATCTCCGAATATAGCTATTTTTCAAAAGTTAAATGGAAGTTAATATTACTGTTAAAAGATAATTTGGATAAGGACCTAACTTAATCATTTTTATTTAAAGATGAAAAAATATTCTCTCACATAAATTGGTTTTTGGTTCATATTAGTTGATTGTAGAATCAACATTATATTTAACTACTAACACTAGCTAATCACTTAATCAGTACACAGGCATAATATGGTCATCTAACCAAGATATAACCCATGAATTGGGTGGATTCTGATTGTGCAATATATCTTGGACCTTAGGAACGATTTCACAACAGTCTATATTTCACATAAATAAAAATGGGACTAGATAGTTTATAGTACCATTTCATATTTTCAGTTGTCATTTCAGTGTTTGAAAAACTAAATGTTATCAATAGGCTTGAAATAGGTTTAAGATTTCTGAGTATATCAAGTTATTTTATCCACAAATGCTACATTGAAATGTATCTGTCTCCATCTGGATTGACCTAAAAAGTTGGAAGTAGTTAGATTCATAAATCTTTCCTATAGCACCTATATTTTATAAAGAAAATGAGGTGCAATAAAAATGTAAGCCAAATTAGTAAACAATTCAGCACCATTTTCTTAAGCTGAAGTTAGAGAAAAAAGAGAAGGGTAGAGTGTGGACAAAATAACTGTTGACACTGGCATCATTAAAGAGACATCTTAACATATAAAATGAATTCTACATTTAGAAATGTAAAGGAAAACATTTCTCCCAAGCAATGAAGCAATCTAGAGTGCAGTTCTTAAAACTAACACAGTATAATATGCTGCTGCTGCTGCTAAGTTGCTTCAGTCGTGTCCGACTCTGTGCGACCCCACAGACGGCAGCCCACCAGGCTCCCCCATCCCTGGGATTCTCCAGGCAAGAATACTGGAGTGGGTTGCCATTTCCTTCTCCAGTGCATGAGAGTAAAAAGTGAAAGTGAAGTTGCTCAGTCGCGTTGGACTCTTCGCGACCCCATGGACTGCAGCGCACCAGGCTCCTCCGTCCATAGGATTTTTCAGGCTAGAGTATTAGAGTGGGGTGTCAGCATAATATGCTAGTTCAGCTTAAATGTAAATTTCAACTAACTTATAGTTGTATAAGTGAAGTGTAGTCGCTCAGTCATGTCCAACTCTTTGTGACCCCATGGACTGCACACGCCAGGGCTCCCTGTCCATCACCAACTCCCAGAGCTTACTCAGACTCACGCCCATTGAGTCAGTGATGCCATCCAGCCATCTTGTCCTCTGGCATGCGCTTTTCCTCCTACCTTCAATCCTTCCCAGGATCAGGGTCTCTTATAGTCAGCCGGCTCTTTACATCAAGTGGCCAAAGTACTGGAGTTTCAGCTTCAGGATCAGTCCTTTCAATGAATATTCAGGACTGAATACTATCCCTCCAAGACTAAAGCTCTAGAGTTTTAAATCTAGGTTTTGTTCATATTATCTGTTAGGTTCATGACTAGACCTCCTCTGTGTATCTAGTTTTTCTCTGATGCCTTGTTTAGAAGTCCTGTATTTAGCAATGGTGCTAAGGTGGATATTCGCTAATAGAGTTTAATCAAAAGAAAACTGATTTGCTTGAAGGAAGAGGGCTGAGAAGCAAATTAGCCTTTTTAGTCATTGGGAGAATGTGAGGGGGGTGGGTGAGGAAATGCATTTATCTTAAGCTTCAATAAGGATGAAATAGAAAGAAATACACTCAATAGAAAGAAATATAGTCAGTAACATAAATCAGAAAATACAGTGAATGAACTCCTGAACAGATTTCAGAATCACTGTCTTGGAGATTTGTTAGAAAAAAAAATTGCCTCTTCACTGTTGAGAATATCTTAGTACAATTTACCTGGAAAAAAGTGAATTCTTGAGACTTTATTGCTTTTCTGTTGATATATTTAACCTGTTCAAAATTAAAGACTTTCTGCCACCAAAAGTAATAGGAAATGCCTCTTTAAAGAGATTCTTAACCTCAATCAACCTGATAGTATTTAAGTAATAGCTCACTGAAGATTTGTTTTAATATTTAAAACATAACTTCCACTTCAGGCTTTGAAGAAACACTGAGCAGAATGATAAGATTAATGATGCAAATACAGTGATTATTTAACACAAAGCACTACAGTGATTTCTCTTAGGATGGACTGGTTAGATCTTGCTATCCAAGGGACTCTCAAGAGTCTCCTCGACATCACATTTCAAAAGCATCAATTCTTCAGTACTCAACCTTCCTTATGGTCTTTAGTGCTCAACCTTCCTTATGGTCCAACTCTAACAACTATACATGACGACTTGAAAAACCATAGCTTTGACTATATGGACCCCTGCTGACAAAGAAATGTCACTGCTTTTTAATACAATGGCTAGGTTTCTTCCTAGTTTTCTTCCAAGGAGCAATTATCTTTTAATTTCATGACTGCAGTCACCATGTGCAGTGATTTATGAGCAAAAGAAAGTAAAGTTTGTCGCTGCTTCCACTGTTTCCCTATTTGCCATGAATTGATGGGACCAGAAGCCATGATCTTAGTTTTTTTAATGTTGAATTTAAAGCCAACTTCTTCACTCTCCTCTTTCACTTTCATCAAAAGGCTCTTTAGTCCTTTGCTTTCTGCCATAAGGATGGTGAAGGTGAAGGTGAAGTCGCTCAGTCGTGTCCGACTCTTTGCGACTCCATGGACTGTAACCTATTAGGCTTCTCCGTCCATGGGATTCTCCAGGCAAGAATACTGGAGTGGATTGCCATTTCCTTCTCCAGGGGATCTGCCCGACCCAGGGATGGAACCCGGGTCTCCTGCATTGGAGGCAGACGCTTTAACTTCTGAGTGGTAGCACGTGCATATCAGAGGTTACTGATATTTCTCCCAGCACTCTTGATTCCAGCTTGTGCTTCATCCAGCCCAGCATTTCACATGATCTATTCTGCATAAATAGCAGGGTGACAATATACAGCCTGGATGAACTACTTTCCCTATTTGGAACCAGTCTGTTGTTCGTTGTCCAGTTCAAACTTTCCTTATTGACATGCACACAGGTTTCTTAGGAGGCCACTAAGTTACTCTGGTATTCCAATCTCTTTAAAAATTTTCCAGTTTGCTGTGATACACATAGTCAAAGGCTTTGGGAGAATCAATGAAGCAAAACTAGATGTTTTTCTGGAAGTCTGTTGCTTTTTCTATGATCCAACAAATATTGGGAATTTGATCTTAGTTCCTTTGCCTTTTCAAAATCCAGCTTCAACATCTGGAAGTTCTAGGTACATGCACTGTTGAAGACTAGCTTGGAGAATTTTGAGCATTGTCACTAGCATTGAAATGAGTGCAATCGTGCAGTAGTTTGAACATTCTTTGGCATTGCCTTTCTTTGGGATTGGAATGAAAATGGACATTTTCCTGTCCTGTGGCCACTGCTAAGTTTTCTAAATTTGCTGGCATATTGAGTGCAGCACTTTCACAGCATCATCTTTTCAGTTCAGTTCAGTCGCTCAGTTGTGTGCGACTGTTTGCGACTCCATCAACCACAGCATGCCAGGCCTCCCTGTCCATCACCAACTCCTGGAGTTCACTCAAACTCATGTCCATCGAGTTGGTGATGTCATCCAGCCATCTCATCCTCTGTCATCCTCTTCTCCTCCTGCCCCCAATCCCTCCTAGCATCAGGGTCTTTTCCAATGAGTCAACTCTTCACATGAGGTAGCCAAAGTACTGGCGTTTCAGCTTTAACATCAGTTCTTCCAATGAATACCCAGGACTTATCTCCTTTAGGATGGACTGGTTGGACCTCCTTGTAGTCCAAGGGACTCTCCAGAGTCTTCTCCAACACCACAGTTCAAAAGCATCAATTCTTTGGCGCTCAGCTTTCTTCACAGTCCAACTCTCACATCCATACAAGACTACTGGAAAAACCATAGCCTTGACTAGACGGATCTTTGTTGGCAAAGTAAGGTCTCTGCTTTTTAACATGCAATCTAGGTTCGTCATAACTTTCCTTCCGAGGAGTAAGCATCTTTTAATTTTATGGCTGCAGTCACCATCTGCAGTGATTTTGGAACCCCAAAAATAAAGTCTGACACCGTTTCCACTGTTTCCCTATCTATTTCCCATGAAGTGATGGGACCGGATGCCATGATCTTCGTTTTCTGAATGTTGAGCTTCAAGCCAACTTTTTCACTCTCCACTTCCACTTTCATCAAGAGGCTTTTTAGTTCTTCTTCACTTTCTGCCATAAGGTGGTGTCATCTGCATATCTGTGGTGATTGATATTTCTTCCGGGAATCTTGATTCCAGCTTGTGTTTCTTCCAATCCAGCGTTTCTCATGATGTACTCTGCATAGAAGTTAAATAAGCAGGGTGATAATATACAGCCTTGACGTACTCCTTTTCCTATTTGGAACCAGTCTGTTGTTCCATGCCCAGTTCTGACTGTTGCTTCCTGACCTGCATACAGGTTTCTCAAGAGGCAGGTCAGGTGGTCTGGTATTTCCATCTCTTTTGGAATTTTCCACAGTTTCTTGTGATCCACACAGTCAAAGGCTTTGGCATAGTCAATAAAGCAGAAATAGATGTTTTTCTGGAACTCTCTCGCTTTTTCCATGATCCAGCAGATGTTGGCAATTTGATCTCTGGTTCCTCTGCCTTTTCTACAACCAGCTTGAACATCTGGAAGTTCACGGTTCACATATTGCTGAAGCCTGGCTTAGAGAATTTTGAGCATTACTTTACTAGTGTGTGAGATGAGTGCAATTGTGCAGTAGTTTGAACATTCTTTGGCATTGCCTTTCTTTGGGATTGGAATGAAAACTGACCTTTTCCAGTCCTGTAGCCACTGCTGAGTTTTCCAAATTTGCTGGCATATTGAGTGCAGCACTTTCACAGCATCATCTTTCAGGATTTGAAATAGTTCAACTGGAATTCCATCACCTCCATAATCTCTTAGGATTTGAAATAATTAATTTGAATTTCCATCGTGTGCACTAGCTTCATTCAATAGTGAAGTTTCCTGAGGCCCACTTCACTTTTTAGTCCAGGATGTCTGGCTCTAGGTGAATGATCACAGCATTCTTGTAATCTGGGTCATTAAGATCTTTTTTTCTATAGTTTTTCTGTGTATTCTTGCCACCTCTTCTTAACGCCTTCTGCTTCTATTAGGTCCATACTATTTCTGTCCTTTATTGTGTACATCTTAGGCCATTGTGGTATGACCTAAATCAAACCCTTTATGATTATATAGTGGAAGTATAAAGACAAATAAAGCAAGGGATTAGATCTGATGGAGAGTGCCTGAAGAACTATAGACAGAGATTCATAACACTGTACAGGAGGCAGTGATCAAAACTATCCTGAAGGAAAAGAAATGTGAAAAGCCAAAATGGTTGTCTGGGGATGCCTCACAAATATCTGACAAAAGAAGAGAAGTGAAAGGCAAAGGAGAAAATGAATGATATACCCATCTGAATGCAGAGTTCCAAAGAATAGCAAGGAGAGATAAGAAACCCATCCTAAGTGATCAATGCAAAGAAATAGAGGAGACCAGTAGAATGGAAAAGACTAGAGATCTCAAGAAAATTAGAGATCAAACTATGCTTGCTGTGAAATAGTGATACGCAGTGGCTTTGTCTTCAGTACAGTCTATACGTTTGTTAGCTCTGAGTCCATTCATTGCTTTATTCTGCATATATCTATTGAAGGCCTAACATGGGCCAGCGACTATTCTATGCTCCAGATATATAGCTGAGAACAAAGCAAAGCCCCTTCCCCCACACAGCTTATCATCTAGTGACTAAGAGTAAAAAATAAGTATAAATTATAATACTAGGTTGTGATAGAAGGTAAGAAAAATAGAGTGACATAAAGATAGGCATAGGTCTGTGACAGTGATGAAATGGAGCTATTTTTAGAGAGGGTGGTTGGGAAAAGTCTAAGAAGGTGACAGTTGAGTTGCTATGCTCACTCCTCAAACTTAAGTGTGTAAGTGGAGATCATTTGAGAATAACCTACATTGAGAATGCAAGGTTCTGGCACAGCAGTTGATGGATTAAACAATTTAAATATTAAGTACAAAGTAAATGTTAGGAAGACAAAAAAAGATCTTTAAGACTGCAGAATTAACATTATATGAACAGTCTCATTTCAAAATTTTGCCCACGGGTATTCATTTTTTAATTAAAAAGCATTTTTTGAGTTTCTACTATATGTGACCCCCACAAACTAGCTGTATACAAGAAATGCAATGCTCCCTAACCTATGGAATTCAAATTCTATTCACATAGCTGAGCAGAACCATGAAACACTTCATTTTGGTGCTACTGTAGTTTAAGTTAAAAACATCAAAACTGGTTGACCAATTTCCCCTGATCCTTTTTTATATCTGAAAAACTTTACCTTACTCTTTCTCTCTGAGGCATTGCTTCTAGCACTTTTCCCCAGGATACAACTAGTTCCTAGGCTTCCACTTACTTTTGTACTTCTTTCGGAGTACAAAGTGAAAGCATATTATAAATGCAGAGCTTGCAGTCATATCAGTACCACATTGGCCATTTGCAAGGATACTAGGCAATATCTATAACAATACTGATGTATAATTTATTCAGTCTTTACAGTGTGTTAGATACTCTGTCACTTAGTACATACCATACTATTTAACTTGTACCAGAACTATGTTAATCATATTTTATAAAGGAGTACATCAAGGCTATATATTGTCACCTTGCTTATTTAACTTATATGCAGCATACATCATGCAAAATGCCAGGCTGGATGAAGTACAAGCTGGAATCAAGATTGCTGGGAGAAATATCAATAACCTCAGATATGCAGAGGACACCACACTCATGGCAGAAAGCAAAGAAAAATTAAAGAGCCTCTTGATGAAAGTGAAAGAGGAGAGTGAAAAAGTTGGCTTAAAACTCAACATTCAGAAAACTAAGATCATGGCATCCAGTCCCATCACTTCATGGCAAAGAGATGGGGAAACAGTGGAAACAGTGACAGACTTTATTCTTTTGGGCTCCAAAATCACTGCGGATGGTGACTGCAGCCATGAAATTAAAAGATGGTTGCTCCTTGGAAGAAAAGCTATGACCAACCTAGACAGCATATTAAAAAGCAGAAACATTACTTTGCCAACAAAAGTCCGTCTAGTCAAAGCTTTGGTTTTTCCAGTAGTCATGTATGGATGTGAGAGTTGGACTATAAAGAAAGCTGAATGCTGAAGAATTGACGCTTTTGAACTATGGTGTAGGAGAAGACTCTTGAGAGTCCCTTGGACTGCAAGGAGATCAAGTCAGTCCTAAAAGAATCAGTCCTGACTATTCATTGGAAGGACAGATGCTGAAGCTGAAACTCCAATACTTTGGCCACCTGATGCAAAGAATGACTCATTGGAAAAGACTCTGATATTGGGAAAGTTTGAAAGCAGGAGGAGAAGGGCACGACAGAGGATGAGGTGGTTACATGACCTCACCAACTTGATGGACATGAATTTGAGTAAGCTCCAGCAGTTGGTGATGGACAGGGAAGCCTGACGTGCTACAGTCCATGGGGTTGCAAAGACTCTTACACGACTGAGTGACTGATCTGAACTGAAAATGAAGCTCAAAGAGATGAAGTAGCTTGTTCAAAATTATATGATTCATAACAGGGAAGTCTGAATTCAAAATCAAGCTCATGTAATGCCACTGTCCAAGCCACTGGACTACAGATTAAGGGAAAAAAAATAGAGAGAGAATTACTCCCAAGAATTTGAGAAGTTAAGGTAAATGACAAACTAACATATAACACAGTGTATTAGGGATTTAACAATTTTCTTTAAAGGGTTAGATTCATTCTTAGGCAATAGGAAAATCAAACAAAAGATATCCATCTATCTATGAAACAAAAGGTAAATAATGACAAGAATTGGATTAAAAGAATAACAAAATGTACTTGTTGGCATAGCCCACTGAAACATTAATCAGGGTGTCTTGGCTAACACACAGTAGTATCGTCCCATTCATTCATTCAGTGACATTTTTTTATTACATGCTATATTCTAGAGGCCATACTATGTGCTGAAGATGTAGCAGTGAGCAAGATCCACATTGGCCCTCCCTCAAGGAGTCTGCATATGGCAAACATCTCTACCTAACGATAATTCTAGATTGAGATTTCAAACTACCTTTGTCTGATACTAGTAAGCATCTCTGTTACAGGACTCCTGCTATTCTCGAATGCATGCTGACCTGGTATACTTCTGACTATGAATGATACTTTATAGGAAAATATCTGTGCAGATACTTAATAGGAAAATGTGCTGCTCTTACCAATGTAGGAATTCTGATTATATCATAATGACCTACCTGGGGGAAATTAGTAAACAGCTTGATTTATATGTCAAGAAACCAACCTGTTATGAGTGGCTTCTTACAAAAGTAAACTTTAGAATTGACAAAAGTAAACTTTAGAACTTTTAAGGCTGAGGAACAGATATGGGCCCATAGTAAATTCATTAAGGTAATGGCACACCATGAAGCCTCTTGGGGTATCTCTAGACAAGTAGGCATCACAATGTTTTATTTGATCATTGCATTAATATCATTTAAATAAACTAAACCCAAGTCAAATTTAAAAATAAGCACAGTTTAGGGTTAAAATTTTATTATTTAAAATAATTTAAAATTATCTAATTAATCTATAGTTTTCTATTTGAGAAAAGTATCTGTGTCCTCAATTTAATTTTTAAATATAGATCTTGGATTTTTAACCCCATACATATGAACCATGATAAACAGGATTTTCCCCAATTTGACTTCCTGCAATCACTCAAAGCAAGTTAATAATAACCTTCTAGCCATCAATGTTCAACAAGAGCTAATTCCATAAATCTGAGATGTTAACAGGGCCCATAATACCTTTCTTTCTAGCCAGTAATACTAAAGCAAAACAAAACAAAGGCATAACTGGAATAATAATGAACGAGGAGGCTTTACAGAGGACTTTATTGATTATTCATTAATGGTATATCTATAATTGATTCTACTCTTAAAAGCTACACAATTTAAGAAGGACATTTTTAATATACAGAACTTTATAAATCATTGAGATAGTCAAGATGTTTACCACAGGGCATGCTAAGTTTAGTAACAAATGATGGCATGAACGTGATCACATGACTTCCACAGTAGAGATGATTTTTAAACCCTTACATTAAAATAAACATAATTCATAGTGTCATATACTCTTTATGTAGTGGTATCTATACAAAAACATAGAAAAATGTAAAAGTGAAGTCGCTCAGTCGTGTCCGACTCTTCGCGACCCCATGGACTGTGTAGCCTACCAGGCTCCTCCATCCGTGGGATTCCCAGGCAAGAGTACTGGAGTGGGTTGCTGTTTCCTTCTCCAGGAGATCTTCCCAACCCAGGGATTGAACCTGGGTCTCCCATGTTGCAGGCAGACGCTTTACCATCTGAGCCACCAGGGAAGACTCAGAAAAATGTAAAGACACCTTAAATACTGTTGAGATGCAGAAGTTATATATAAATGTTGAATGGCAGAACTTACATATAAAATAATAAGTCCTTAAGTTTGTTAACTTCCTCTTCAGTTTCCTCCCTGTTTAAGAGACATTGGTTCTATCCCTGGGTCAGGAAGATCCTCTGGAGAAGGAGATGGCAACCCACTCCAGTATTCTTTACTGGAGAATTCCATGGACAGAGAAGTCTTGTGGGCTACGACCCATGGGGTCACAAAGAGTTGGAAACGACTGAGCAACTAACACATACAGTGTCTAGGTAGAAAGATGTATTCCACCAAAAGTTCTGAATAGCCAAAATTTTATAAATGCCCTCTAAAGAAAAAAAAATGAAAATCTCTATTTACACCTCAACTCCTTCAGTAAAATAGCTTTTCTTTAATATCTCCTTAAATTTTCATAACGTAGCCAATTTCTCTCTGTAAGAAAAAGTCTTCCTTAAAAAAGGTTTTTACAATGTTCTACAATCCATTTTCTCTTTAAACTCAACCTCCCAATTCATAACAAATTACTTCCTTTTAGTGAATCAGAAGTGCTGTTGTAATCTTTTTATGTGGCATATTTTTGGAGCACTTACAAATAAAATAGGAGTATATTTATAGAGAATGAATAATAAGAGGAAGAATTAGTTCAGGTAAACATGACATTAGAAACAGTAAAAGAATTAGAATTGTGTAAATTGCTTCTGAAAACTACTGCTATATCCTACACCATCTGTGTCTACTTTGCTGATCATCAAAAGCTTATCTCTATTTGGTTTCTCCACTCTGGAATGCAGCCTAAGAATAATTTTGAATGGGAAAGTAAGCAGTGAAAACAAATAAAGGGTTACATTCATTATCAGACATTGAGGAAGGAATGAAATGGTGGCACAAAATTGAGCTGTGACAGAACAACATTATAATACCCAAATCCCTAATATATACTAGCTAGTTAAAGGAATAAACGGATCCAATTGAAATAATATTTTCAGTGAAAGTACTTCCTCTCAAACTGGCATTAACAGAGGCTCTGGAGGTCATACATTTTCTAGCTTTCATATTAAAGGATGTACTCCAGAAATAATCAAATGCAGATATCTTGTGTCCTTATTATAATTCTTTACTATTACCAACATCCAATTTTTGCTCCTTAAAAAATGTCTAGGAAAATATGGTATATCTCTAAACACGGGGTTCTATCTTATTTGATCCTCTACATACCTAACTGTGCCTTTTACATGGTTACAGGATTTAAGCAAGTTGTTCTCCCAGTCTTATGGATTAGATACCTGATAAAAACCATGGACTTTCCTGCATATGCATATATTCATACAGAAAATTTTCAGGGGATCCACAGATCCATACACAACAGGTCAAGAATACATCCTTGAAGTGAAAAGGTGAAGGCAGATGAGGTATTTTTTTATTGCTAAATTGAAAATAATAAGTTTAGAAGCAGGTAATAAAGCAAACAGGTCAAAAAAATTTTTTTCAAAGTAAGTAAAATCTTAAAAGTGTTCCATGTTTATATCTGGTAGGAAGAGCACCTCATTCATTTTATTCTTGCTGCCACTTAAGTTTTCACCAATTAAGGGTAGATGGGTCAATGAGAAAAGAGACCTCTTTGGTTTATTTCTCTAGGATTTAGCTTGGTTCAGGTAGAATGGCCCACATTCCATCACCTAGCTTTTGAAAACTCTGGTGTGTCCATATGCCCCAGACATGTCCTACGGGGACTGATTTCCAAACTAAAAATGAGGACATGTAGTCTGACACCTTAAGTGTATTTATGGAAACATTATTACTATTTAGGAAAGCCTACAGTGTCAGATAGACATGTCCATTTTCTGATGGGTCTTCTCATCTCACTTAAAACTTCTAACTAATCCATACTGCTCTGCAATTATGTGTACTAATGTCAGCAATTTACTTTGAAATGCATCAAACAGAAGATGATTGATGAATGCATACATGAGTGGTAAGTTTTAGATATGTGAAAAAGTACATATAGTAAAACATTAATGGTGGACTCTAGGTAAATAGATGTTCACTGTAAAATTCCTACAGCTTTTCAAGAGGTATGCAGCTTTTATAATAACATTTTGGAGAAAAATACAATGAAAAAGTAAAGAATAAAAATATGACCAAAAAAAAAAAAACCACTCCAAATTGTTGGAATTATAGGTGATATTTATTTTACTATTTCCAGTTTTATGATTAATCTGTATTCTTTAATCTTATACAAATAATTTTAGGTAATAAATAATAACACTTTTATAAAAAAATTACAAATCAGCCTGCCATAAATTAATGCCAAAGTATAGATATTTTTGTTAGGGAATCAGCTTTGCAAAGTATATGTGGAGCTGTTTCATTCTAGGGAGTGGACTTTATCTTTGACTGTAACTGGTAGAGAAGGAGCTGAGCTAAAAGGGCTATGCAGGGAATGGCATAATGAAATTAAAATCTGTTTGCTTGTTTGTTTCTTTAAAGACATTCTGGGGAAAAAATGAGGATGGAGGAAATGGTACAGATTGTATATAAGGATGATGAAAACCACTAACCCATGTATGAAAGCCTTCAGTAATTTTGATCAATTATATAACATGTGCAGAAACCACTCTCACAATGACAATAACCACACACACAAAATAACCAAGAACACACCGGAACATGGGGCAGTACTCAACAAATGTACTAACCAAATGACTCCACAAGGGTATCTTGTCCTGTGCCTTGGGGAAGCAAGGAAGGAGAGGGAGACTTCTGGGGCAGTTTGATTTTCCAGTATATGTTAACAAGAGATGTATATAATTGAAAAGATTTACAACTGTGTGCAAACAAGACCACACATGTTCCACTTGAGCCTCTAAACACATTTACTAGTGAAAATACAGTAATAGAATCATTCTAGAAAATTATTTGTCTTTCTGATTTCCATGTAACTTTCTGGTTGAACAAGTTTCATGAAATTCATCATTTTTGTCAAGGAAAAAAAAAAGAAGTAGCATTGGAAAAAAAAAGAAGTAGCATTGGAAAAAACACATAGAATATTTGCATTATAGTAAGGATTTTGCCTAACTAGTATTATGATATACTTGCTGCTAGGAGAAAGAATGGAGAAGGCAATGGCAACACACTCCAGTATTCTTGCCTGGAAAATCCCATGGGCAGAGGAGCCTGGTGGGCTGCAGTCCATGGGGTCGCTAGGAGTCAGACACGACTGAGCGACTTCACTTTCACTTTTCACTTTCATCCATTGGAGAAGGAAATGGTAACCCACCCCAGTGTTCTTGCCTGGAGAATCCCAGGGAAAGGAGAGCCTGGTGGGCTGCCGCCTATGGGGTTGCACAGAGTCGGACACGACTGAAGTGACTTAGCAGGAGAAAGAAGCATAAAATATTTATGGTATAATATCAAACCACCATCAAGACAACTGTTCATTTATCATGCTTTTAGCAGTACAGTCTATGTATCAATAAGACCTATTTCTTACCACTAATATAAGTTGTCTCTTTGCTCTACTAAAGTGCAAATACAGAACACACTTAAAACGTGAGGAAATGACATATTTTATTTAATACAATGTTCCAAATGTAGTAATTATGTATCCTCAAATGGTAATTGACTAAGAAATAACAAGATAGCAAAGAACAATAGTCTTTGTGTTCTAAATTCATACACTGCCCCAGTAAATGTTAAATGCACAATAAATTGTAAACATAACAACGTAAGTAGACTGGGCCTATTTTCTTCATATCATCTAAGAATAACAATAGATGATACCATCTATTGCTCGTGAATGAGAATTTGGGCAGAGCAATCAGAGGCAATAAGATAAAGATGACAAAATATACTTGACAGATTATCATTTTTCTCTGATTCTCTCAGTACAGCAGCATGTGATCACCCAGCTGCGGGGAAGCAAATGGAAGCGATACCATCGTCTGAATCTATTTTGCTTTATTCTTATAATAGGGAGAAACTAAAATGTAAATGCAGACATTCAATACCATTAGAAAAGCCTCTGACCGGAGCAAGTCAGGAGGAAACACCAAAACTTGTCTCAGGAATCACAAAGAAAGCAGGTGCCTAAAGAAGCTTATGCTCCTGACCTACCTCAGCTAGTCACTATTTGCAGGACCTAAGGCAAAATGACGTGATATATTAAATGCATTTATGGTCCTGACTATTCATTCTCTCTTCATTCACTTCGCTGTCAAGCAAATTTTTGAGTTCTTCCTATAAGGATGAAGTACCTTGATCACCCTATGTAACCTGCTTTTTCCAACAGAATGAATCAGAAGTCATTCTGATTTGCAAGAGATTAGTTGCCAACCTAATCTTAAGGGACCCTGTATGTTTCTGTTGTCCTTTAAGCACCTTTGCCATAGACATGAGAAGGATATGCCTAGATTAGACTGATGGTTCCATGGAAAAGCTGAGAAACATGTATAAACAGAGCTGTCACAACCAAGATACACCAACCAAGCCCAGCCTAGGTCAGAGGCAATGGTCAGCCAGTAGATACATGGGTGATTCCAGCAGGTACTAGCAAGACTCCTGAACCAAGCCCAATCTAATTCACTTGAACCCTACATGTGTGAGAAATAAGTTCTTTGTCATATGCAAGTGAGCTTTTTTTTGATGGCTATATAGCAAAATTTAACTGATACATGATTTAACCTCTCTGTGCATAATTTACTTTTCGCATAAGTAAGAGGTAAATTTCTTCAAAGGGCTCTTTGTAAAAGCTATACAAATCTTTAATATATTTTATGCCCCAAACTTCTGTCTATTTTGATTGGCCAAGAAATTCATATCCTTTGATCTGGGTGCAAATTGCCCAGCAATTCTATGATTTTTTTTTTTACAATATTTTAAACGTGCTAAAAAAATTGTAAGGTATATAAAAATAACTTATATTTCTTTGTTTTACCTTTGTCAGAGAAAATCAACCATTACATGATTTCACAGCATCATATATGGACAATCTTAATAAGAGACTTTAATAAAAGTGAGAGTCATAGAAAGTCCCCTGAAGTTTTATGTCTGTTTCGAGGAAACATCCTATGCAAAGAGTAGACTGTTTTAGAAAAGATTCTGATGGTGGAAAAGATTGAAGGTGAAAGGAGAGGGGCCAGCAGAGGATAAGATGGTTAGATAGCATCACTGACTCAGTGGACATGAATTTGGGCAAATTCTAGGAGACAGGAGGACAGGGAAGCCTGAAGTGGTGCAGTCCATGGGGTCACAAAGAGTCAGATATGAATTAGTGACTGAACAAAACAAGGAAGCAATAGCAACAACTAACTGAACCCACAGGAGACATAAATTTATAAATACAATGCAATTTTAATTTCTTTATGCAAAATATTCAACAGGCTCTAAATAACTTGTGCATTTTATATTATGTTGGTTCAATTATCCTTTTTCAAATATTCCATGCAATATGTTTCTTGATGCACTTTTTAAAAACCATTCAATCATTACACAACCTATTAGAATGCACTGGCTTTCTTAGTAACATCTTACAAATAATGCTTCATAATTACTCAACAGAGAAGGCTGCAGTTTTGGATGACTCACTCTCATAGAACAAATCATAGTAAAACATGTGGGTCACTGATGATTTCCCTTTGTGTTGGTTGAACTAAGCAAATTCAGATATTTAAATGAGCTCTGATTTTCTTCCTTTCTTATTTAATTATCTGAAATGAATGAAAGAAGTAGCCTTTTTAAAGACACTGTTTCACTTAGATACATATTTGAAATTTGAGTTTCAAGTACATAAAGACAACGACTTGTAGGAGAATGTGGACCAAATGTGTGTGTGAAATGGCAGGGAGAAGATAAGCTCTTTAGAAACATGACAATGATTACTGATCATGTCTTATCTTTTAAAAACACAATTTTGGGTCAAAACACTCAAGATTTATTGGCACAAATCAGTACAAGGACAAAATCATCTTATATACCTAGGAATATCAAATGTTTTTTAGTCACTAAGTAATGTCTGACTCTCTTGTGACCCCATGGAGTGTAGCCCTCCAGGCTCCTCTGTCTGTAGAATTTCCCAGGCAAGAATACTGGAGTGGGTTACCATTTCTTTTCCAGGGGATCTTCTAGACCCAAGAATATAGAATCTCCTGTATTCGTAGATGGATTCTTTACCACTGAGCCACCAGGGAAGCCCCAATGTCAAATGTACCAACAGCTAAATAGCTAAAAATTATCGTTCCAATCCCAAAGAAAGGCAATGCCAAAGAATGTTCAAACTATCGCACAATTGCACTCATCTCACAAGCTAGCAAAGGAATGCTCAAAATTCTCCAAGCCAGGCTTCAATAGTTCATAAACTGTGAACTTCCAGATGTTCAAGTTGGATTCAGAAAAGGAAGAGGAACCAGAGATAAAATTGCCAACATCTGCTGGATCATTGAAAAAGCAAGAAGAGTTCCAGAAAGACATCACTTTTGCTTTACTGACTACACCAAAGCTTTGACTGTGTGGATCACAACAAACTGGAAAATTCTGAAAGACATGGGAATACCAACCACTTGACCTGCATCCTGAGAAATCTGTATGCAGGTCAAGAAGCAACAGTTAGAACTGGACATGGAACAACAGCTTGGTTCCAAATCGGGAAAGGAGTACGTCAAGGCTGTATATTGTTACCCTGTTTATTTAATTTATATGCAGAGTACATCATGTGAAATGCTGGGCTAGATGAAGCACAAGCTAGAATCAAGATTGCTGGGAGAAATATCAATAACCTCAGATATGCAGATGACAGCACACTCATGGCAGAAAATGAAGAACTAAAGAGCCTCTTGATGAAAGTGAAAGAGAAGAGTGAAAAAGTTGGCTTAAAGCTCAACATTCAGAAAACTAAGATCACGGTATCTGGTCCTTTCACTCCATGGCAGATAGATGGGGAAATAATGGAAACAGTGAGAGACTATTTTGGGGGGCTCCAAAATCACTGCAGATGGTGACTGCGCCATGAAATTAAAAGACGCTTGCTCCTTGGAAGAAAAGCTATGACCAGTCTAGACAGCATATTAAAAAGCAGACACATTACTTTACCAACAGAGATCCATTTAGTCAAAGATATGGTTTTTCCGGTAGTCACATACAGATGTGAGAGTTGGGACTATAAAGAAAGCTGAACGCCAAAGAATTGATGCTTTTGAACTGTGGTGTTGAGAAGACTTGAGAGTCCCTTGGACTGCACAGAGATCCAACCAGTTAATCCTAAAGAAAATCAGTCCTGAATATTCATTGGAAGGACTGATGCTGAAGTTGAAACTCCAATACTTTTTCCACCTGATGTGAAGAGTTGACTCAGACCCTGATGCTGGGAAAGTTTGAAGGTGGAAGGAGAAGGGGACGATAGAGGATGAGATGGTTGGATGGCATCACGGACATGATGGACATGAGTTTGAGTAGGCTCCAGAAGTTGTTGAAGGACAGGGAAGCCTGGCGTGCTGCAATCCATGGGGTCGCAAAGAGTTGAACACGACTGAGCAACTGAACTGAACTGATCACATTAAAGTTAAATTGATACTCTAAATACATTCCCTTAAAGTCTCTGAAAGTAAGGAAATATACCAGTTTGTTTTCTAATGAGTATCTTAAGAATTTTTTTTTATAAAAGAAACTTGGAGGTACATTTTTCAGTAGGCTAGGTATTTATTCCAAAAGTGAAAGCAATTAACAATACTTTAGGGAGGTTATACTTGAACAGAGATTGATATTAAAGCAAAAAGTGAAGGGACCTATGTTTTTGAGAACCTCACATCACTAAATTTAAATATCAGAGCAATCTGCAATGGATACATTATCATTATCAGTTTTACTAGTGAGGAAATCATCTCAGGGAGACTGAAAACTCTGACATATCAGTTCTCAATTTATGGTTCACAAAGCCCTGGAGTTCCCCAAGAACCTTTCAGGTCGCCTATGAGGTCAAAATCATTTTTATAAAGGTACTAATACATTATCCCTCTTTTGCTTTATGTGACATTTGCATTCTGGTACAAAAACAGTGGTGGGTATCACTGCTTCTGTCTTGTCACAAATCAAGGCAGTGGCACAAGTCTGTACTAATGCATTATATTCTAATTTTTATGACTAAAACAGAAGAACTTTATTCTCTTATAGTTCTGTTTGCTAGAAGTTAGTCATTATATTCTTTACCACCAGGCACCTTCCCTGGTGATTCAGACGGTAAAGCGTTTGCCTGCAATGCAGGAGACTCGGGTTCGATCCCTGGGTTGGGAAGATTACCTGGAGAACGAAATGGCAACCCACTTCAGTACTCTTGGCTGGAAAATTTCATGGACTGAGGAGCCTGGTAGGCTCAGTCCATGGGGTCGCAAAGAGTCAGATACGACTGAGCAATTTCACTCACTCACTCACCAGACCCTGGGGGGAAAATGCTGCCTTTTAAGAATGTCCTTGACTTAACATTAAAAATTTTTTTAATCACAATTCTTGAGCATGTCTTTTAATATTTTGTGTGGAAAAAATGGGAAATACACATATCTCCCTTCTGTCTCGTACCAAAGTATTATGGTTACCTTAAAAAAAAAATGCCCATGCAATTGTGTGAGTGCAAGCTGAACTGGCTTTTTTATGGAATATTATTTTTACCTGAAAGAATGACTGACAAACTACTGTCACTCAGACTTGGGATCTGGCAGACATTTCCTTGAACATAAACAAAATAAGCTTGTTATTTCAAAGAAAACAACTGACAATGATTGTTCTCAGTGATAAAATTTGAGCTTTTGAGCTAAAATTAGTATTTGGGGAAACTTCAATCAACCACTGTCAATTCGACAGCTTGTCAATACAAAAAATATTTTCTAATGAGATTGAAGGTGAAATTAATAAGGTGTCTTTTCACAATGAAAAGTGTCAACATTTGAAATATCTGCATAACTCAATGAAACAATGAGCAATGTATGCATAAAACAATCAAAGTACAAGTTATACCAATGGAATTAAATTTAAGTATGAAAAACTCATTGATATGGTTCCAATTCTACATTGCAAGTAAACTTTAAAGAACTACCACTTAACACATTTTGGTACAGCATCATTAAAGAATATTCACAATTATCTAAAAAGATACTAAAATACTTCTTCCTTTTCCAACTACATATCTGTGTCAGGACAGATTTTCTTCATATTCGTCAACTAACACACTGTATCACAACAGATTGAATGCAAAAACAGATATGAGAATCCAGCTGTCTCCTATTTAGCCAGAAATAAAAGAGGTTTGCAAAAATGTTAAACAATACAATTTTTACATGATTTTTGTTTTGGAAAATATAGTTATCTTTCATTAAAATATTTTTGTTATAAAAGAACAGATTTATTATATTTTTTAAATAATAAATATTTGTAAAATAATTTAGTTTTAGTTTCAAATAAAATAAATATTGATAAGATATAACTCACATCTAGAAAAGTTTATTTGGGGTCCTCAATAATTTTTAATAGTGTAAATGGGTTCCGAGACCAAAGTACTTGGAACTAAGTGATAATGGAAAATTTGTTCAAGTCCTGCCTAGTTTGACCCCAATACCCATGCTTTTCCCATATGACTACAATGCATTCCCTTACAGATATACTACAGAGATTGACATTTCCAAGAAACAGAGGCATTATTTTCTCAATTGTTCACTTGCTAAGTTGTGTGTGATTCTTTGTGACCCCATGAACTGTAGCATATCAGGATTCCCTGTCTGTCCTTCACTATCTCCCAGAGTTTGCTCAAGGGGAAAAAAAAAAAAAAGGTACCCTAGTGATTCAGTGTTATTTGAAATACATTTCAAGTTATTAGGAACCATACACTGTGTGCATAACTCATCTATAAAATAATTTAAACAATATTATTACTATTATTTCAGTCACAGAGACATGAAACAATTTTCCCTATTAACCTGCAATGTGCTACCTGGGAAAGGTCATGTTGCTGTTTTTTTTTTTTTTCCCCCCAAAAGATTGAGACTATAATAGTAAAGCAAAAGTGAACCATGCTTTTAAGAATTTCTCAGTTAAATTAAAAATTATATCCTTAAATTTGGCTTTTATACTATTTGATGCAATATTTTATTGTTTTCTGGTGAGACATATGCAATTAGTTTTAATTCCATAGGTATTTTTCTAATTAGGGAAATTTCTATCTTTTTAGATAAAAACATCTGACTTGTTCAACAAGTCATGTTATAGCATATATGCCCATTTTCCCATTATCAAGAATATCTGGGTGCTTAATTTGTTAACAAATCATTAGTCTTCCTACCTCAAAACTGCAGGATAATATAAAATTTCAAAAGATACATTTTATGGTATTGGTATGATTAAGGATGGTATGATAACTTAAAAAAAAATAGTGCAAGTTTCATTCCCAGTGAAAGCTAAAAAGAAATGCTCATGGTAGTTCAAGTAGACAGTTGTCTTTAACTTCATCAGTAATACAAAAGAACTTTAATACCAGTTGCACCAGTGATTTACATATTGAGGACAAAATAGATAAGTAAATGTGATACTGAAGAACGATTCACATGGTATAAAAATCATTGGCTCTTAGGTGAAAGATCAAGTACTTCTGGGAAAAAAAAGAAAAAAAATGAGAGAAATCTATGCTACTACAGCCAAACTGAATAAATAAGAAACGAGGAATTTATTAAAAAAAAAAAAAAAGTAAAAAGAATCCCATTAAAAGATTTACTGCATGTGCACAGGACTATTTACAGATTTTTAAAAATATGCACGTTAGATGGCACAAATATAGAGAATCTAGGCAACAGAAAACATATTGGACAACATACAAAAAGAGACATTCAGCTTAGCTCATCTAATTAAACATCTAGACCTCAAAGAGACTTCAGAGAGGACTGATCTTTTTCAAGTATTATTATTTTTTTAATCAGGTGAATTTTTTTCCCACTAAAATTATAGATGGGACCTTAATAGATATATCAGAAAAAAGTGGAGTTTCAGTGCTTTAGTTGGGGATTGGGAGGCTTTCTTTTAGCTATCTCTCCAGTCCCTGAATGGACTTCCCAGGTGCTCAGTGGTAAAGAAGGCGCCTGCCAACGCAGGAGACGTGGGTTTGTTCCCAGGGTCAGGAAGATCCCCTGGAGAAGAAAATGACAATCTACTCCAGTATTCTTGCCTGGGAAATCCCATGATTCGAGGAGCCTTTAGGCTACAGTCCAGGGGTCTCAAAGAGTTGGACATGCTGCTAAGGTGCTTCAGTCGTGTCCGACTCTGGGTGACCCCATAGACAGCAGCCCACCAGGCTTCGCCGTCCCTGGGATCCTCCAGGCAAGAACACTGGAGTGGGTTGCCATTTCCTTCTCCAATGCATGAAAGTGAAAAGTGAAAGTGAAGTCACTGAGTCGTGTTCAACTCTCAGTGACCCCATGGACTGCAGCCTATCAGGCTCCTCCATCCATGGGATTTTCCAGGCAAGAGGACTGGAGTGGGGTGCCATTAGTGACTAAACAGTGGCAGCATCCAGTCCCTAAATCCTTGACAATCTCTCCATAGGCTAAAAATCACTGAACTTCAATGCAGAGATGCATGGTGTTTGGGATTGGAGGTAGGTAGACAGTGACATGAAATGAATTTATAAAGAAGAATAATGAAAGCTGGGGGATGTTTTAAATGACATTGTGAAAGCCAGGTGTACATGATCTCACCAATGAAATGAGAAATTATGGGGGTTTCCTAGAGAAGGACAGAGCTGTGAAATCAGGCAGATCAACAGTGAGGTCACAAATTGCTTATGCAGGAGACACTGGCACAGCAGGCACCAAAGCAAAATCAGTCATCTGTCATACAGTGTGAACTCTATTCTTTAAATTTTTCTGGTTAAAGCAGCTTGTGTTGTTTTATAATTATTTCCTAAGAATCATTCCTAGGGCTTAAACAGTGTTCTCTTTTGGAAGATCCAAGAAAACGATTTCTTAGTGCTTTAAGTATGTGCCCACCTCCTCAGTAACTGCTATTGTTTTTATTTACTAGGCACCTACCACTCAGCAAAAGTAACTATAAACGTGAACATGTTTCCCTCTTCATGCTTGTATTAAAGTAATTAATTGCAGCCCACTCTTGGTAAGAAGATACAACAATATAACATGTACATAAATTGCTGGCTTTATTCTGGAATGTATATACATAGAGATATATTCTGGAATGTATGTGTGTGTGTGTGTGTGTGTATATAAATATATAAAACCTTATCATTGTTATTGCCTCACTTCAGCTTTACCATTTAACGGTAATTTGTTCTTTTCTTTTTACCATATGTATCTTTTTTAACTTTAGATAAAATTTTAGACAAAGTAGGATATCAATAAATGTATATTTTATTATTATTTACTTTTTGCTGAAATATGGTTGATTTACAATATTGTGTTAGTTTCAGGTGTACAGCAAAGTGATTCAGATATATCTGAATATATACATACACTTTTTCAGATTATGGTCCATTGTATGTTATTATAAGATATTGAATACCATTTCCTATGTTACACAGTAAATTCTTGCTGCTAATCTATTTTATATATAGTGTTGTATATCTGTTAATCTCATACTCTTGATTAATTCCTCTCCTCCTCCCTTTCCCCTTTGGTAATCATGTTTGTTTTCTATGTCTATGAGTATATTTTGGTTTTGTATATAGATTCATTATATAGATTCATTTGTATTATTTTTAAAATTCTATTTATAAGTGATATCACATAATATTTGTCTTCTTTGTCTGACTTACTTCACTTAGTATAATATTCTCTAGTTTCATCTATGTTGCTGCAAATGGCAATATTTCCTTCTTCTTCATAAATAAATAATATTCTAAATGGATGATATCTTAATCTTGTTTCCTAAGTAGTACTAATGAATGTATGCATATATATATTTTTTTTTCTATCATATACAAAAATGATGGTACTTATAAATCAGCACAGACCCTTTACTCTGCTTGGTTGACTCCTGTAAACAACAGCATATGCATGTGAGATGACTGACCAGCTCTAGAAAAGAGTAAAACCAGCTGGCTTCTAAGAAATTATGCTCAGAAATTTGGCCCAGAATTTCAGCATCACTACACCCATCAATTAAGTAAATCAGGCTAGATTCTTTCTCCTTAATTTCTAAACAGAGTATACTTAACTATGATTTTATTTAATAAAATGAGCAAACAAAATTATTAAAAAGTACAGCAAAGAAAAATATGGTCAAATCTCCAATTAAATAAATTTATGTTAAAAAAAGAAAAATATGGTCAAAGCGAGTAGAGAAAGAACCTTCAAAATATGTTAGCTACCTCTTAACTATCACAATGTTTGAAACCTGAGGAGAATATTGTTTTCAAACTCAGGGCTTGAAAATAGAAATAAAGGCAATATTGCTGCTCAATTCAGATAGGACATCAACTACTCAATTCAGCTGTTGGGTTACTTAACCAACACTGAAAAAATAATACAGTCTGTGGCATACTGGGCCAGGATTTGAAGATAGAAAAAAGCAAGGAATATAGCCATTTCCATGCAGGAATTTCTAACTTGACTGTGTGTGAATCTACAGATATAAATAGTAATTATAACAAGGCTTTTTTTATAAGTAATTTTTCACAAGTTGTAATACTTTCATTGAGAAAGTAAGCGTTCATAAGAGTTCTAAGAATTCAAGTGATCTAAGAGGTTTTATGGAAGAGGAAGCTTTTGAATTGATCCGAAAAATAGGAAGATTCTGATGCTAGTAGGGTGACAATTTCAAGTATAAGAAGCAGTATTCACAAGGCTATAGGAGCTCCCCATTTTGGCTAGAGCAGAGACCTCTTATATAAAAGAATATGTTAAGAAAAAAGAGTGGTCCAGATCATAAATGGTTTTATAGACCAGATAAAAGAGCACTTGGCCTAAAAGTTAATGATGTTGAGGAATCTTGATTTAAAAATTCCAGACTGTGATCTAATTTTTCTGTGTGTGTGTGTGTGTGTGTGTGTGTGAATCACTCAGTTGTGTCTGATTCTCCATGATTCCACAGACTATAGTCTGCCAGACTCCTCTGTCCATGGAATTCTCCAGGCAAAAATACTGGACTGGGTTGCCATTCCTTTCCCCAGGGCTCTTCCCAACCCAGGAATCAAACCCTGGTCTCCTGCATTGCAGGCAGGTTCTTAACCATCTGAGCCACTGGGAAGATTGATCTAATTTGTAAATACTGTCTAAATTTAGAAAAGTGGCATTTCATTGCCATTCAAGAATTAAAAATAAATACAGTACCTAGTTAATTAGTAAGGCTTCAGTGGATTCTGGCCTGGAGAATTCCATGAGGTCGCAAAGAGTTGGACACAACTGAACAACTTTCACTTTCATTGTTAGCAGAACTGGGTTTGAATCTTAGCTTTGTTTCTTGACCTCAGAAAAGTTACTTAATATCTGTGTATCTCATTCTCATTATCTCTAAAATAGGGATACTAATTGTACATTACAGTTGTTTAGAATCAGAATTAAGTCAAACAAAGCACAATACTTGGCACCACTCAACCTTTCTATGTGATATATACATATTGACACCAACACTCGTTCACACAAAAATATTACCTATGATTTGTTAGCTATCTTGCCAGCCATGCCAAGCAAGAAACTTAAAATTTACCTTATCACAAGATATTTCTTTCTAATTACTGATCAAAGGATGATGATTAGGACTAGAAAGCAATCTGCAGTAACTGCATTAATGAGAAATATAAACATAAGAAATGGAAACGCTTTTTGTGGACAGAGAGCTTAAAATAAATGAATAAGTTATTAATAAATAAACAGTCCCTTCCATTGACCAAAATCCTTTCTAAGGTTACCCAGATAGTCTCTCTCTTATTTGTCAATGAATATGTAGGAATTACAGAACAGAAAGAGGTCTAAAAATGTTACTGAACCCATTTCTCCCCTCCAGTTGGGACCATGCTAACAGAAGCAGCCTCAAGGAATTCCTTTACCATTGATTTTTAAAACCTTCAAAGAAATTGATTCTTGTTTTCCATCATAACCTTTTGCAAGGTTCAATGGCTTGCTTTGTCATAAAGTCCTTTTTCACTACCAAATTAAATCCCTCTTATCTATCCTATCATGTTTTGATTTCAGTTCATTAGAGTGTGACAGGTACTGAAATTTTTTTAAAAAAATCAATTTCATAAACATTCAGTAAAATTCAGTAATATTCCTTGGCCTGAATTGCTTTCTGATAAGATCCCATGCCATCTCTCTTAAAGAAGAATGATTTGTTTACTCAAAGCTTGAATAAAACTGTAAAGACTGCATTTTCCAAAGATGTCCAAAAGAAAATATCCCATTTCAGATATTGCTCTAGAATCTTGCCTCTCATTCACCAAGAGGTTACATTTAATACTCTTTCTTTTAAGTCTGTAGCTTGTTTGTAACCAACAGATTGTGACAAGTGATGCAATGTTACTTCCAAGGAAAGGTTGGTAAAAGCAATTCAACTTCAACTTCATGGGCATGGGACCCTGAGCCAGCATGTAAATAACTTAATTACCCTCAGGTGGCCATGCTATGAGAAAGCCCAAACTAGCCTGTATGGCTTAACCACCTGGAGCAGCCCTAACACTGCACAGAGACACTGAGATGCCCAATCAGCTTCCTGCTGCTCCAACCCTCTGCTATTCTAGCTCTAGTTACTACGTGGCTGCAACTGTGGGTTAAAGTCCTAATCCACAGAAATCATGAGAAATAATTAAGTGACTACTGTTATTTTAAATCACTGTGATTTGGGATGACTTGTTATACAGTAATAGTGCCTAGAACATCCCCTTTACTAGAATACTATAGAGATGTATGTCTAAAATATTAGATCTAGTAAGAAAGATAAAATCAATCAGCTAAAACCAATCAAAGAAATACAAAAGCAATTTCTATTTTGAAATGCAAAAAGGGGCATTACCACATTTTAAAATGTACCTTATTGTGATAAAGCATCTGAAGGTGCTGCGCAATCTGTAATGCACTACACAAACACTAAATGATCAGGCTAAATGATAGAATGGATTCTACAATACAAATGCAAAACCTTGGAATAAGAATTTTTGTCATCCTTCAAGATTTGAAGCAAATAGCACCTTCTTTGGATGTCATCTCTGGTACTCTCAGAAAGGTTGATTATTCTTTTTTCTGTGCCTACAGGGTATCTTGCACTTCTACCATTCCAGTTATAATATAAAATATAATCTTTTTGTTTATTTTTGCATATCTATCTCTCTACCTAGTGTGTAACTTTCTTGAAGGTTGGTCTGTGTATTATTTATCTTTGTGTTTCTAACACAGTAATAAATCCTACCACAATACCTTTTCACATAGTTAGCACTAATACATGGGTGGTGAATAAACAAATGAATGATACTAGAATGAATATTTCCGGCACATATAGCACGGGTATGGCCTTCCACCAAAGAAGCTTAAAACATAGGTAAATAATTGATTTCAACTTTCAAAAGACACATCAGCCTCTAAAACACAATGGGAGAGATATCTGCCTTCCCATTTTTAATCTCCACACTGAACAGTTCCATTTCTATGAACTATTTCAAGGAAGAATTTTCAGATCATTCAGTTGTTTTTATGTCCTTTCATCTGAAAAGTTGCTGCAACTCTGAAGCTCTCATGTTTCTTATTGATTATACTAATCTTTCATACCTATCTACTTTTTGTGTACTAGTGTTTTTTTTTTTTTTCAGTTTCAAGATAATGGTCACTCCTTAACTTGGAATATTAGAAAATTATTGTACATAAAAAGAAAGAAGGAAATATCAAAGCTTAATGTTCTTATGTCTTTTCCTCATGTGCATATTTTAACATGATTGGGCATAAACAATAATCAAGCTGTGTTTTCAACACTATAAAATGTACTGATATTCCATATCTGCTATGGAATTTCTTTATAAATGAGTCAAATTATCTTCTGTGACCATTTTTTAAAGGGAGAATATTGTTAGTCACTACCAATTTTTCTCTTATTTTAATAGCAATCACGTTCAATATTTTTATTTTAGTTTTACTTGGATAATATTGTATTATCTCCTTTTTATTCTTCACAGCAATTCACTTGAAGTATTTTATTTCTATTGGTACTTGCCAGGTATCCCAAATTTAGTGTCATCTGCAAATTCTCTTATTATCTGGTGGATTCATCTTCCAGCATATGAATTAAGATGTCTAAATATTAAAGCATGGTATTAGTTTCTTTATTACCTACTGGTTCCACCTATCATAGTTAATCTTGTATTTTTCTTAATTTTCATTTGTATGAAATTATGACTACTGGGAATTTTACAAGAGTCTAATGTAATGAAGCAAAAAGAAAACCTTTCATTATGAATTTATGCTTAATGGATAAAATTTATTTTGTATTAGCATGCATTCTGCAAGGAGAGAATGCCTGTGCCTGTACTTTTTAAAATTTAGATGTGAAAGGGTTTTAAAACATTAAAATAATTTAGTGATATAGGCCTAGTCCTTCTTGATAGAGACTAACAGTTAAAACAACTGTAATAATAGTACTTTCTGGGCTTCCCTGGCGGCTTAGTGGTAAAGAATCCACCAGCCAATGCATGAGACATGGTTTCAATCCCCGTTCTGGGAAGATCCCATATGCTGCAGAGCAACAAAACCTGTGAGGCACAACTACTGAGCCTGTGCTCTGAAGCCTATAAGCCACAACCTTTGAGCCCTCATGCCACTTCTACTGAAGTCTGTATGTTCTAGAGCTGGTGCTCTAAAACAAGAGAAGCTATCGCAATGAATCCATACAGTACAACTAGAGAGCAACCTCTACTTGTCGCAGCTAGAGAAAAGTCCATGCAGCAGCAAACACCCTGCTGCTGCTGCTGCTGCTAAGTCGCTTCAGTTGTGTCTGACTCTGTGCGACCCCATAGACGGCAGCCCACCAGGCTCCCCAGTCTCTGGGATTCTCCAGGCAAGAATATTGGAGTCGGTTGCCACTTCCTTCTCCAATGCAAGAAAGTGAAAAGTGAAAGTGAAGTTGCTCAGTCATGCCAGACTTCGTGACCCATGGACTGCAGCCTACCAGGCTCCTCCATCCATGGGATTTTCCAGGCAAGAGTACTGAGTGGGGTGCCATCGCCTTCTCCAAGCAAACATCCAGCACAGTCAAAACTAAAGAAATGAAATCATAAAAAAAAACTCCCACTATTAAAAAAGAATCATAGCTTCTGCTTACTGCAAAATTAGAAGCTGTTAAGCATTTTTCCCCGAACACTTTTCATACTGAAAACTGGAACTAAAATAGCTTACCATGTACCAGGGCCACTCTAGTATTTAACATATATGCTCAAACTACCGCACAATTGCACTCATCTCACACGCTAGCAAAGTAAGGCTCAAAATTCTCCAAGCCAGGCTTCAGCAATACATGAACCATGAACTTCCAGATGTTCAAGCTGGTTTTAGAGAAGGCAGAGGAACCAGATATCAAATTGCAAACATCCACTGGATCATTGAAAAAGCAAGAGAGTTCCAGGAAAACATCTATTTCTGCTTTATTGACTATGTCAAAGCCTTTGACTATGTGGATCACAATAAACTGTAGAAAATTCTGAAAGAGATGGGAATACCAGACCACCTGACCTGCCGCTTGAGAAACCTATATGCAGGTCAGGAAGCAACAGTTAGACATGGAACAGTTGGACATGGAACAACAGACTGGTTCCAAATAGGAAAACGAGTACGTCAAGGCTGTATATTGTCACCCTGCTTATTTAACTTCTGTGCAGAGGACATCATGAGAAACGCTGGGCTGGAAGACTGAAGCTGGAATCAAGATTGCCAGGAAAAATATCAGTAACCTCAGATCTGCAGATGACACCACCCTTATGGCAGAAAGTGAAGAGGAACTAAAAAGCCTCTTGATGAAAGTAAAAGAGGAGAGAGAAAAAGTTGGCTTAAAGCTCAACATTCAGAAAATGAAGATCATGGCATCTGGTCACATCACTTCATGAGAAATAGATGGAGAAACAGTGGAAATAGTGTCGGGCTTTATTTTTTAAGCTCCAAAATCACGGCAGATGGTGATTGCAGCCATGAAATTAAAGATGCTTACTCCTTGGAAGGAAAGTTATGTACAACCTAGATAGCATATTCAAAAGCAGAGACATTACTTTGTCAAGAAAAATCCATCTAGTCAAGGCTATGGTTTTTCCAGAGTCATGTATGGATGTGAGAATTGGACTGTGAAGAAAGCTGAGCACTGAAGAATTGATGCGTTTGAACTGTGGTGTTGGAGAAGACTCTTGAGAGTCCCTTGGACTGCAAGGAGATCCAACCAGTCCACTCTGAAGGAGTTCAGCCCTGGGATTTCTTTGGAAGGAATGATGCTAAAGCTGAAACTCCAGTACTTTGGCCACCTCAGGCGAAGAGTTGACTCATTGGAAAAGACTCTGATGCTGGGAGGGTTTGGGGGAAGGAGAAGGGGATGACAGAGGATGAGATGGCTGGATGGCATCACTGACTCGATGGACGTGAGTTTGAGTGAACTCCAGGAGTTGGTGATGGACAGGGAGGCCTGGCATGCTTCAATCATGGGGCCACAAAGAGTCGGACACGACTGAGTGACGGAACTGAACTGAACATATTTAATGTTTCACAGTTTATTGTGATCCACACAGTCAAAGGCTTTGGCATAGTCAATACAACAGAAATATATGTTTTTCTGGAACTCTTACTTTTTCAAAGATCCAGCGGATGTTAGCAATTTGATCTCTGGTTCCTCTGCCTTTTCTAAAATCAGCTTGAACATCTGGAAGTTCAAAGTTCAGGTATTATTGAAGCCTGGCTTGGATAATTTTGAGCATTACTTTGCTAGCGTGTGATATGAGTGCAGTTGTGTGGTAGTTTGAGTATTCTTAGGCATTGCCTTTCTTGGTGACTGGAATGAAAACTGACCTTTTCCAGTTCTGTGGCCACTGCTGAGTTTTCCAAATTTGCTGGCAATATTGAGTGCAGCACTTTCACAACATCATCTTTTAGGATTTGAAATAGCTTAACTGGAATTCCATCACTTTCACTAGCTTTGTTAGTAGTGATGCTTTCTAAGGCCCATTTGACTTCACATTCCAGGATGTCTGGCCCTAGGTGAGTGATCACACCATCATGATTATCTGGGTCGTGAAGATCTCTTGGACTGGAAGGAGATCCAACCAGTCCATCCTAAAGGAGATCAGTCCTGGTGTTCATGGAAGGACTGATGTTGAAGCTGAAACTCCAACACTTTGGCCACCTGATGCGAAGAGCTGACTCATTTGAAAAGACCGTGGTGCTGTGAAAGATTGAAGGCAGGAAGAGAAGGGGACGACAGAGGATGAGATGCTTGGATGGCATCACCGGCTCAATGGACATGGGTTTGGGTGGACTCCGGGAGTTGGTGATGGACAGGGAAGCCCAGCGTGCTGCAGACCATGGGGTAGCAAATAGTCTAACACGACTGAGTGACTGAACTGAACTGAACATATTTAATCATCACTTCTACTCAAGATTAAGATAATTATATCATCCACAGTTTACCCAGGGGAGAAAGAGGCACAAAGTCAACTGACTCATTTGCAGTTGAGCTAAGATTTAAACCCAGACTCTCAGATTCCAGAGCTTTACCCTTATGTTTTTTTTCCCTCCTCAGGCACGCTGTATAACAGCCTGATTAGTTTGTTATGTCAGTCTCCTTTTCCATATAAATACAAAGAGGTTCAAGTAGAGTACAGGCCACTCCAAAATCCCCCTGACTGCTCAGTTCTGGAGCTCAGATTTCAACCTCTCCCTGTTTGATAGAAAAGCCTGTGCAATACCCAGAATGCTAGTGAAAAGATCCAGTGATGCAATGTGAGAGGAGAGGACTAACTGTGGGCTTTCCAGATGAGGCCAGGCTTCTGTTCCCAATTCTCCACTCGCCCTGTTCTATACCACAACTAGTGGAAACTTGACACATCCTCTACATATCACAGTTGTGAAGGTGTAGGTTTCTCATTAATTAAAATATAGCAGATCTTGATATAAAGAAACTATCTTTCCAAAAGATTTGGTAATGTGTCTCATTCAGTATTTTGCATACTTGGATTAATCAATCAATGCTCATAACTGGTAGTTAATCATAATCAGAACAAAGGTGATAAGAACAAGATGTCCATTTAATTGATATCTCATACTATCTATCTTAGTTTCATTATTAATGACCACTTTCTAACTTCCTCAGTTCGGAAGTTACTAACAACACTACCCTGATACCCCTTAAAGTTGATGTTCTAGGCTTCTTTTTTTAAATATTGTTTTACTCTCCTGTCCTACTTTATTAGTCCGTAGTGCTATAGTCTAACATGGTTTTCAGTGCACATCTTCTGCAGTGACCTGTTGAATGGAAAGAAAATACTGGATGCTTTCTTTTCAAAAGTAATTCCCTATAGCTCCTAAGTTCACATCTATTAAATCGGCAATTCCTCCACATACCATCTGGGCTCAGGTAGCCTGTAGAAACCAACTGTCATCCCAAAGCTGTCACATAGCAATCAGATATGTCGAAACAACTTTAAAGACTATGAGTTTCTCTCTGTCATAGTTAAATGATCCCTTTTACCCACTGCTAAAAATATTATATGCCTCCTGACTTTATTTAATTGTTCTCAAAGAGCAATTTTGTAGACTGTCATTGTCACTTAAAGTTTTTGAAGAGCCATCTCTCAAGCAGAAACTGAAATGATGAAGCCCAAAAGATTAGCATACAGCCTCAAAGAGGAGTGTTTATAATGAGGTCAAGTCACATAGTGCTATTGGTTTCATATCCAGCTGTGAGAATCAAACTCAGAAGCTCCCTCCCCCAAGCTCCACCCTTTCTGAGAATCTTCTTCCAGGATGGAATATCAATTTCTCAGCGGCTCAGTTACAGGAGCATATAGACCCTGAGGTTAATTTCTGCCTGGATCACGCTCTATGGCTTTACTCAGTCTAAAATTTGGTGCCAAAGAATGTTTAATGAGTTCCAAAGAGGCAATCACTAGCACAGAAGTGAATTTAAATTTCACACTAATGCCAGCTAGTGCTTCATGGGCAGAACTGCAGCCAACCAACCTACATTTTATGGCTGGCTTTTCCTCATTTGCATTTGGATTTTCTTTTACGCCACTAGTGCCTCAATTTGTTTTTAAAGCATGTTGTTCCAAAGTACAGGTTTTAATATTCTAATAGATATTTGATTTTTATTTAGTAGAAGGATTTCCTGATTTTAATAACGCGCATTAATTCTCTGCCCCTCCCTGACCCACCTCCAGTTCTCTTCACTTCCACTAAGAAATGAAAGAGAAGATGCAATTGGATAAACTGTAATCTGGCAGGGGACAATGGATTTTTTCTGATTACAATAAAAACAAAATAAGACCCATATATTCTTGTGCTTTATTTTGCCATTGTTGGTCATTATGGTTTAAAGACCACATCAATTTCTTAGGCATTCCAAATGTCAAAAAGGGGGTCCAAATGATAGATTAGAGGAAATATACCAAGTGCACATAAGCCTCACAGCCAGCCATGCCAGCACCAGGCTGATGATAATGTTCACTGTGCTCAAATTGAACAGTTTTCTTAAAATGTTTTCCTAAAACAGCTTGTACATGGCTTGTACCACCTGCAAAATGATAAGAAAGAAAAAAAAAAAAGTACCTTTCTAATGACTTGGTACTACTGACTTCTCTTTAAAAGGACTCAGTAGTAAGAATTCATATGTGATTCCCTAAGGCATGGGCAAAATGTGAAAATATCATCATTTTACGAAGAGATATTGAGTTTGGATCTAAAATGGTAGAACAAGGAGTCATAGAAAATTAATGTGTTTGGAATCATTTATTCATGTTTATTCTTATACCTAATAAATACATACTGAATATCATTCTATGCCCAACATTATAGGAATCAGATGAGGTGACAAAAATCCTTAAGATACTGAGAACATTAACAAGGCAATAGTAGGGATAGAGAACTAAATCAGAGGAAAAAAAAATCTCAAATAAAGAACAGTTAGGGATATCTAGTTTTGTACCCTAATACTGGTCCTCAAGGAGTCTGCAATCCTAGATACTGCTCTACCTGACAAGTATCTCCCCATCATACCAACTTTGATCCCACCAGTAGGTCTGGTGTGCTCTAAGCATAGCTACATCTGTGCTGGCTGAATTAGGCTGAGCACAGAGCTGAAGCAAGCAAGTATGAATATGTGTCACTGGAAGTTAGTACAGGGCCTGATTCCCTGCCAAAGCTTTCAACAACATAGGAACAGGTGGGCAGGGAATAGTCTCCTGTTGTAAGCCAAGACTATAAGTTTTTACATAAAAAGTTTGGGAAGTACATTTTACTGTATATCACCATATGGCTACTCAACTGGCACACTTGAGAGTTTCATGGTGCTATATGCACTCAATATCAATCATTTCTCTGAGACATATTCATTTAAAATTTTGAGCATAATTCCCTCAGAGTTATAATTCCTTTTAACATCAGCTTTTAACTAGCTTGATGAAATAGGATTTACTAGTTGTTTTCCATGAGTGAGCCCTGGTTTCAATTACTTTGAGAATACTTTTGCCTCAAGGGTTTAGCAAGATTTTCCTCCTCCTCCTCCCTCCTCCTCTGCTGACTCCTCTGTCTTCTCCTTTTCCTCCACCTCCTACTTTGGAAGAAGGAGAATAAGATGAGAGGAGGAGGAGGAGGGGCTGGGATGGGGGAGAGAGAGGAGGGGGTGAAGAGAAGAGTGAATATTCCCCTAAAAACAAGTGTGAAAAATCATCCCTCCTTAAGGCCATAGTGAGGGGTGAGGGATGTTGACTTTTAAAATAGGGAATTTTAATACAAAATAAAAGGGAGAAAAATTTTTTTAATTAATTGACAGCAGATGTAAGGCAAATGACTAAGAGACAGCTTTGAAATCAATATAATCCAATGATAGAGGCTTTTGTCTGGATTTTCAGAATTAAAAAGGAAGAAAGAAAATACCCTCCTCAAGTTTGCTCTCAGTACCGTAATCTTTACAGCTCTGTCTTAGCATTCCTCTCAATTGTATTTAACACAAAGTAACCAATTAATGCCAAGATACTGTATGGAAGAGAAAAGCACTCAAATGATAGTAAATCCAAAAATATGTTGCTTGATATTGGCCCCATGTTCTTTGCATCTTTAATTATATTTTTCTTAATTCTATTATGAACTATTCCAGGTTACTTGACAGGGAATTTGTTCGTGAGTAAACTAATTTGGCAAAACACAAATGCTTTGAAAGAAGGAATTACTGTGAAGTGAAAATGCCAATGATAGAACTTATTCTAGGCTCTGAATATGAAATCAAGTATATCAAATACATTTTCTTATTGGATATTTCCAGTCCATTGAGTTTAAGACATAATTCTATTTCCCCACAAATAATCAAGCTCAAAATCAAAATTCCTTTTCACTAGGGTTTTGCATAATTCAAAATATATTGTTTTTATACTTGGGTAGAAAGTGATGTAGTAAGGAAATGCATGTGGCTATTTACTCAACCCATATTTGTCATGCATTTATGATGTACATAGAAGTAGGTACTACTGAGTTTGTACAGATGAATTAGTGATGAAACCTGTTTCTAAGGAACAGTTGTATAAGAGGTAAGACCACACATTAAAAAAATACAAGCAATAAAATATTTTTAATGATATAAAAGTGGTTTCTGATTAAATGCTACCAATGATCAGAGGACAAGTGGTTATCTTCACCTGAGCTCAGGAGAACTGGGGATTTTCAGAAGAATTGGCATTTAAGGAAGGCCTTGGTAGACTAAAATTAGAAACATGGATTTCAGGGAAGGTAAATCTAAGTGAAGGAAAAAGATAACCTAGCTGTGGAGACTGGGGACTATTCTAAAAACTGATGTCATTACAGAGGACACAATAGGCACAAAACGTTATTCTCAAGGAGTTTATATTCTAGGATGGAAACAGAAAACAAATATGATGAGTAGGTAAATTATACACTGCATTGGAAGGTGATAAGTGCAATGCAGAAAAATAAGGCTGAGTAAGGAGGCTGGGGAATGTGGTTCCTGTTTTAAATGAGATAATCACGGTAAGCCACAGCACAGACATTTAAACAAGGTGATGAGAAAGCAAGCCCAAAGATCACATTAGAAGAGCTGAAGCAGAAGGGGAGCGTTGGTTGATGAAGTTGGCAGAAGCAGGATAGACTACAGAGGACCTCAAATGCCAGCTAGGGAATTTGGATTTCATTTTATAGACACTGGGGAGATGTTAACAATTTTGAAGATTAAAAAGATCTGGGCTGTGCTTTATGTAGATGACTATAGCAGATATTTTAAATGGAAAAGAGAGAGGAAGAGGAATGGGACACTTCCTACTACCTCTTCCAAATAAAGATGTAAAGGAGTTTTATTAATAACCCAGGAAACTGTGGTTTATATAAACTATTTCCTTTCAGTTATATATATATGTATATATAAACTTTTACAGGCCAAATACTGTCCTAGTCTCACAAGATAACTAATGAACATGACAAGCAGATATCCCTGCCCTTGTGAACCCTACTTTCTGGATGAAAAAAATCACACAATACACATAAACATAACAGAGTATATGTGTGTTCATGTGTATAGTAGATACATTCTAAATATGTAGTATAGTAGAATGGAATGTGTCCTTTGAAAAAAATATACAGCAAGCTAAGAGGACTGTGAGAGTACTGGGGATGAGGGTTTGACCCTGCAGGGCAGGGGTAGTACTAAATTTTTGGCCCTTACCAAAGGCAATATTCAGGTTTCCCAGGTGGCACAGAGGTAAAGAATCTGCCTGCCAATTCAGGAGATGCAAGACAAGGGTTCAATCCCAGGATCAGGAAGATCCCTTGGAGTAGGAAATTGCAACCCTCTCCAGTATTCTTGCCAGGAAAAGTCCATGGACAGAGGAGCCTAGTAGGCTATATAGTTCAAGGGGTCTCTAAAGAGTCAGCCATGAGCGACTGAGCACACACATGGCACACACACAAAGGCAGCATTCACACTTTCAAAGAGAAGTTATAAAAACTTTAGCACTGACATATGACACATATTATAAAAATAGTAAATCCTTTGACTTTAACCACGCATCAGTATAATCCAGTGGCCAGTGACACTGAAGCATTTCTAAATCTTATGCCTTGTCTATATGAATAATGATGCATGTTACAAATCATACTAGGAAAGATTCTAAAAGTAAATAATGTTAAAAGATTTGTCTCTCTAGACAGAACTCGGACAAATCTATCCCAATGGAGAAACACAATGAACTTTAAATGATAGAGTAAAGAATGTACTTGAATCCCGTAAGAAATAAGACAATGACTTATTCCCTGATACATAACAGTTAAGATAAGGCTTCTCAACTGACAAAGAATTAATCTCAAAATATACAAGCAACTCCTGCAGCTCAATTCCAGAAAAATAAATGACACAATCAAAAAATGGGCCAAAGAACTAAACAGACATTTCTCCAAAGAAGACATACAGATGGCTAACAAACACACGAAAAGATGCTCAAGATCACTCATTATCAGAGAAATGCAAATCAAAACCCACAATGAGGTACCATCTCATGCCAATCAGAATGGCTGCTTATCCAAAAGTCTACAAACAACAAATGCTGGAGAGGGTGTGGAGAAAAGGGAACCCTCTTACATTGTTGGTGGGAATGCAAACTAGTACAGCCACTATGGAGGACAGTGTGGAGATCCCTTAAAAAACTGGAAATAGAATGGCCATATGACCCAGCAATCCCACTGCTGGGCATATACACTGAGGAAACCTTTCAATTCTTTCAAAACTGAAAGAGACACATGTACCCCAATGTTCATCGCAGCACTGTTTATAATAGCCAGGACATGGAAGCAACCTAGATGTCCATCAGCAGATGAATGGATAAGAAAGCTGTAGTACATATACACAATTACTCAGCCATTAAAAAGAATACATTTGAATCAATTCTAATGAGGTGGGTGAAACTGGAGCCTATTATACAGAGTGAAATAAGTCAGAAAGAAAAACACCAATACAAAAGACACAGATGTATAGAACAGTGTTTTGGATTCTGTGGGAGAAGGCGAGGGTGGAATGATTTGAGAGAATAGCTTTGAAACATGTATATTATCATATGTTAAACAGATTGCCAGTCCAGGTTCAATGCATGAGACAGGGTGCTCAGGGCTGGTGCACTGGGATGACCCTGAGGGATGGGATGGGGAGTGAGATGGGAGGGGGATTCAGGATGGGGAACACATGTACACCCATGGCTGATTCATGTCAATGTATGGCAAAAACCACTATAATATGTAAAGTAATTAGCCTCAAATTAAAAAAAAAAGACAATAAAAAAAAAGAATAAGGCTTTGGAAAATTTTTAAGAAAATTAATGTCCACATCAAGTTTATTTCAAGATATTGCTGTTTCATTGACAAATTAGCTTCTCAAAAGCACAGACTACAAATCTTGTCCATGCTACTTTCTAGTAACATATTGGTGGATCGATCAATACATTTATTATAATGATTTCGATGCATGATAATTTTATATTATTTCTAAAATTAGATCTTGAAATGGACAAACTCTTGGACTTGTATGGTTGGACAAGTCTTTTGATTACTATCCAACATAAGAATGTGAAAATTCAGCAAATCTCTTATGAAATAATCTATATGGCCCTCCCAAATTTTAGGATTTAGATTAGTTTATTAGCTTAGTAACGCAATGCCTACTCACTTCAGTGCAGTATGATGGGCACTTCTAAGTTGTAATATCACAAAAGATTGTTCGATGTAGTAACAGGTTACTGACACAAAGTGAGATTTTCCAACAACAACAAAAACAAGTTTCTACTTTCGATAAAGGAGAAGTAATTCATATCAGGACAGCTTGGTGGAGATTACAACTATAAACTCCGGACAAACTATAACAAATGACTTTGTGAAGGCACTAAGAAGAAACCAAAAGTAGTCAGAAAATTAAAAAAGAGAATACTACTAGATGATTTTCCAAAGATTTTTACAGTGTTTTGCCTCAGGGCAGACACACACAGCATCGGCCAGAAGCTGGGCATTTCTCTTGTTATGGCTATAAAAATCAGAGGTCAGATTTAGGGGTTACTACAGACACTGGGAAGTAAAGTCTGAGTCATTTCCCTTCAACCAAGGATGACCAGGTGAACAAAGCTGGGGCTCAGAAATAAGAACACACCTCAAGGGAAACCATGGGGAATCTTATATATTCTAGAATTTGGGCTTATTTTATGTTCTCTTGCAAACAGTTCAAGAAAGCAGATTTTTGCTCAAGATTCTTCAAAAGTGTTAGAAAGTGAGGGAATTCTTAGTATTTTTTTCTAGAGACTGTTAAAAAAAAGTGGCAATCAATATATTTGCCACAGAGGGCAAGTTTAGTCTTTTGTGTGGATTGGATAATTTTCCTGTTTTGTCTATTTTTAGACATGACTATAGTGTGATCTTATTTTTGTCTTGATGCATCATAGTAACAGAATTCCCTGCTTGGTGTTTATATTCTGAGTTTTGTTTTATTGCATGTTCTATAGTAGAATACTCCAGCCTATTGTTAGTACTTGGCTAAATCCTAGCAACACAAAGTCCTATCTATTAGTTTCAAGATAGATCCCACCCGTCAAGGTCTCTTTTTATCTTTCTCATCTGGAAAGAGTCACAGAAGGACAGAGTCACAGAAGGAAGCTTCAAATTTTGCCCTAATATCTGGCTAATTTCTGAACTATCTATGTCTGGGTGGAGTCCAAGAAGCCTGATCAAAGCTGAAAAGACTAAACAGAAATTTCAGCTGTCATCCACTGTAGATAAAAGTTTGAACATATCTGTTTTTGAACATGTATCACATTTTGGAATTTCAGCAGGATTAACCACCTGTTAAAACAAAAATAAACACTTTTCAAAAATGCATAACAATGCACTTTTCAGAAAGTAGAGCAATATCCAGGATAGAAGAGATAAATGAAGGGGAAAAAAAAGTCACCCATACTCAATAATAAAGGAAATCAATGAGAGTCACCACAAGATAGCACATGTGATGGAATTGACTGACAATTATTTTAAAGTGGATATTATAATTATGTTCAAAGGCAGAAGTAAAAACAATAATAATAAGTAAACAGATGATAAACCTCAGTAGACTGGAAACAAAAAAATAAATCCTAGAAGTGAAAAATTCCATAACTGAAAAAATTCACTGGCTGCATTTTATAGCAGATTAGAGATAACAGATAAAATAGTAAACTTAAAGTGAGATTGGCAGGAAGTATTCAATTTGAAGTCACAAGACAAAAATATTAAATAAACTGAGCTTCTATGACCTATGGGATATACTAAAAGATATGACATATGTATCATTAGATTCATAGGAGGAGAAGAAAGAATGAAAGAGAAAAAATATTTTAAAATAATAAAATAATGGCCTAAAGTTTCTCAAATTTGATAAGAGATACTAATTTATAGATTCAAGTAGCTCAGAAAACTGCAAAAACACTTTAAAAAAAAAATTCAAATCTATCAGGGCTCCCCTGGTGGCTCAGTGGTAAAGAATCCTGCCAATGTAGGAGACACAGGCTGGATCCCTGATCTGGGAAGGTCCCACATGCCAAGAAGCAACTAAGGCTGTGCACCACGATTACTGAGCCTGTGCTCGACAGCCTGCACTCCACAAGAGAAGCCATGGCATTGAGAAGCCTGCATCAGCAACTAGAGAGCTGCCCCCACTCTCTGCAACTAGAGAAAAACCCACACAGCAATAAAGACGTGGAACAGCCAAAAATAAATAAAATCATTTTTTAAAAAATTCAAATTACTCAAACTTCTGAAATCCTTATGAGAAAATCTTGAAAGAAGCCAAAGAAAAATGACACATTATACATAAGAGAATGATGTTAAAAATGATAGTTAACTTCTCATCAGAAAAAAAAAGGGAGGCTAAAAATGAAAGGTTGTGGAAAGAAAAACAAGTACCTGTCCAATGAGAATTTTCTACCTAGGAATAATATTCCTCAAGATTCAAGGTGAAATACAAACATTCCTAAACATACAAAAATGAAAGGAAACCATCACCCATAGTGTCTAAACCTATGCCACAAGCAGCAGTAAAGGAAGCTCATCAGTCAAAGAGAGTTGATATTTGGCAGAAACTTAGATATTTAGGAAGAAATGAAGAGCACACAGAATGGCAAATAGGCAGGTAAATATGAAAAGAAAACTGAAAATTAATAATCAAGTAGTGATTGATAGTAAACCCAAAGAAAACAAATATTTCAAATGTCCACTGTGAACTACATGGACCTGCTGATCATTTCTATGTTAAATTAAAATGATTTCGAGTAGTACACCTCACACTCTCAGGATTTGTCGAAGCTCTAAAATGGTGTGACATTTAGCAGCAAGCATTAGTTTTAAGGGCATCACTTGTTGGTATTACTGTATTAGATATTCTTGACACAAAACAGAGAGCACACTTGGGCAATCATTATAAAAAGCATCTCTTTTGTGAAATTAATTGGAAAATTAGATCTAATATTTAAATATAAATTCTAAGTCAGTCAATAAACAGATCAAAACAGCTTTAAAACTAACCACTTCTGTTGCCTGTGTCAGCTTCCATTACTACATTCATCTTCCTTTTTGAAAAACAAATTTAAACAAACCACAAAATGAAGGTAAATACCCTGATATTTCACATAAGCTCACCTGAAGTGGCAACATCCATACAGTGGCAACATCCAGTTATACTGGAGTTACCAAGTTACTTTCTGTAATGCCCCTCATTGTTCTAACATGCTTTTTTTTGCACCTTGATTGATGGTCTCGTTTATGAAAAATGTATTATAGGACACCTAATATGGTTTTTGAGAAGGCAATGGCAACCCACTCCAGTACTCTTGCCTGGAAAATCCCATGGACAAAGGATCCTGGTAGGCTGTAGTCCATGGGGTCACGAGGAGTTGGACAGTTACTGAGCGACTTCACTTTCACTTTTCACTTTCATGCATTGGAGAAGGAAATGGTAACCCACTCCAGTGTTCTTGCCTGAAGAATCCCACATGTGCTGAAATTCAACCTTTGGAGACCAAGGTAATATACTTATATTAAAAATCCTCTTATTTAAGTTAGCAGAGCATTTGAAGACTGGAGGTTAAATATACACTTTTCTAAGAGGATATGATTCTATCAGAGGAAGGAGACACTGAATGATGTTGAGCTCAAGAATAACTTTCTATAATTGTGTTGGGAGAAGCACACTAAACAAGAAGTTAAGAGTCATAGATTCTAGTTCTGGCCTTGGTACTGATTAAACACATATGGTACTGATTATGTACAAAACCTTAATCTACTCCAATGCTAAAATATATTATTCCCAGGTACTACCATGGCAGCTTTGGAAAATTATTTGGTGTCATGTGGTTTTTGTAAAAACATATATTAGGGCATTTCAACTGTTCCTTTATATAAAAGAATAGGTTCACATATACTATATTCTAATGGAAAATTTAATCTATGAAAATGTTTGTTTGATCTCACTTTTAAGCATGTTTCAGAGTCTACAGGCTATGGTTATGTACATTTCATTGAAGATACAAAAAGTACCCAGGATATGTAAAAACAAAAATCACAATTTTAGGGCACCTGCATATCTTCGTAACAAAAGACTTGTGTTTCTACACATCTTTAAAGGTCTGATCCACAAATAGTGTAAAGAAATTAATCTGCTGATTTGATAAAATAATTTCAGGTATCAGTTGATGATACATTTTGTGGAACTTTTAATACCTGGTTCTGCAATGAATATAAGAACCATATACAAAGGTCTATGCTGCTGCTGCTGCTGCTAAGTCGCTTCAGTCGTGTCCGACTCTGTGCGACCCCATAGACGGCAGCCCACCGGGCTCCCCTGTCCCTGGGATTCTCCAGGCAAGAACACAAGGTCTATAGTTTGATGTAAAATTTGAAGTGTTTTTTATTCGATGGCCAATCTTTCTTTGGTCATTCAAATGTATGTGTTCCCTTCTAGGACTACGTTTCAGCTTAGCAAACAAGTTTGACATTAGCAAAAATCCAGGAATTACATATTGTTAAAATAGTGTTGCTTCCAGTTATAACCAAAATCTTGCACTGTGAACATCCCAAGATCCTGGCTGGTTCCACTATACAGTCACAATTCTACATGGATGACAAATCAAGATATCTGACTAAGCAGCCTATATTAAAATTTTAACTCAATTCCAATTGGCCTGCTTGCAGAGAGACAGGTCATTGTTACAAAAATAAAGGGCTACATTTCTCATAATATTCCTTTTGTTTATTATCATAAGCACCATGATGTTCCATGTCACAATCTTAAAAGTCTTAGAAATAACTGTGATCTAACAGAAGATGCCCCAGGGTCTATTGGAAGAATATGGACCCATGAGCCTATGGTTACTTACACTTAGCTTCAGGCATGAGAACAATACTTCTGCAAAAAAATCTGTCAGTTGGATGTGCTTCCTAGCCAAAGGAGAGTATGACAAACAGAGCCCAAGTGTCCCTGAAGGAAAAGACTGGCAGAAGGATAAAAGCTCCACCATCCAAGTGGGAATACAAGTATGGAGTCCTCTTACATATGCATAAATTATTTCCCACAATAATTACTGTAAAGACTGCAGGGCTTCTATCAATACAAAAGTAAACTCAAGCATCAGTCTGGTAGTATCAGTGATATGGATTCATAATTACACACTGTAAACAAGTGTTTATTCCATCATTATCTCATATAATATTTTTGGTTGTTTTTTCTCTCCTGAGGCAATTTGAAACATAGCAGCAGCTGCAACATCAGTACTTGCTTTTTGCCAGTTGTTTAGAGAATTGACCAATTAGTGAAAATGGGTAGTAATATATGCATTTGGCAGCCATGTTTGCACAAAATGAGAATAATATTTTTTAAAAAGACACCTTTAATGGAACATCATTACCCCTGAGAGTATTATGGAAGACTGTGACATCAGATACTTCTAAACAGACAACAGTGGGATTCCTCACATCTCCAATACCAACTCAAAACACTTCAAGCCTACTGAAATCTTCCATCTTCTGATCCCACTCAGATTTCATAGTCCTCATCCCACTTCATTCTCTACCCAGCTTAAATTCTCCCATTTATCAGCATAGTCCTTTTAATGCAACCCACCTTGACTCCCTTGCTCCTCCTGCTTCATCATACACACAACCCTAATTAAATCCAACTTTCTGTCTTCTCCACATCTTACTTGTATTGCACAATGTGTCTGTGGAAAACTGACCATTAATTTCAAGTGGACCTTAATGCTACCCATCTATCACTTTATGTTTCTCTAGACCACTCCTTTCCTACTCTAGACTTTCAGACTTCTCATTTTTTCCTCAAAATCTCTGATACCTCCTCCAACTAATCTTGTTTTTTTCTTCACTGAGAAGTTGCTAAAATCAGAAGAGAACATTCAGAAATTCTCACCAGCAGATCTTCCCACCAACATTCAGAAGCTCTCACCAGCAGATTCCCACCTAAATAGTTCTTTGTCCTTAAGTACTATTTGTTCCTACTAATATGAATGAGTAGTCTGCACTCTTGAAAAGACTAACCTCTCCTCTTATGCTGTGGATCTCATCCCCTACCTAACATCTACTTAAAGACACTGAAATTCTCTCTCTGTACATGTATATATGTGTCAGTTTCCTCCTCTCTACTGAATCATTCTTTTTAATTAGAACAAGCTAACATTTTTTTTTGTTTAGCTTAAAAAAATCCAACCCATCGCCCTCTTTTTCCTCTAGCAACTGTCCTGTCTCTTACCTTCTTTTTAAAGTGAAGAACAAAACAAACTTAATCACCTGCATTTTCTATCTCCATTTATCTTCTCTTGAACCCTTCATATTACCAAAACCAGTGGACAACAGAAGTCTTCATTTCCCACAACAAATCAGCAGCATCTGACACAGCTGATCATGCTCTGAAATGCTTCTCTTGACTTAAAGGACACAATTCTGTCTTTGTTTTCTCCTGTCTTTCTGTGACTTCTTGGTTTCATTTGCTGATTCCCCTTTATCTCCCCAACTATTAAATGTAAACCAGTGCTCAACAAGGAAAATATTCCTTCATTTCTTACTCAGTCCTTGAATGATTCTATTAGACACATGGCCTTAACCTCCACAAATGAGCAGTTAAACCCAATGTACACTTCATCAGGGACCTCATTCCTGAATTCTGGGACTTTACATCCAACTGCCTACTTCACTGATCCTCTTGCATAAGTAATAAGCCCTCAAACCTATGTTGCAACCTATATCTTTCGAGGTTGCCTAGTGGTAAGGAACTTGCCTGCCAATGCAGGAGATGCGGGTTTGATCCGTGGGTCAGAAAATCTCCTGGAGATTTTCTGGCAACCTACTCCAGTATTCTTGCCTGGGAAAGCTATGAACAGAGCAGCCTGGCAGTCTATAGTCCATCGGGTCACAAAAGAATCAGACACAACTTAGCGACTAAACAACAACTTCCTCATGGGTAGCTCTCTCACTTCTGTCAAGACTTGATTCAATCATTTTCTTGGTTATATCTTTTATCTTTACTTTAAATCTGATCTTCTAAAATTTATCTATATAAATTATTTTTGTATTTATAGAAATATAAAGCTAAATGGCTTGATTCAGTTTTTAATCATGCATTCATTTCTAGGTAAAGACCTATAGCACTAAAATGATTGTATAAAGTTTATTTAAAACCAAGAAAACTAGCTGAAGTTAATGAAGTCACAACGAGATAAACTTCTTCAGGGCATAGTTGGTACATGCATCGTGTCAGATCTTTAAAGTTTGTGTAACCAAAAGAAGTTAATAAAGTTAACCAGGGTCCCTTGTTTTTCTCTCCAGTTGTGACTGTTAAAATTTAATATGACAATGTTCACTTTAATGTGAAAACTTGGATACCACATTGCGATAATCTCACTAGTTGTAAGAAAGAATGATGCTAACGTAAAGTTGTGACCAAAATTGCTAATTTAACAGAAAAAAACCCTGCTTCTTTCATATTGCTATGATAAAATAATGTGCACATTGACAATGCCTAAGTATCTTAATGTATAAGTTTATGTGTGGAATTTTTATCACACATTTTTTAAGTTTTTAAATTTTTTTTCAAGTTAAGTCCTTCAGAAAATAAAAGATTTCTTTGTGCAACTTCTCTGTGAAAATTCTCTGCTTTTTATAACCTTTTTTTCATTATATAATATTCTTAAGACAACATTGTTAACTTGTAATGGAGTGTAATAATGGTATAGAAGCTCCAATATTAACATTTCCACTCAGATTAAAAACAGAATTATCATGTAGTGGCAGTTCTCAGAATTAGAGGCCTACGAATAGATTTTAATTCTTCTGCTCTCATGCTAAATTCCTTCTCTATCTTACCTAATGAAATGCCTACTTTCCCTAGTAAATCTGACACTAACCTTCCTTGACAATATTATTGGGATGTAACCAACATTCCCTTTATTAGAAGAAGGAATTGATGTTGAGAATATGAGTTTCTTTTTTTTGCTTTGTATCTCCAGGGGCATTTTATTCCAATGTGTAAGTGTATATGTGAGATAAACAGATGAAGTTCTTTAGTTTGTTTGTTAGAAATCAAATAGCAGGAAGGCAAACCAGGTAGAATTCTCACTGTCCACTTCCAAAAGACACCTGAGGCAAACACCTAGATGGCATTAGAAGAAATTACATTTCTGCTGTCAACAAGGATCCATGAGGAAAGCAAGGCAAGGCAACATCAACCATAGTTTCTATTTATTTATTGCTTAACATGAGCCAAGTGTGCCATAGGAAATAATTCCTCATGTTTATCTCTAATGAAAAAGCAACCTTACCAATAAATATTATAATTTCCACTTTACAGAAGAGGGAAATTAGGTTAAAAAGTTTAAGGAAGTTGTCCAACTTCATGCAGCAAACATGTGCCAGGGACCAGATTCAATTCTAGTGTCTCCTGCTATACTTCATTGCTTCCCCAATGTACATAATAGAAGTTGCTTTGGGAAAAAGAAGAAGATATTAGCTTCTCATAAGGTTCATTTCCTCCACTTTCTAGGACACATACAGATGGGTGACTTGGAGGGAGACTTGCTTCCATTACAAAGCTTAAGAAAAGAAATGACCTTCCATATTCACAACCTGTCCCCAAGTTACTAGACCAGCTGTAGGCTGGTTCTCAAACATTCAGTTCAGTTCAGTCAGTTATGGTCTTGTTCAAATGCGTGCATTCTAATTCTATAGGTTGGGGTGAATGAAGTCCAAGATTCTCCCTTCTAACAAACCCCCAGGTGATGCTGAGGTAGCTGCTCTATGGACCACATTCAGAACAGCAAAGCTCTATGCAAAGGTATGATATCTCTTCTTTGCCTCCTCATTGCAATGGTGGTGGTTTAGTTGCTAAGTTGTATCAGTCTCTTGCAACCCCATGGACTTAGCCCACCAGGCTCCTCTGTCCATGGATTTCCGAGGCAAGAATACTAGAATGGGTTGCCATTTACTTGTCCTTATTGCAATAGTAGATGGGTATAAGGGAGCACTGAGGGAGAGTTCTCTACATTAATTTGGACAAACAAGACTAACATGATTCATAGACATTGTCCAGAGTTAATATTTCACAAATCAAACTGTTTAGAACAATTTCCTTTAATTCTATCTTTCATTGTTCACATTTGACTATTAATTTTCATAATTTCTTTGAAAAACAATGTAGTGATTTTTAGTATGATTAGCATTTATCTTCAGCTTTAGTAAAACTGACTAAAAAGACACATGATTAAAACAAATGAAGACTTCAAACCAATTAATCTCATAAACACACATTATACTCCTGTGATGTGCACAAAAGAATCAGTTTCTTTAAATCATAACTAAAATATACATTAATCACATGTTATATCTTCTACTATGCAATGGACATAGGAAGATAATCAAATATCCAACTGTTTTCAGAGAGTATATTCTGATGAGAGAAACAGAATCATTAACAGAAAAGTAGAGTGTATGTGCGCACCTGTGTGTGTGATCATGAGGACTGACAAAGTTTTCCCATGAACAGGGGAGAAGACATCAGGGAATGTATTATAAATCTGTGTCCATAATCAGTGTTTGTTTGTAAAAGAACACTCCTAACAGTGGGGAAAAAAAGATCTCATGGGCATAAAGTAATGTGATATGGTTTGATAAGTTTGGCACTACATTTGTTAAGACCAGTTTGAGAAAAAGTCAGGATTCTACAGCAGACCTTAATTCAAACAAATGCATATATAAAGAATTCTATGGACTGGAAAGAAAGAAATGTGGAAAATGAACAACTGATAACTTCATCAAAGGCCTGCCATTCATCAGTCATAGTTAAATGTGTTCTTTCAGGTTTGGGGGATGTGAAATATTAATAGATATAGTAATAGTTTAATACCATCTCTTTATCACCTAAATTAGATAATGGAGCTAGTTACACTGTTCTTAAATTCTAATACACCAATAATAAAGGAAAGACATGATTCCCAGAGTAGCAACTATATATTAGGAAACAGAAGTTACCATATGCAGCACCATATGAAGACTTGTATATACAATAGGATGAAATATCATAACCTGGGGATCCACACAAAATAGAACTTCATATACCTACTAGCCAATCCCAGCTTCTTTTCTATGTTTTCTCTTTTGAAATAAAAGAGAAGGGAAAGGTTTCATTTTTTTTTGAACTGTTACTTTAGCTTAGGACTACTGAAAAAGTAACACACATGGATATGTGGAAGGGGCAATCTATGATATCTCAAAAGAAGGGTTTACATTCTCTCTTTCTTTTACATCACTGAGGGTACCTGGAGGACCACATGTGAAGTCTTACTCATGAAGCATGTTATAGCACTGGCTGAGAAGGGGTCACTGAAAGCACCTCTTTCTTTAAACAGATATATATCCTGAATCACACTAAAAAAAATCAACATCTCTATCTAAACAAGGAAAGCCCAAAAAGTAAACTGAGTGCTTTCTCATAGGATTTAGCCATTCCTGGACCTAAACTAAATCCAACCAGTAAAGTGGAAACTGTTTATATCAAAAAATTCATGAGAAAACTAGTTTTAGGTTATTTCAAAATTTTCCTATTTCAAAAATCACATAACTTTAATTCTCTAATTTTTTTGGTGTATGCACCTTGATGTTTTCTGGATTCTTAGCATGTTCATTCTTTTTCAGGATTTTCCACAGAGACCCTTCAAATGAAACAGACTTACACTACTAAAAACACACTTGAAAATGATTCTTACTCAGTTCTGTGGTTTCAGTTCTGTGGAAAACCAGAGGAAAAGAATGCTTCCTCTTTACAGTTTGGTGTAAATGTAAGGTTTCTACAAGGTGTTAGGCTGACTGCAATGAAATGAAAACTCTACTATATATCAATAAGATGATGATGTATTTATAGAACATGAACCACAAGGGAGCTATACTGAGCACTTTCAATAAACCTCATTAAAGTAATCAATATTGCTAAAAGAATCTTTAAAAGCACCTCTGACACAAAACTTCTTTGAGATTACTTTTAAATGCTGAGATAGAAAGAGTACTTCAAGGTGTAATGGGAAGTAAATTCAGTATATAAGTCCCAATGCTCAGGATCTCAAGATTCTGGCTTCAGGGCATGAAAGCTTGATGAATTCTTGAATAGAAGGCATTTTGCCTTTGATCAGGAAAACAAACATGAGCAGTATCCTCTATAAGGATGTTAACACACCTTGTGCTAAATACCTTTATACATTTTTATTCAAGTTTTTCCTAAAATGTTACAATTTTCTTATCCTACCTCTCTGATAATTTGGGTATTACCTATCATTAGAGGTCCTCTTGAAGTTCCACTTCTACAGATCCTTTTCTATATGCTTGTTTTACTATCATCTGCACAAAAAAATACAGTTACTGATTACAGACTCTTAAAAGAGTCACCAATTGTTTCTTGTCTTCCTAGTTCCAAAGGTGAAAAGAATCTCCCCAATGGCAAGCTTCATACTATACTCTGTTTCACAATCCCTCATATTAATAAGTAGAGCACTAATCAGTTCATGACAACTTTGTTTAAAATGCAAACACTGCTAGAAGAGTTCATACCACAGGAAAATTTTCACAGCTCACAAGCTAATTAGCAGCTTAGTTAGCAAGGTATGCTGCTGCTACTGCTGCTAAGTCACTTCAGTTGTGTCCGACTCTGTACGACCCCAGAGACGGCAGCCCACCAGGCTCCCCTGTCCCTGGGATTTTCCGAGCAAGAACACTGGAGTGGGTTGTCATTTCCTTCTCCAATGCATGAGGGTGAAAAGTGAAAGTGAAGTCACTTAGTCATGTCTGACCCTCAGTGACCCCATGGACTGCAGCCTACCAGGCTCCTCCGTCCATGGGATTTTCCAGGCAAGAGTATTGCAGTGGGGTGCCATTGCCTTCTCCGAGTTAGCCATGTATAGCCACTGTCAAATGAGACCTGGAAGGTCCTGGAAGCAAAGATCCTATCAGTAAATTTGGGAAAAAAAAGATACTTTAGAAGGAGCAACACAGAAGACAGCAAACCACAATTTTGACTAAGACTGGCCCTACAAACACCTTGTGGTAGGTGAGGTTCATTTCGAAATTTCGTAATAGTACTCAAATGTTCTTTCTCAGATAGAAAAGCCTGACAGAGGGATACTGGGAATACTATGGTTCTGTTCACCTGTCAGGCATCCAAACTGGCTAACACAATTAAGGGACCTGTTCCTTGTCGAACCAAAGCCACACTGTGTCTATATACTAGTACTGGTGTCTTTAATATTCATTTATTCATTCATTTAACAAATGTTTAGTGCACACATACATGTGGGTTAACAACATCTGAGGAATTTTACTGTGAGCAGAATGAATTTAGATCCGACTTTAGAAGGTCCTGACTCCTGGTAGAAAGAGGCATTAATCAAATAATGATTTAATATACAACTAATAGTTTAAAAAATCTTCTTTGTATAATAAAGAAAAATAATGAGCCCTGAGCACATTTAATAAAGAGAGCCAATTAAATGTCAGAGAGAGAAAATAGCTCAGAAGTATATTCTGGCAGAAGAAACGCCATGTGCTAAGGCCCTGAAGTAGGAGGAAATGTGAAGTTTTCCAAGAACCAAAGGAAAACTCTTCTTAAAAAGTTGTATGCATTCAAGACAGAATCCTTAAGCATTTGGCCAGCAACTCCTTAGCTTGGCATTTGAGCCTTTTCTGTCTTTGAACGAAAGGACTCAGAAGGCTCAGTACTCTGTGGGCCGGAGAAGGCTCTCATCCCTCTGTCTTTCCTCTGGGGCTGGATTTGTGTGTCTGTGGGCAGTAACTGACAAGACTTCTCACTCCAACAAAACTTTGAGTGACTTCCAAAGTCATCTGGAATCTGTTATCGGCTAGAAAACATCACAGAAATTTCAGGCTAAGAGAATATTAAACATAGTTGAAATGCTTGCAAACACTGGTCTGTGTTAGAGATGATCTTATAGCCAAGGTGATCTGTTTCATTAAATGTATTATTCTCCCAGTGCCAGCCCTAGGGAGAAGAGAAAGATGAACAAGTTGAGTGGCTGACTCTGGAATCTCAGCTGGGATCCTATTAATATGGGAACTTCCTGATCCGCAGTGCTTCAATTAAAGTCATCAATTAAGCTTGCATCTCCATTGGCTGACTGCCTGGCAAATGAGGTTCCTATTTCATAATACATGTCATTGTTAGTTTCCTTAAAGATTCCAAAGTTTGATTTGCTTCACTGATGAGGAAAAGAAAAGGCTATTTTGACTGTGTTCTCTCATAAAGTAAACAGTAAATTTTCAAATGCCTTGATTAGATCTTAAAAATCATTATTGCCTTCATTAAATTAGATATATTCTTTGTGTGAACTGGGAAAATGGATAGGAAATCTATGGGAGAAAGAGTAATGCACTACTTTTGGAAAAATATGCTTATAGGACAGAAAGCCACCCTTGAGATAAAAACTAGGCAAAGTATTAGCCCCCATATTGTATACTTAATATATTTTATAAGTTTTTATAGTTTTGAAATATACAGTAGTTGCTTTAACTTCTGGTATCTATGAATCACCTGAACTGATAATTCAGATCGTAAGTAGATTCTAACCATTTTTAAGGTACCACCATATTTCAAATAGAAATATGCTTTTATTTTTTCCACTCATATGAAAAATCTATCTTCAGAGTAAAAACTAAAGTCTTTAGAAATGAGATTGCCACAAACTGTGTGACTTAGAGTAAAAGCTGAAGATATGACAGATTTGGAGGAGAAACATACCTAAAATTAAAAATAAAATTAGAATATTTTAAATTCAGAGGCTCTTTTTGTATGTTTACTTATTTAATATCATGTTGTCACCTATCAAGTCTTTCAAAAACTGGAAACGGAATTTAGGGTAGTACAGTTCTAAAAGAAATAGAGAAATAGACATTAGAAAGCAGGCCATTACTTAAGATACTGTCAGAAAGTTAGAAGCTTTGTGTTCAAAAATATTTCATGAAAATAGCTTTTCTGAAATTTCACTGTTTCATCTCAACTTTTCCTTTCTATGCCACAGGTACGACATGAATGACTAATTTCAATCTTAGGAAATTTTCTATTTTCTAAACATGAAGGATACAGACATGCTGAAACTTATTTCAACATGTGGATTTTTCTTTTTTAGATCACATTAAGAATTCACTGGTTTGCTGAGAGTCACTGGGGCATCACACACATCTCACTGCAAAAATCTCATGCTGGTCCTAGATTTTCTCTCCCTTAATGGATGCTGTTGATGAACTGCTTCTATTTTATAGTTATTTTGTCTTTTTTAAAAAAACAAAATTACATAGGTAAGTTCCTTAGGTTCGTGATTCTTCTGTATGTACGTGTTATCTGCTTTAAACATCAGTACCATTTAGTTTCTATCACAGCTGGTGAGCTGTTTTAGAAACAGCTTAGTTTTACAAACATGATTCTTTTATTCAAGACATTTGAAATTTCTCAGGGTAAACCACCCCCCTCACCTGTAATCATTAACAATATTTAAGAGTGACCTTGTTAATCCTCCCATGAATATTGAGATTCATGTTTTCATTGTATTATCTTTGTTATGTTCATTGTTCAACTATAATTGCATCAATTTCCCCAAAGTATACCATGTACCACAGTCAAATTGTCTACCTGTATTACAAACAAAAAACAAAACTGTGCTGTGACTCCTATCCTATGTAAGTGTCCAAGAGGCAAACCCTAAGAGGGACACTCTTCAGTGGAGCAAGTGGTTTAGTATCTAAAGTACTTACGAAGCTATTCCCATAATGCTGTTGAAATTATTGTATGAGAATCTAACTTGTCATAATGTAGAAATGACTCCATTGCATTTTTCAGGAAGTCTGTAATTCTTGCAAATTTTTGGAATTAGGGAACTATCATACAATTTAAATAATTATTCTTTCTGCACAGTGCACACAGTATTGCACAATTTTCCATTCTCCTGTTGTCCTCTCTGGTGGACAGTGCTGTACTTCTTGCATAAAGCATGAAGAGCCAACCCCTTCCTCACAAACCTACTCACAGAAGCATCTTAGAATGCTATAAATTAGAGAACAACCAATTTCACACACCCCCAAACAACACATGCTCTTTATCAGCCCGCCTGTCAAACACACAGCTCTCAGCTAAAGCGCCTCCTGCCTCTGCGGACTGGAGCTTCCACAGACCAAATCCTAAATGAAGGGGCAGAGTGCTGCCTGGCTCCTCCACCTCCACTCCCTGATGAGAGCCAGGGTCCCTGGAGAAGCGCATGTGGAGTTAGGACTGTAATACACTTCCTCCCTGCGTTCTAACTCTAGGGCACGAGCTTTCTCCTTGCAATACTGAACCCAATTCAAAAACAGGGAAATGGTTAGAAAGCAAAGGGCACCTTTATCTTTCCAGAGACGGGCGACAGATAAGTAGCCCTGTGTCTTTACCTGTCACCTCCCGGGCGGAGAGTCCAGATGTAAAGTGTCACACCTTGTGTGCGTCTTTTCTTAGCGCAATTGTTGACTAGCCCTCTTCGCAACAACAAAAAGTGTATATTGTGTCCAAAGAAACAAAACCTACTCCCTTTTAAAAATGGAAACCTGGAAGGGCATCTTCTGCTAGCCTTGCTGGGTAGTTTGGACTTGAAGTAAAACCGTGACCACCCACTCCCCATTCACACTGAGATTTAAAAAGGCAGGCGACTAAAAGGAACCATGAGCCAGTCCGTTCCTATCAGAAAACAGCCATAAGAACGAATCACGCTGGGGAAAGGCTCGACAACTCAGAGACCATCTCCGCAGGACGGGAGGAGAGACATGGAGCCATTTTTCACTAGGTTCACAAGAAAATGTCAGCTCACAGCTGCTAGTGCACTGCCAGAGTGCATCTTAATTTGGTCAAAAGCGACCCAGCCAGTCACCCTCATGGAACATTTTCTCAAAGAGTCCATTACAAATCAGGTTCCTTCTGTTCTGAGCATCTTCTTGATAAATTCTTTGGTAACTGCATGGCACGGATCTGCATCCTATTCAAAACTAAATGCCTCCCCCATGTCCTCTTAAAATCATGTGAATTAGACACTTCTGATCTAATCGTCAAAAAAAGAGAGAAAGAAAGAAACCAGCTCTCTCCACCACCCACCCTCCTCCAGCTTCTTGGCTAATACCTCTGGGCAGTTTACTTCAGAATAGAGCGGATTCTTGACCGGTGTACAATGACAAACTGGCATACAAGTCTGCTATCACAGAAAGCACAGGCAATGCTTTCTTTGTAAAAACACAAGAAAATACACATGCTGGAACAAAAGACACTCTATCTGCACGACAAGGAATGGAAGAAATTATGTGTTTGTTTTACACACATCTGTACCCACTTAGAAATGGCTTTGCACCTATTTTAATTACAGCATATTGTATTGTTTCCTCAAAGCCAGCCCCCCGCCCCACCAAATTGATTTTTAAGCTTTGACTCCAGTGAGAGGTAAAACACACTCTGTTGGAAGAATACCTGGCGTGTGCCTTTGTTGGTAGGGTGCCATTTCAAACTTATTATATTTGAACTCAATTTTGTGGGAAATTGAGATAAGGCAAATGCAGTCAGATATCTCTGAATTATTCTGACATTATGAGAAATGCCAAGTCAGCATATATTTGCTGTTTACATCTCACAATAACCTACACTATGCATTTGCAGCTTTCAGGAGCAAAATGCTAACTATTCTCCAAACAGCCACCTGACAGTCTAGGGCTGAAACACAGATTCTGACTCACAAGGAAAGAGACATCATGATGGCTCTCCACTGGCTGTATTAAACAAAAGCTCGGCAAGCACACGAGAGGCATTTGGTAAATGAAGTGAGAGTCAAATCAAGTTTAGGTTCACATCTGGTGGAACATGGCACTGTCTACCCAGGGCTCGGGGAACAGAAGGGTCTGAGGTTATAAATAGAAAACAGACACATGCTCACATACAGATATCTAGGCAGACCCGGGGCAGATTCAGCTTACTAACCTAGAGCTCCGTTCAGAGCGAGCAGGGAAGCCGCAGGTCCTCTCCCACCTTTCCATGTCCTCATCAGTGTCTTCTCAGACCACCTGTACTGATCCAACCCATTCTCAGATCACAGAATTCTCTTGATAGAAGCAGTCTCAGCTGTGCTTTGAGTCTGTCAGCCCGGATGTCTAGAATTTTCTTCTTTAAGCCAGACACAGTAACACAAAACTGCCGCTGAGGTCTTTTGTTTTCCCCTCCTCTCAAAGATGAAGCAGGCAGCACTTCTCTCTCCCCCTCTCTCTGTCTTCCTCTCCCCGGCTCTCTCCCTCCCCGCTAGAGCTTACGCTCTCTCCCTCGGTCTCTCTTTCCCCAGCCCCCACCAGCCCTCTCATTGGATTCCCCTGCTGTAGGGGTCATTTACATCTCTCAGCAGGAGAACCTGTGTTCCGTGGGTGCCTGTCTCTCACTTTTGGGTTTGCTCTGAAAAAGGGAGGGGAGCGGCTCGCTCTAGGTGAAGTCAGGTGACCCCTCCTTTAAAAGCCAGAGAGATGGATGGAGTGTGTGAATTTTAATATACACACAGGCACATTTACATTACAAAGCAGAGAGGAAAATCTAGCTTCCAGAGATTAGGCATTTTTGTTTTTGCTTTCATAGTCCCTTTTTAGCAATTAAGAGAAGCTAGTATAGTATAATGAAATGTAATTAAACTTTTCAGTGTTAATAACAAGGCTGTGCACTTTTAGAATCATCCAGCTGAACAATTCTTTTAAACTTGTAAACATGACTCTTTTTCTTAGGAGGGTCAAAGAATCAGTCATTTTACTATTTACACTCTTTCTAATTGGCTTTTCTTTGACATCTGCTTTAGCTTATCTCAAAGGACCACCATAAAAGATAAAATATAATAATAATAATGTGAAAGTAAAAAATAAGTGACAAAACTAGAGAAGACAGTATGGATAGAAATCAATAGTTTCCTATTGGAGAATCTAGGTTCAATAATGAGTAATTTCTGCTCTTAGGCAAATAACTTTTTCCTTCTCTATTTCAATGTTTTTGCCTGAACATAGAAAATAAATGTAATAAATGTAGCTCTCTCCTCCCTGCCAATCAAGCAGGTCTGACAGGAGGATGTCCAGGTAGATATAGCAGTAGCTCAGGGCACAAATAGAGAAACAACTGGAAAAGCTTGTGCTAACCTTGTACTCTGTTGAAAATGATTTTATGATCTACAGACCTAGACCCTGAAGAGTACATTTGCTACTACCTAGCTTCCTATTTCAAAGTTTCTGATATCCAATGGAGAATCTCTCTCCCATCTCTACTATGCATTCTGCTCTTAGAAACACTGAAAATAAAAATGAGATAATTGCTAAATAATCTATTTTGAGAACTCTAGATAAAAAGTGATTTCTAAAACTAAAGACAAGTAATTAGAAAGAGAATCAACAAGTCTGATGAGAACAAGTATCAGAAGAAGAATCTCTTATTTGGCCTTTGATGTTCCATGAATAGATTCTTAATTTCAAAAGCATGGTGATACTGATGCCTCAGCAAAAAAAGAAAACAAGGGAAGAGCTGACATAGAATAACATTATCCCTGCCTCAAAAGATAACATTTTGAACCCTTATACAAACAGCCTCTCATTCTCTCCAGAGTGATGTCAGGGGAGGGCTGCATTTACTGCTGGGACTGAAATACACCCTGTCCCCTCCATAAAAACCAATCAGCAGTGGATATGAAATGAGGAACAGGTATCCACTGTTCTTGTCTGTTTTGTTTCTTAAAAGCTTTATCTTGCACAGAAAAGATCCTATTTAGGCTTTTAAAATAAATTATATGCTGACTGAAAATTTAGCTTCACTGTGTGTTACCAAAATTGATACCAAAACATTGGACCAAAAAAAAAAAAAAAAAATCTCTCAGAGAAGTAAGCAGGCTTAGGCAAATTTAGGAAGACCTACATTTTTGTAGGACAAAAACATAAAGCATTTCATTTTACAGTCTCTTATAACCAAACTAGGTGCTGTTTCACCTTTATTTTTCCTTTTTATACTAGATGTCTTCATTTTGCATTTATCCATTTTCACCCCTCCACCTCATCTCCTGGTCTTCTTCTTTTGGCTGTGGTGTCACATCATTTTCCCTGGATGTGCAAAAGGTAGGCAATGAGAGAGAAAATGGGAAGGAAATGTTACATCAGATAATGCTTGTGTGAGTGCTAAATCGCTTCAGTTATGCCTAACTCTTTGGGACTCTATGGATGGTAGCCGGCCAGGCTTCTCTGTCCATGGGCTTCTTCAGGCCAGAATACTGAAGTGGGTTGTCATGGCTTCCTCCAGGGATCTTCTCAACCCAGAGATTGAATGTACATCTCCTGAGGCTCCTGCATTGCAGGCAGATTCTTTCACCACTGAGCCACCAGGGAAGACCATGTCAGATAATCCTTGGCCTTTAACCCAAACTTTAATGTATGGCAACTTTAAAGCTTCATGCTATGCTAACATAGACATGTGACGAACATGGAATCTAGACTGCATATTTTCAGTATTAAAATCAAAAGATATCGATTTAAAGAGGGTTATTAAAGCTTATCAATGGGTTATTAAAGCTTATCAATGGCAGGAAAAAGCTGGGGAGAAGAAAGTAAATTAGCGAAAATGTTACAGCACTAACCCCAGCCATCTTTCTAAAATGTCATCTATTATTCAAGGAACAAACTGACGTAATGACAGAGTGTGGAATATACCTTTACTCATACCTTTATTTATCCCACCAGGGTTTATTGAGCATTTCCTTCATGCTAAGCACTATTCTAAGCACTGAGGAGCTACAAGATAAATAAAAGAGTCTAGGCCCTTTCAGAAACTGAACATATATACTACTGAAGTACAACCGATGTTTTTGCAAAGTGTAATGCAGGTCAGGAAAGGGGACAAAACTCTCCTTAGCAGGATGCATGATGGTTATGATAGGATGGGTGACATTCAAACTGAGCCTTTAAAAATGTGTCAGTTTTCTAGGTAAGAAAGCAAAGATAGGAGGATATCAAGCCAAGAGACATATAACGCATGAATAAACAGAGATATGGTACAGCAGGGTATGGCTAAATTCCAGGATGCGTGGGGGAGAGTGATTCAAAGGTAGGTATGAACAGACAGTGAACAATCTTGGATGTTCTGCCCAAGTATTGCTGCTTTAACTGAGATGCAAATTATTTGTTTTGCAAAGATTGTTTTGACAGCTGTGCTAGAGGTGGATTATAGTAGCGTTTTCAAAACTTTATAATGGCAAGAATTACCTGCCAGTGATAGTAAATACATAGGTTTCTGGATTCTACTCTCAGGCCAGGAGTCTCTATTTTTAACAAACATCCCAGGAGATAAGACATATAAGGATAGTTACACAGAGAGTTAATACGCTCAGGATTATTACTAACCCAAAAGAAAGATTTTCACACTTAAATAAGATAGTTTTTACATAAAGGATGAGAACAGTATCAGAATCAAATATGAGGAGTACATTTATTTTGTACTTTGAAATATAACATTATATTCAATAGACTATGCAATACCATTCCTATTTTATCTTCTGTTAAATCCTTTGTCCTGTCAGCTGAATTTATTTATCATTTCTCCTGACATGAGGAATTTTCTCACATCTACAGCTTTGATTCCACTTCTAGAGTGAACTCTCTTTCCTTTGTCCATCTCCACTTTATCTCTCCTTCAAGTACTCACTGCTAACAACATGCATAAGAATCCACCCCTTCTGTAGTATGGTTAACACTTAAGGTCTTATAAACAGCAGCACCAGGAATAATCATACTAATACACAACTTTCAGGTTAGTTCCATGGGATTTAGCTTTTCAAGTTCTCACAATAACTCCATGAGGTACTATTATCATCACTTAATCATTAATGAAAGTGGTCTGGAGACGTAAATAATTCACCAAAGACCACAAAACTAACAAATGACAGTTTCTAGATTAGGATCCAAGTCAGTCTGCGGAGAAGGCAATGGTACCCCACTTGAGTACTCTTGCCTGGAAAATCCCATGGGTGGAGGAGCCTGGTAGGCTGCAGTCCACGGGGTCGCTAAGAGTCGGACAGGACTGAGCGACTTCACTTTCAGTTTCACTTTCATGCATTGGAGAAGAAATGGCAACCCACTCCAGTGTTCTTGCCTGGCGAACCCCAGGGATGGAGGAGCCTGAAGGGCTGCTGTCTATGGGGTCGCACAGAGTCAGACATGACTGAAGCGACTTAGCAGCAGCAGCAGCAGCAGTCTGTGTTACATGATTAATATCGTATTGTATTTTACTCCCTGAGCATCTGGAACTCAAAAGATGGCAGTTGGTTATATCTTAGATAGCATTACTATTTTGGCTTCTGCTCTTTTGTATATTGGCTGAAGGAGTGGACTTGCTCTGGATTTAAAGCCTTTCTCTGCCACTCTAAGCTGTGTAACCAAAGGCAAGTCACTTAGCCTCTCTGTGCTTCCTCTTCCTGACCTATAGTTTCATCTTGGAGCTTAAGTGAGAATCCCTCTTAAGTATTTAAGATAATGCCTGGAACTAAAACTCAGTAAATGTTAATTGTCATTTTTATTATCATTATTGTTGTTATTAGCAAATGAGAAGCAAATTTTCTATGTATCCCCATATGAGTTTTCCCTCTTATCCAGAGATTTTAGGGGTGAAAAAGCACCACTGATTCTGTGTATTATTAAATGTAGTTTAAGTAGCTTTCATTCTAGTTTATAGAACTACAATCTATTTGATAAAATTAGAAAGCTGCACCAGCTAGTACTTAACTAATCATGAACTACACATATGGCTTTATTATTAGATCTGAAAAGTACAATCTCTTGAGACATTTATGATGGCTTCCTAGCAGGTAGAGAATAGAAATTACACAACTTTTTACAAGCAGCACTTTTATTTTAGCAATAAACTAAATACCATTTTTTCTTAAAAACCAATTATGCCTGCTCTGTGTAAAAAATACTCTTTTTTCTAAATAAATATTTCCTATATCTACATGGAACATATCCTTACATTAGAGATATGTTTACTAGGAAACTAAATTTCTTTTAAGTGTGCAATGAACTTATCAGTTAAGTGCATGTTTAATGTAGATATGGTATTATGCTTCAAAATCAAATAAATAGATCTCTGCAGTAGTGAAAATTCTACACAAGAATTATGATTATCTCATTTGCAAACTATAGGCAAACATAACATCAAGAAGATTTTCATAGGAAAGGATCCTACTTTTTAAGGTTTGTGTGAGTGTGGACTAAATGATTGATGCATTACCCTGTTGTTTATTGAGTGTACATGTAGACTACTTTGGGTTGGCAGGTATAGTTAACGTTTGCAGAGCAAAATCTCCGGGAACTTTTTCTCCTTGCTTCATAGGCTGCATGGTAATTTTCATCAAAAACAACTTATCTCTTTTTGACTGTTTATGCCAAATTAATGCATTTTCAGTCACTGTAGAAAGTATCCTATTCTACTTGAAGACAGTTTTATGTATGTGCATGCATGCATAATTATCACAAGCAATGGTTAAAGTTTCATTATCCCAATCTGAGAGAAGAAAAGCAAGAAGCAGAAAATTTCTGCTTTGAGTTTTTCTTTAGCCCTCACTATCCAGCCAAAGCAGGTGCTTTAAGAATGGCCTTTAAATATAGAGAATGGTAACAAAGACACAGGACTTTAGAGACCCTGATTTCACTATTTTCCAGCTGTGTGGTACTAGATAAGTTACTCATTTGTAGAACAGAACTCTATCTGTTGCATATTCTCAAGCATCTAATGAAATAATGCAATAAAGTGCTAAGCATAATACCTAGCACACTGTTTTCGTTACCATTTTCATCACCAACATCATCAACACCATCACGTCATAAACACTACCATCATTGCCATCACCATCACAATCATCATCTTCCTACTCATCACCATCTCCGATATTTACCATGTACCAGGCTCTAAATAATTACACAATAAACAACAGCTTCCTTTATTATTGTTACAGTATTTTTTATTGGTTTTCAGCTCATGACATTATATATTCTGAGCCTATTTCCCTGATGTAAAACATACCATCATGTTCCAGTAGGTCTCAATCAAAACAGAAACTTACACTTAAATGCCTCTCAGTATATGAAGTAAAAAAAGAACATAACATGCTTTCCCTTCACTAATCTCTCCTCTCCATAAGCCATTCTCAGGACCAGATCAAGCACATAGATGGTCCTCCTTAGATGATTTCTAAGTCCATTCAGGGTAATTTATCACACATTAGCAATGCATATCGGAGTACTCTTGCCTGGAAAGTCTCATGGACAGAGGAGCCTGATGGGCTGCAGTCCATGGGGTTGCAAAGAGTTGGACGTGACTGAGCGACTTTCCTTTCACTTTTCACTTTCATGCACTGGAGAAGGAAATGGCAACCCACTCCAGTGTTCTTGCCTGGAGAATCCCAGGGACGGGGGAGCCGGGTGGGCAGCTGTCTATGGGGTCGCACAGAGTCAGGTCGACTGAAGCGACTTAGCAGCAGCAGCAGCAGCAATGCATATAAAAATATGTTTCATATTACTGAGGAGACCAAAGCACAAGTAGAAGTGAAGTGCTTTCTGTACCAAGTAGGCATAAATAAATTCCATTGTTGACAGCTGTCCTTTATGAATCTCATTTCTGATCTCATAATGAGTCATCCCACTGGTGACTTCTGAAAACCAGGCTGCATTGTGATTTTTTATTTTCTTCAGAAGCTCATGGTTTTCCAAAACCTTTCATCTACTTTGCCATGTGAACTCTTCCAGATGGGCTTGAATGGGGGTGTATATGGGTTACCTGCTCTATGAGACCAACTTTGCCTGGATTGAGCCTGGACAATACTGTAAAGAAGGTGCAATTTGTCATCAGTGCCTTCCAACTTTCCTTCATCTGACCTTTAAATCACTCAGTGACACTTTCTCTATTGCTTTCAGAGTATTTTCTGGTTTTGATTTTTATCTCATAGCAAAACCAAAATTCAGGAGAATACACTGTGTACATTTGTATGTGTTACTTGAAGTAAAGATACCTGTGGTCTTAGTAACTTGGATGGTTTGCATAATCTCTTAAAATGAACACATTCCTTGGAAATAGAAACTAATTCCCACAGATTTTAAACCATGTTTATTTAAATAGGGCATATTTCTTACAAAGGATATTTGGGTATATTTAAATAGGGTATATTTCTTACAAAGCCTAGTTTCAAATCATGAAAAATGAATACAGTGGGAGCATATAGCTGAATGAATATGGTTGGGGCATGTGACTTTGCAAATTAATTTTGGAGAAAAGGGCATTGGATGGGCACCTTGGCTTTGAATTATAATGCCACCTTGAACTGATTGTGTACTTTGGGCAAGATAGCTTAATATCCCTAAGTATTATTTTTTTCATTCTCTAAAATAGGGAATACAATATTTAAACTGAATCAAATCACGGAATTGCTAGCATAGCATCTGGAATATACTAGACTCACAGGAAATAGGATTTTCCTTTTTTCTGATCCTAAAGAGTCAGTCACCTACTAAATAGCTCCTTTTTTCCATGGGTCATCTTCCATGGGTCGCCTGATCTGCTCACATCTCTTCTGTTCATCTGACATTTGCCTTTAGTGTCTTTCAGCATACATGGTTTCGCTGTTCAAGTAAAACGTGCTTTCACAGAGGGTCTAAATTTTAGTCAAGTAATCTACTTTCCCCAAGGCATCAGAACAACAGTAAAACCAAAATGAAATTAAACTGAATTGAAAAAATATGGAGAAAACTAAAGAAAGAAGAGAAGGATAGAAGAGAGGAAACTGAGAGAAGAAATAGCTACAAGACCTACCCAGAGGCCAGGAGATGGTACTATACGAGAGTAGAGAATTCAAGTGAACGCTATCAGGGTTCAGGAGACCTGACTTTAGGTAACTTGCTTAATGTCAATGATTTTCTCTCTGAAAAGACCTATCAGGTCTTTTCCCAAGACCTCATTCAACTCATAGATTTTTGGTTTCAGGCCATTAAGAAGTAAAACATATCTTGAAGACCCTCCAACATTGACACTAAGTAGGGTTGGCTCCCACTGACTCAGCCTGACTCTGTTGTTAGACACGGCTGCACATTTTACCTACCTCAGCTCACTTACTCTCTGTGGTAGTATATTATCCCCATTTTAAAGAGGAAGAATTTTTGGCTCATGAGTTTACGCAACTTTCTCAAGGTCAAAGAGGCAAAAAGATAGACCAGGGATTAACAATGTCATTCAATACAAAGCCAGAGTTACTTCTTTATGTACTGTGGGTGCATGTTGCCACCCAAGGGACAGGAACTGGGAAAAAACCTATATAGGGATTAAACCTTCATTGAATGACTCTGCAATGATATTTTAGATAAATGTGAAGAATCCTGAAATGGTCATGGAAATTTGAGGAAAGCATGCCTGGTTATAGCAGTGATATGCTGTTTAATGTTTAACAATTGGCTCTACAAAAACCTCAAAACAAACTAATTTGTAGCATTTGCCAATTTTAGTGGAGTAAATAGGCCACTGTGGCCAATTTCAAGCTATCAACTTAAAGTCCCTGAGCTGGAGTTGAGAAGAAATGTACACAAATGGCTCTTTCAGGCCAATGTGTCTGTCTTCAGCACATCACTCTAGGTGCATGTGTGTGCATAAACTTGAATTTATATGCTGGTTTAATTTAAACACATAACAAAATGAGAGGGTGAAATATCTATGCAAGTGCTTTTCAAGTAAGTATGAGTACCATATGTTTCAATTATGTGCTAATTTTCTCTTTTGGACAACTATGCAGATCACTAGTCTACCTCCTTAAATATCAAATATAACTGTCAATAATATCAGCAAATGAAGGAAAATAAAACCCTAGCTCCCAATCTTTTAAAATATTTATTTATTTCTTTGGCTGTGCCAGGTCTTAGTTTTGGTGCCCAGGATCTTTAGTTGGGCATGCGACTGTTAGTTGCAGCATCTGGTATCCAGTTCCCTGACTATGAATTGAACCCAGATCTCCTGCTTTGGGATATTAGCCACTGGACCACCAGGAACTCCCGAAACTCCCAGTCTTGACCATCTTATTTCTTTCATATGTTGGTGATTCTTGCATCCGTTTTGAATGGATACTTCAAAAGATGTTTTGTGAGATGGTGTGACGTTTCCTCCAGTTAGCCAGCAGGTGACAATAGTGGTATTTGTTCTACTGTCTCAGCAAAGGGCCATGAGGGAAACCTGATCAGAAAGGAAGAACAAAACTGTCCCATGGCCCTGTATTCCTTATTCCTCACCTTAAAGTGCCATAACTGCTTGAATTTCTCTGAGATAAAGGCAATGTGCACGAAAACTTGTAGGAAAATCGCAGGCATAGTCTACACAGCTCCATGAGTAAGCAGAGGAGTTGTCATTTGTGTAGAATGCCTCACAAACGATATTTGGATAGATGGTTTGAGGAATGATTTCTGATTGGTGAGACAATTTACTACATCTTATTCCTTTCTTAAAATCATGAGAGACAGAAGAAAATATAGCAGAGGGTTAAATGTGGAGAATATTCTTATATAAGAAAATTTGCACAAATGCTTGAAGTACTGATTATATAAATGTGCAGAAATTTCTCCCCACCTATTAAATAAAAGAAAAATAAGAAGGATGCTGAACACATCACTGCTACTTAGAGGAAAATGAGTTCCAAATTGAGAAACAACTCCCTTTTTTAAAATTATGATAAAGGGGAGGAAAGAATCCTAAAACTTTAATTGTTATCTTCAGAACAACATACTTATATCTGAGGATAGACAAAACAGTAAATAAAAATGCCATAAAAAGTTGAAATAAGAAATAATCTTTTTAAGAAACATTAAGAAATGAGAAACAATATTAATAGAAGAAACAATGCTTTAGGACCATATTAAAGCAAAGGATATTAAAAATGGGAAGAATATTCTATTAGCTTGGTAGGCACCAAGACAGACGGCTGAAAGGAACTGTTTCAGAGACTGCAGAATTTTTGGCTTGATCTTTAAGAACACAATGTAAATATCATTCTTCAGTCATTGCTTTTCCTTCTAATAAAGAATTAAGTTAGAGCAACACCTTGAACTTTCTTCCTAAATGATTTTTTTAAAATTTCACATTGTTCTAAGTTTTAGAAAGCTTCATAAATAATGAAAGCAACAGAAAAAAAAAAATCAAAGCATGATTCAGATTTTTCAAAATTTATAAGTCTTTAAATTTTAGATTGTCAACTTAAGAAACAGAATTCAATTGTAATGAAGTTAAAAATAGCACAAATTGAGTCAAAGCTAAAGTTCATCAAATGTAGGAAGAGTATTAGCCATCAGGTGAGCATTTCCAATAGGACAGCTAGGGTAGGAGGAGTGAATCTATGAGGACTGTCCTCATAGATTCCTTAGGAAGAACAAATAGGTCTTAGTAAACAAGTGGCTGTCTGGTCATGTAAAGGATACTTGGAAGGTGATCAATTATAATTACTATACAAAAATTTAGACGCATACCTAAATGAAGATTGAAGTATCTTTTAATAACAAAACAAAACTTAATGCTAAAATAAAATCTAAAGGGTGTCCTAATGTGGCCATCAACAGAAAAATTTATGTTTTCCAGAATGATTCATGACATAAAGCCATGTTGGCTTTGTTTTTGAAGGATGTTAATTGGATGTGGAGATGGTTTGATGTGTTCCTCTGAAACTGTATGTGTGTTTGCAAGATGTGAAAGAGCATTATTATAACTGTCCCATGATTTCCAGGACTATTTTGGAAACTACTTTTTAAATTGTTTTCCAGTGGTTTTGGAAGAAAGTTCCACTGTATATGAGCTTTGAATCTTTGCCCCCTTGGACTTTCCCCATTGGAATTCAATAAACTGCAACTAAATTAAAATGAGTGAATCCACAGTGTCAATTGCTGGCTCTCAGGTTAAAAATGTTTCGTTTTTCAGGCACCCACCTCGACAAATGCTGAGTCCAGGACTCAGGCTTTTTAGAAAGGCTTTTAGAAAGAAGTGCTGTACCAATAAATACCCATGTGCATTAATAAACAGTAAAATAACTACAGTAGTGAAATAGCATTTAATTTTAGGAACTGTAGAAAAACTCAACATATTTCTATTCTAGCACACAGGATGTGGCCTACTTCTTTGAAATGTCAAGCATAGAGACACAGATTTTATTTAAAGAACACAGAAGCACTTCTTTCCTTCTTTGATCGACTCAAGGATATAGTCTTTCTCATCAGGGAAAAGATAAGTTTGATGTTGTTTTCCAAATGGTCATACTAACATCGGAGAAGGCAATGGCACCCCACTCCAGTACTCTTGCCTGGAAAATCCCATGGATGGAGGAACCTGGTGGGCTGCAGTCCACGGGGTTGCTAAGAGTCGGACACGACTGAGCGACTTCACTTTCAGTTTTCACTTTCATGCATTGGAGAAGGAAATGGCAACCCACTCCAGTGTTCTTGCCTGGAGAATCCCAGGGACAGGGGAGCCTGGTGGGCTGCCGTCTATGAGGTCGCACAGAGCCAGACACAACTGAAGTGACTTAGCAGCAGCAGCAGCAGCAGCATATAGGGTTGTCATAGTGTATCAGGGAGCTCTCAAAGGCATTATCTCATTTCCTCACTATAAGCAAATATGATAAGACATAGAAAACTCAGAAAGGCTAAGTATAAACCAAGATTTTCTTCTGTACTTTTTTTTTAACCATTAAATAATGCAATAGCTAAGAACTATTTTCTGCATCACTCTGCAGGTTCTAGCTAGGTATGCATGGTTTCTGGCTTAAGATGAACAGGTTTTTTATTCATGCATATATGTACATTTTAAGGGGGAAATATTTACATAACCCTTTACTTACATTTCTATGTATATGTTTATTAATGTAAAATGCACATAAAAATTAAAACTAACCAAGGAGATAATAAAGTTATCACCCTTGAGTTTTGTTACAACACACTTTTTGAAGTTATCATTAAACTTTAGAAAGTCAAACAAAATGACATTAAAAATATTTTAAAATGAGATAAAAATCTACCTAAGAGAAATGCTTTTATTTTTGTTCTGCTCCAAGTTAGTTTGTTTAAAAGTTGATTAGGTTTATGCAAGTCTGAATTTTCAAACAAAATAGAAAATGGGTACTTTTTTTAGAAACCATTTCTATTGGTGGTAGAAGGCCAAAAGTTGTGTGAGTGTTCTATTTTAATTTCTGTAAATTTGGAACAGTCCTAAAAGGTTTTAACAAGAAGAAACACAGATTAGTGTCTTTTTTTTCTTTTTAACTATTGAATTGAAAAGCTCTTAACAAAACTTTTACACAATGAATTGTCTATTTTGCCATCAAGTCAAAATTATTGACTTTGATACCACTCACTTTTCCTCTCTGGGCAAGTATATAACATTTTTGTTTGTACTCTGTCATTTGTTTTCTTTTTTGGGATTTAAAACTATGTCATTTACTCACATAATTGTTCCTCTCATGGTCATATCTTTATTCCTTGCTTTTGAGAAAGCCATGCTATTTATTTCTCCTCTTTCCTGTCCCATAGGTGAGTTACCTAGCTTATTTGAGCTAAGTGTCCATATCTATAAAGTGAAAAAGCAGACAAGATATTCTTTATGATTCATTCTAATATTGAAACTTTATGCAGTTTAAGAGAAAATCTGAAAAGTCATACAATAAGATATGATATTAGAAGGCAAGGACAAGGAAAGTTTCTTTTTGATTATTTGCAGAATGTGCCTAGACATAATTCCCTGCCTGATATTTTATATCCCAGATACATTCACAATTGCGCATGTGAGAGAGAGAAATGGTGAAGCAGAGAAATAGTGAGGCAGGTGGAGAGAGACAGAGAAGGGTCTGCTGGACATTTATGGATTACATATGTATTAGAGGTGGTATTTAAGTGCTATTACACCTGCAAACACCCCACCAGCCTCTTTTTCTGTTAAACACAGCTCAGTGCTTTCAGGTACCCTGGAAAAAAACAAACAAACAAACAAAAAACTTTGGTATCGCCCTTGCCTCCTCTCTGTCTTTCACTCCTCAGAGCAAATCTGTCAGCAAATCTTGTCAGCCCTACCTTCAAAATAGAGTGAGAATCTAATCTTTTTTCACTACCCTCAACCAATAGGCTACTCTCATGTCTAATCTAGATTATGGCAGTAGCTTAACTGGTCTCCTCATTTCTGGTCTCTTAGCTAGACTTCTGACCTTGTTAAAACAGAAATCAGATCCTTTCAGTGAGTTTTAACCTCAAAGATGTTCCATTGATTCAGAGTAAATCCAGTGTCATAATATGATTTATGAGGCCCTCGACAACTTGCAGGCCACTCCCAATGCCTTCCCTCTCACTGTGCACTGAGTTCTGGCCACACTCACCTCTTTACAGCACTCTTAAAACAGCAGGGACTTCATTGGTGGTCCAGTGGTTATGAATCTGCTAGGCAGAGTAGAGGACACACAGATTCAATCCCTGCTCCAGGAAGATTCCACATGCCTCAGGGCCCAAGAGCCACAACTCCTGTGCCTGGGCTCTAGAGCCTGAGGAAATGAGAAGCACTTGCAGGGCAACTACAGAGTCGCTCCTTCCCTCTGCAGCTAGAGAAAGCCTGTGCATAGCAATGAAGATCCAGCACAGCCAAAAATAAAAATTGAGGGAAAAAAAAAAAAAACCCACAAAACCCCAAAACAAGCAGGCAGCCTCTGGCATGGGATTTTTGTGATTAATGTCCCCTCTGCCTGGAAAGCTCTTCTCCTAGATAGCCATATGGCTAGCTTCCTCATTCTTTTCAGATCTTGATTCCAAATTTATTCTAACCTGAGACCTTTTTTGACCATTCTGCCTAAATTTCATCCCATCTCAACTTGCACCCTTACTTCTCCCCACTCCTCCCCCTGTATATACTTCACACTTTTCTTTTTGCCTTTTATTTTTTTTAGCACTTATCAGTATCTAACATATTGCTTACTATTATATATTTTAATTATTTTTTTTTAAATTCTGTGACACCTCATTAGAATGTAAGCTAGGTAAGGCAGGGATTTGAGTCAGTTTCGCTCACTTCTCTATCTTTAGTACCAAGAACTGTGCCTGGCACATAATCCTCCATAAGTATTTGTTTTTTTTTTTCATAAGTATTTGTTGAATTGAAATGCCTTGGATGGAACAAAGAATGGAAACTGTGAATTATGCTCCAGATGGATAATTAGGTGTATGAAGGCCATTGCTTGGTAAATAAAAATATGTATAAACTACTTGGGAGTAAGAACCCACTTTGGAGGTTCTCAAGTCAGAGGTTCAGTGGTCTCAAGTTACAAATGAGAAAACTGAGTCCAGAGCAGTTAAGGTCACAAGGACACTTAGTTGAAGAGCATAGGGCTAGAAGCCTGATCTTTAAACCCTCCTATTCCAGGACACTTCCTAGAGACACAAACCATTTAATCACCAAGTTTAACCAGGACAAAACACAAGCAAGATAAAAAGGATTTTTTTCTGCTTGCCTTGATAACTACCAAACTTATCAAGTTAATATTACCCATAAAAATGTTGGATAATATCTCCTAATTATAATAATATCCCCTTATTAAGAATTAACATTGCATAAAACATAAAAACACATTAAAAACTCTCAAACTGCAAGAAGCAATAGCAATCAATACGGTATGGAAAGTGGGTAGCGGCGTAGATAATAAGAGTGGAAGAATGTTGACAATTAATAGAAATAAGTGATGGCTATATGGGCTTCCCAGGTAGCACTAGTGGTAAAGAACCCACCTGCCAATACAGGAGATGCACAGACACAGGTTTAATCCCTGGGTCAGGAAGATCCTTTGGAGGAGGGTATGGCAATCCACTCCAGTATTTTTGCCTGGAGAATCCCATGGACACAAGAGTCCAGCAGACTACAATCCATGGGGTTGCACAACACACACACACACACACACACACACACACACACTATTCTATTTACTTTCTCTTTAAAGTTTCTATAATTAAAATTTAAACATTAAAAATAAATTAGAAACAAATCTCAAATTCCAACTCATTCGCTGCTTCTTTGTGTGTGTGCTCAGCTGTGTCCAACTCTTTGCAGCCCTATGGAATATAACCTGCCAGGCTCCTCTGTCCATGGAATTTTTCAGGCAAGAATACTGGAGTGGGTTGCTATTTCCTACACCAGGGGATCTTCCAGACTGTTTCCTACCTTGGCAGGCAGATTCTTTACCACTGTGCCACCTGGGAAGCCCCCTCTCAGCCTCTTTATCTTCTCTTAATTCAAGACTATAGAACCCTATTCTCCCACCTGTCATGTGGGGCACAGAATACTCTGAAGGACCCCAGATAAGCTTGACACTGGAGTGGTCCCCTTCAGAGTGGTGCTTCATAAAGTCAAGTGTACTTACAGTTCATGGAATCAGATCCTCATTCTTTACTAAAAGAGGGACCTCTACATTTCTTTCCCTCCCCTAATTTAGAGGCAAAAGAGTAATAAAAATGTATATGTGGCTCAGTCAATTTTTTTGGTACTGAAGAAGAATTTCTCCCCTGTGGATTATCACTTACACATTCCTATAACCTTACCTATTCTAGATTCCTAGCTTTTCATATTTTGATTGGAGAATAACCAAAATTCACTTTCAACTTTCCTATAGATTTCAGATTACTTCACTGATAATTTTCATTTTATTTGTTTTATTTTTAATTATGCATATTTTTACTTTAACTTTAGGATTTTCCAGCTACATAGAATTTCATGAGTTCTCTTCATTTTGCCCTTGACTGCTCTTTCTCTGCATTCTCCTAGTCTCCTCATTTTTAAATTTTCCTTATCAACACATATTTTTACCTATCATGAAAAAAAAGATTAATTTCATCTAGTGTATATGACTCATAGATGTATAATCAAGCTCAAAGTTTTATAATTCAGGACTAAGCTACGAAAGTGTAAACTTCACACTTTTCTACTAAGGGAATCCCTTTTCCCTTGGGAAGGCCTCCAGCTAATAACTCTACTGAAGTCTTCTTTCATCTTGCTACTTGAATATAGTCACGATGTCCCTTGAAGTATCCCTATATGACATCATTCCCTGATTAAAGCCCTTCACAATTGCCCTGTTGCAGTCAGTTAGTCAGTTCAGTCACTCAGTCGTGTTCAACTCTTTGCGACCCCATGAATCGCAGTACGCTGGGCCTCCCTGTTCATCACCAACTCCCGGAGTTCACTCAGACTCATGTCCATTGAGTCCGTGATGTTATCCAGCCATCTCACCCTCGGTCGTCCCCTTCTCCTCCTGCCCCCAATCCCTCCCAGCATCAGGGTCTTTTCCAATGAGTCAACTCTTCGCATGAGGTGGTCAAAGTGCTGGAGCTTCAGTTTTAGCATCATTCCTTCCAAAGAAATCCCAGGGGTGAGCTCCCTCAGAATGGACTGGTNATGGCTGGATGGCATCATGGACTCAATGGACATGAGTCTGAGTGAACTCTGGGAGATGGTGATGGACAGGGAGGCCTGGGGTGCTGCGATTCATGGAGTCGCAAAGAGTCGGACACGACTGAGCGACTGAAATGAACTGAACTGAACTGAACTGAATCTCATAAAAAAGCAATGAATCTATAAAAACTAATCAACTTTTTGCTGTAGACAAAAATGGTGTGATGAGAGAAAATAACAGGTCTGAAGATAACCCAATGCTATGGCACAGGCCTCTACAGAGAACTCTTTCATGATATGAAAATTGGCAAAGGATAAGTAAAAGTAACTCATACAAAAAGGAATACTAATGGATAAAAATAGTTTGTATTTACTAAAAATTAAAGAAATAAAGTGATAATATTTTCTGTTTTTCCATTTTCAAAACTGCGGGGGATGTTATTTACTTTTCTTATCAGTTCAGTTGCTCAGTAGTGTCCGATTCTTTGCGACCGCATACCCTGCAGCACGCCAGGCTTCCCTGTCCATCACAAACTGCCAGAGCTTGCACAGACTCATGTCCCTCGAGTCGGTGATGCCATCCAAGCATCTCATCCTCTGTCATCCCCTTTTCCTCCCTCAATCAATCTTTCCCAGCTTCAAGGTCTTTTCAGATGAGTTAGTTCTTCGTATCAAGGGGCCAACATTTTGGAGTTTCAGCTTACATCAGTCCTTCCAATAAATATTCAGGACTGCTTTCCTTTAGGATGGACTGGTTGGATCTTCCTGCTGTCCAAGGGACTCTCAAGAGTCTTCTCCAAAGACAGTTCAAGCATCAATTCTTTGGTGCTCAGCTTTTTTTATAGTCCAACTCTCACATCCATACTTGACTACTGGGAAAACCATAGCTTTGACTAGAGGGACCTTTGTTGGCTAAGCAATGTCTCTGCTGTTTAATATGCTGTCTAGGTTGATCATAACTTTTCTTGTAAGAAGCAAGTGTCTTTTAATTTCATGGCTACAGTCATCATCTCCAGTGATTCTGGGCCCCCCAAAATGAAGTCAGCCACTGTTTCCACTGTTTCCCCACCTATTTGCCAAGAAGTGATGGGACAAGATGCTATGATCTTCGTTTCTGAATGTTGAGTTTTAAGCCAACTTTTTCACTTTCCTCCTTCACTTTCCTTAAGAGGCTCTTTAGTTCTTCTTCACTTTTGGCCATAGGGTGGTGTCATCTGAATATCTGAGGTTATTGCTATTTCTCCCTACGGTGTCAGTTCCAGCTTGTGCTTCATCCAGTCCAGCATTTGTCATGACTTATTTAACTTATATACTGTATATAAGTTACATAAACAGGGTGACCTTATACAGCCTTGACATACTCCTTTCCTGATGTGGAACCAGTCTGTTGTTCCATGTCCAGTTCTAACTGTTGCTTCTTGACCTGCATACAGATTTCTCAGGAAGCAGGTCAGGTGGTCTGGTGATCTCATCTCTTTAAGAATTTTCCACAGCTTTTTGTGATTCACACAGTCAAAGGCTTTGGCATAGTCAATAAAGCAGAAGTAGATGTTTTCCTGGAACTCTCTCACTTTTTTTATGATCCTTCTAAATCCAGCTTGAATATCAGGAAGTTCATAGTTTATGTACTATTGAAGCCTGGCTTGGCGAATTTTGAGTGTTACTTTGCTAGCCTGTGAGATGAGTGCAACTGTGCAGTTGTTTGAACATTCTTTGGCTTTGCCTTTCTTGGGATTGGAATGAAAACTGACCTCTTCCAGTCCTGTGGCCACTGCTGAGTTTTCCAAATATGCTGGCATATTGAGTGCAGCACTTTCACAGCATCATCTTTTAGGATTTGAAATAGCTCAACTGGAATCCCATCACCTCCATTAGCTTTGTTGGTAGTGACGCTCTCTAAGGCCCACTTGACTTCACATTCCAAGATGTCTGCCTCTAGGTGAGTGAGCACACCATTGTGTTTATCTGGGTCATGAAGATCTTTTTTGTATAGTTCTTCTGTATATTCTTGCCACCTCTTTTTAATATGTTCTGCTTCTGTTAGGTCATACCATTTCTGTCCTTTATTGTGTCTATCTTTGCATGAAATGTTCCCTCAGTATCTCTAATTTTCTTGAAGAGATCTCTAGTCTTTCCCATTCTATTGTTTTCCTCTATTTCTTTGCATTGATCACTGAGAAAGGCTTTCTTGTCTCTCCTTGCTATTCGTTGGAACTCTGCATTCAGATCCTTATATCTTTCCTGTTCTCCTTTGCCTTTCACTTCTTCTCTCAGCTATTTTAAGGGCTCCTTCTACTGCTGCTACTGCTACTGCTAAGTCACTTCAGTCGTGTCCGATTCTGTGCGACCCCATAGATGGCAGCCCATCAGACTCCCCCATCCCTGGGATTCCCCAGGGAAGAATACTGGAGTGGGTTGCCATTTCCTTCTCCAATGTATGAAAGTGAAAAAATGAAAGTGAAGTTGCTCAGTCGTGTCCGACTCTTAGCGACCCCATGGACTTCAGCCCACCAGGCTCCTCTGCCCATGGGATTTTTCAGGTGAGAGTACTAGAGTGGGGTGCCACTGCCTTCTCCTTAGACACTCATTTTGTCTTTTTGCATTTCTTTTTCTTGGGGATCATCTGGATCACTGCCTCTTGTACAGTATCATGAACCTCTGTCCATAGTTCCTCAGGCACTCTGTCTATCAGATCTAATATCTTGAATCCATTTGTCACTTCCACTGTATAACTGTACAGGATTTGATTTAGGTCATATTTGTATGGTCTAGTGGTTTCCCCTACTTTCTTCAATTTAAGTCTCAATTTGGCAATAAGGAGTTCTTGATCTGAGCCACAGTCAGCTTCCAGTCTTTCTTTTGCTGACCGTATACAGCTTCTCCATCTTTGACTGCAAAGAATATAATCAATCTGATTTCAGTATCAACCATCTGGTGATGTCCATGTGTATAGTCTTCTCTCGTGTTATTGGAAGAGGGTGCTTGCTATGATCAGTGCATTCTCTTGGCAAAACTCTGTTGGCCTTTGACTTGCTTCATCTTGTATAGAAATTGCCACTTACAGAAATTCTGAGAACCAGTCACTATTGCTAAAAGTATAATTTAGGAAACTTTTCTGTAAGACATTTTGGCCTTAGAGATGAAAAGCTTGAGATTATACATCTTCTCTTCTGGAAATTTATCTTAAGAATAGTAAGACTAGACATAAACATGTATATATGTGTATCACTACAGCATTACTTGTAATAGCTAACCTTTAGAAACAATCTGGATATGTTAAAAAGAAATAGGGAACTGTTAAATTACTATGCAACATCCCTAAAATGAAAAATTACATAATATGAAAATTATATTTTAGACTATGAGAAATTATACCCTATATTATTCTTTAAACTAAAATATTGCACATCAAATTTTCACAATGATTATCTCTTCATGGATGGATTTCTGCTGAATTATTTTCAACATTGTATATTTCTGGATTTTATAAATTTTCCACAGGAAACATATTGTGAACAAAGTGAATCAGAATTTTTAAATTAGAACAGTTTAAAAAGATACTAAACCCAAACTAGGCTAAAATAAGTCATTAGGACTAAGCCTAGACTTCTTATAATAATTATAAGAAACATTCAGTTCAGTTCAGTTCAGTCACTCAGTCATGTCTTTGTGACCCCATGGACTGCAGCCCACCAGTCTTCCCTGTCCATTACCAACATTACAAACATTAGAGAAGACATATGGGAACACTGAACACATGTGGGTTAAGTTTGAATGATGACTTTATCTTTTGCTAAGTAATTTTGGCTGACTGATTTATTTATAAGATTGTGATAACATTACATCTTTGGGATTATACAGGGAATTACTAGAATGGTATATGAAACTTTTACATCATGATCACATTGGAAACATTGTCTATCACATAGTTTCTAGACTTAAATATTTGAAAATGAATTACAATGTGTATATTTTATTTCCACCACTTTACATGAACAACACCTTATGTAATTATCAAAAGCTACACTTTTTAATAGTAGGTTAGCTGTACTATAATGACACAACTACAGAATTTCATCAGAGGACAGAAGAACAAGGAGCTCAGACTAAAACAAGTGTGGGAAGAGGGTTGTTGTTAAAGGGATTGGGAAGAAAATATTTTGTGCCCTCAAACCGTCAGTTTGTACTTGATGTACTCAAGTATGAAGTCATTACATTAAGTACAGATTGAGATTTTCTTTAAGTTTTTGATGGCTTGTTTGCTTTTTACATTTCTCATTATGTATTGCTTAAATAACCAAACCTGTTATACAGAGTGAAGTAAGCCAGAAAGAAAAACACCAATACAGTATTTGCTAAGTCACTTCAGTCGTGTCCGACTCTGTGCGACCCCATAGACAGCAGCCCCCCAGGCTCCCCCGTCCCTGGGGTTCTCCAGGCAAGAACACTGGAGTGGGTTGCCATTTCCTTCTCCAATGCATGAAAGCGAAAGGTGAAAGTGAAGTCGCTCAGTCAGGTCCGACCCAGCGACCCCATGGACTGAAGCCTACCAGGCTCCTCCATCCATGGGATTTTCCAGGCAAGAGTACTGGAGTGGGGTGCCATTGCCTTCTCCCCAATACAGTATACTAATGCATATATATGGAATTTAGAAAGATGGTAATGATAACCCTATATGCAAGACAGCAAAAGAGACACAGATGTATAGAACAGTCTTTTGGACTCTGTGGGAGAAGGCGAGGGTGGGATGATTTGAGAGAATAGCCTTGAAACATGTATACTATTATATGTGAAACAGATTGCCAGTCCAGGTTCAATGCATGAGATAGGGTTGACCCAGAGGGATGGGATGGAGAGGGAGGTAGGTGGCGAGGTCAGGATGGGGAACACATGTACACTCATGGCTGATTCATATCAGTGTACGGCAAAACCACTACAATACTGTGAAGTAATTAGCCTCCAATTAAAATAAAGTAATTAAAAAAAAAAAAGATTGTGTGGGGACTTCCCTGGGGTCCAGTGGCTGACTCCTCCTGATCACAGTGTAGGGGGCCCAGGTTCAATCTCTAGTCAGGCCACAGGCCACAGCTAAGAGTTCAAATGCTGCAAATAATAAATATTAAAACCAGAAAAAAAAAACCCCATAAATATTGATATCTTACTGTGGATTGCACAAACAGAAAAGTTTAACTGAAAGAAAAAAGGAAATAATTTTTATAGATTGAAAGAACAATTAAAAAAAAAAACACTAATCCAATGTAACCACTCTATAGTTCTATAGGCCTGAACTACAAAACAGGCGTGAGAGGATTTTAGACGTGCAGTGTGCTGTTTACACTTTCTTAGAAAATATGCCTGAGTTAGAATTTGCCTCTCAAAACAGATTCTAGAATCATATTGTGGTGTTAGTCTGTCAGATCAGCAACATCATTGTCCTTGTCTCTGAGGCACATGGGACAATTCCCAGTCCTCTTCGGTTTTAGGTGCACCTATCTGTTTTCCTTTGGCAAAATCATGGAAACACCACACATCACACATCACTTTTAGGCAGCTTTAAGAGCTGGTATACAATTTGTATATCCTCTCTTTGTCCCTCTGCCATTATGTCCAACAAAGATCCAGATGGTAGCAGCTCAATCCATGGGCATCCCAGAGAGGAAAATAAAGAAGAATGTCTACCTGATTTTTGATGGACATGCACTGTTTTAAAGCAATGGTTTTCAACTGGGAGCAATCACTCCCCCATCCCTTATCCTGCCACCAAAGGACAATGTCTGGCTACTTTTAGTTGCCACAACTTACATGGTGTGTGTTTTAACAGCGTATAGTGGGTAGAGGCCAGCAATGCTGATAAACATTCTACCTGGCACAGAACAACAACCGATAATGAAGAATCACCCAAACCAAACTGTATATAGCAGTAAGTGTGAGAAAGCCTGTTTCAAATAGTGGAGATAGAAGGAATTTTGTTGCTACAACATAATCTAGGATATTCTGACTGATAGAATATTTCCAATATTTTGAAATCTATTAACATAATTTGATCATAATGATAGGGTAAAAGAGAAAAAATGTGATCATCTCAATACATTTAGAAAATATTTCTGATAAAAATTCTATACTTGTTAGTAATAAGGAAAGGGTAGCTATTTTTATAATATAATATTTGAATATCACAAAAACAAATTTCTCAAAACAAATGCTAAAATTATGATTCATACCAAGTCAGTAAAATGAGCCCATAAAACCAAAAATTAAAAATAATAGACAACGGTCCCTCCCTGACTTTAGATGATTTGACTTCCAATTTTTGACTTTTTTATAATGATGCAAAAGTGATACACATTCAGCAGAAACATACTTTAAACTCTGAATTTTTACCTTGTCTTTGGCTAGTGGCTCAGACGGTAAAGCGTCTGCCTGCAATGCGGGAGACCGGGGTTCAATTCCTGGGTCAGGAATATCCCCTGGAGAAGAAAGTGGCAATCTACTCCAGCACTCTTGCCTGGAAAATCCCATGAATGGAGGAGCTTGATAGGCTACAGTCCATGGGGTCGCAAAGAGTCGGACACGACTGAGTGACTTCACTTTATACTCTAGAGATGCTGGAAGCAGCAGTGAGCCAACATCTCCCAGTTAGTCATAAGATCATAAGAGTTAACAACCAATATACTACAAACTATCCTGTACCCAAACAACCATTCTGTTTTTTCACATTCAAGACAGTATTAAAAAAAAAAAAAGCCTATGTGTGATATTCAATACTTCATTATAAAATGGACTTTGTGTTAGATGTTTTTGCTCAACATCTAACTGTGTTAGATGATTTTCCAGGCAAGAATACTGGAGTGGGTTGCCATTTCTTCTCCAGGAGGTCTTCCTAACACAGGTCTCCTGCACTGCAGGCAGATTCTTTGCCAACTGACCTACAGGGAATTCTAAGTGTATTAAGTGCACTTTTGATTTTCAATTTTTCAGCTTATGATGTGTTTACTAAGACAACTCCATTTCTAAGTCAAGGATGATCTGCAGTTGTTTAGTTGGTAATGGTATATAACATATATATATATATATATATATATACACAAATAATTTGCTTCAGGAAGTATATGCTCATATCCATTAATAAAATCAATAAACATCTTTTGGGATGTCTGGATGAACCAGTATGTTTTATCTTCTCTCTGCAGTATTAAATTAAGGTTTTTTAAAAGGTGAATTTATTACAACAGCTGTGCCCTATAATTAAACTAGAAGCTACTTACAACTAAAAAACACAAGGCATTGGATAATATAATATTCTGAAATGTGGGTGGCTTTCTGCTTATAGCTTGTGAAATACACAGTTTATAACCTTTCTTACACTGACAGGTCCCCTTGGTAATGATCAAAACTTGAAATTACAACTGGCTAAGGACTGAAGGGAGTGAGGATTCGTAGACTCTGCTAATTCTACTGGCAACATTACTTGCTTAATACTGGGTGGTGACTCAGCTGAGCTTGTTGGGAGTTGTATTCTGAGAATTCCATTTATTCTCAGGAGCTCAGCAATGGAACTCTTACTGAAATAAAAGAGCAAGAGATACTTAAAGACAAGAAATTACCATGGAAACTGCCCTTCTCCCCTCCATAATTTACCATTCAAATATTTTGTGGTCATAAAATTGTCAATGGAAATTTTTGAGACTGATAACACAAATGTTGGAAGTAGTTCAAATGTCTTTGAGAAAAATAAAAATATTTCCATTTGTTACTGATTTACCAGGGAAGAACATGGTTTCTTCAGCCTAGATTTTAATGATTTCATTTTAAGAAGACTTTACTTAGTCCAGTTCCCCCTAAAGGAATATTCAAATCTTGAATTTAAGATAATTTGGTCTTACATACTTAGGAAATTATAAACATCATACATTTGTATGCATTTCCTTTAATGATCATTTTGTGTTTCATGGAAAAAATATTTTTCCAGAAGTACAACTCTTTTTGATAACATAGAAAGTACTGAAAATAAAAGGATGCCTTATGTTGTCTATGCATATAACTAGGGTTTAGGAGCATACTGAGTCAAAGGCAAGGTTCATCTGTATCACAGAACAATACAAACACAACCTATCTTGAAAATGACCAACCTAATAACTTTTTTTTTTCTTTTAACATATCATGAAGAAGGTCTAGAAATCTAAATTCTCGAGTGGATCAATAGGAATTCAGAATTTGGCTTCAGGAACTGTGATGCTCTAATCTCAGGTATAAAAACAGAGAATGGAGCATTTTATTTCTATGATTTCTTGTGTTTTGCTATTTGTGTAAATGAATTTTTAAAAGCCTCTCTGAAACTTATTTCAGTAGTATTTGCTTCATAATAAAAGAAGGAGAAGGCTTCAGATATGTTATTCAATGATGAGTATAAACTAGTGAGTATTTATTATCAATACACAGGGAAATGTTTATAAGGTTCAGATGTATTATGGTTACATCCTTGCTACCTATCATGTATGTTTTATCCAAATGGCCAGGGCACAGCTTTATTCTTCACCTATGATAATTGCTTAATATAAAAATCACAGCCTGCAATCTGTGCTGGCACTAAACCAATAAATAGTTGTAGAAACTGCTTTATGCATTTCTGTGATCACTGATTAACCTTATGGAGGAAATTACTCTGAAGAGATTTTAATCATCCAATTTTGTATCAATCAGAACACTACAATGACTAGTTGATTCAGTTTACGAATTGTTTCAAATGGAAAAAAAAGGGAATTATTCTTGTCATGTTAACAACCACAAAATTAAGCCAAGCAGAAAACAAAATAGGTTTATTTATTTATTTATTTTGGTAAATAGATTCACTGGTCATTCATGAACATTTGGCTTCTTGGGATGGTGCAAACAAAAATGGACCTGTTGGGCTGTATGCCCTTGCTGCTCCTTGTTATTCTGTTTTCATTTTGTTTCTTTTATTTATTCTTTTCTTTGAAATTGGTCTTCTGAACTTTAGGCTTCATAGTGAATACTGAATAACAGACCACAATAATTTGGTCATATTCCATTTGAGAAAGACCAGTGCCTTTCTTTGACATGCAGGCACCAAGTTACGAAAGGATAATTCTCTTTCTGAATTGTGCCCAGTAAAATGGGCAGTCAGAAGGCTGTACAGTGTCCACAGTGAGCTCACTTTACTCATTCTTACTCCAAACAGGCAATCTAATGTACAGTAAGAGCAAAACTACTGGGTTGCAAATTTATATTACAATCTGGCAGATGAATTCTGACGGCCTTTGTCAAACATCTTCTCTCCCCTTTTAGTTACTAGTTTGGAAGATGATCAAGAAAGAAGAGACAGAGATGATGCTTTTCCAACTGGAATTTCCATGTTTCCTGGATGACTACTACAGTGCCCAGCTTAGGTTCCCTTTATGGGGTCTACAACATTGTTGAGGGTTAATAATAGCAGTTGTGGCTCAGTTGGTAAAGAATCTGCCTGCAATGTGGGAGACCTGAGTTTGATCCCTGAGTTAGGAAGATTCCCTGGAGAAGGGAAAGGCTAGCCACTTCAATATTCTGGCCTGGAGAATCCCATGGACTATACACTCCATGGGGTTGCAAAGAGTTGGACATGACTGAGTGACTTTCACTTTCAATGACAGCAGTGACTTTTAAGATGTACTCTTTTAACTGAGCAAGGCAGATCCTCATCTGTCTTTGCTGGTGCCCCTTTTATACCTTGTGCATGTTTTGCTGATTATGTGCTTCATATACAATGATGCTGAGGAAACAGGCAGTGGACAACAAATGGGTTTAGACGTGGGTGTTGATAAGAGCTGTGCAAGGAAGCTGTGCAAGAGTCTGTGCAAGCAGTGCAAGGACTACACTGCACACTCTGGCAGAAACAAGCAGTATAAACACAGAAGCATTGCCGGACATGGCCTTTGAGCGCTAAATATGAACTCTAATCCTGGAAGCAGGGGAGAGTCCTCAATTCAGAACACAATGTGAACATCAAAACAATTTAATGAAAATGACAAGTTTCACTTATTAAAGATTATTTTCTACATCACTGTATACAGCAGTGAAGAGATACTTCACTGGAAGTGAAAACCCTGTAAGGTGCAAGGCTTAGGAGAGGTTTGCCCCAGTTTGTATTCTCTTCTGAGTGTGCTACATCACTGTTTTCCTGTGAGGTCTAATCTGAGGAAGGATGTTTGTTTCTCACATCAGGGCACAGTCTTTGCTCTTGCTCTTCCTTAAAACTTGGTCTAAAAGTAGCAAGTCTTAAATTCTAGGAAACACTTTGATCCCATATGCTTCAGGTTGCTGATTGAAGCTGTGTGGTGCTGCTGCTCTCTGCCTTTCTTACCCAGGTAGTTTGGATTTGAGCTTCTTCTGCCAATTACTAGCTCCCTGTGGGATCACCTTTTTCCATAGAACATTTTCTGAGTATTACAATCTGTGAAGAACACGTGCTACAAAACATCAGGATAGTTTGGAAAGCAGTATTTCTTGTGGGCAAAAGGAGTTTATTTTACTCTAATATTTAGAATACTTGAAAATAGATCTTCCGTTACACAGAAATATGAATATCAACACTCTGTATGCAGTTCCATTTAAACTTTCTCCTAGCAGCTCTACGGAATGATTAATCTTTCTATAATAAAATATTTTGAAGGTCCTACTACTATTTAGTTCATCCAGAATCCATGGATCTAGAAGCTCTACTATTCATGGATTCTGATTAAACTCAGCAACAGTGTGATCTAGAAAAAAATGGGCATTGGATTGGTCAGAGTAATCTATCTTTTATCACAACTCCAAAATAGCAGTGGAATTAGGCAACAACAGCTTATGTGTCACTCACAGTTTAATGTAGGTTTGCATGAGGGGTGAGTTCAGGGGAGGGGAGGAGGGATTGTAATCTCATTAGTCATTCAGGGATCCAGGACTCCCATTTTAGGATCCCCCCGCCTTTGGGCCCTTGTTATTCTTTCTATTCAGGTGAAAGTTTCATGGGACAGGTCTGAATGTGGCCATTATTTCAGCTCATAATCCATTATTCAGAACTGACATCTCTGTGCCCAAGAAGAAATGGAGACTATGGATATTACTGATCACTAGCACTCATTCCCAGAGATAGAATGATTTACTATCACTGTCCCAGGACAAAAATGAAAGCATTGCTTTGTCTAGTGTATCTTCACCTTTTATCTTATCTTTAACACTGAATTTTGTATTCATATTTACACATATAGTGATAATATAACATTTCTCTATAGATAATACATAAAAATGATTCTATTGAGTTCCATGCAATTGGACTTTCTGTCATTTTCTTAATAAGAATAAAGATTTCACACTGACCCACCCACATTTCCTTGCTCAGTGTTTGCAATCAAGAACAGGCATTTAGAAGATGTTTATTGGAGTTTCAAGTTTAAACTGAAGCAACAGAGAAAACTGAACTTACCTTCCCATGAATGGTATGGTCTAGCTAATGGCATTAAACTTAAGAGCTGTATTTAAGGATGTTAAAATATAAAATATACAAAAATTTTATATTTTAAAATATACAATGACCTATAAGAATATAATTTCACAATAACCATGGAGCATATTTTGATTTTATCTATGGGATTCAATGTTTTACTTTTGAAGAATCTAAGCAATTGGTAATATGATCATATTTGGGTCATTATACTAATAACTAAGAAAAATTAATGTATCTTTCTGATTACTTTGTTTAAAATTTGACAGGAAATTTAAGCATGAAGAATAATAATTCCAAAATAAATTTTCTTGCAGCAACAGGAATCTTGATGGTTTTATTTAGAAACAAGGAAATAGCAAATTGCCTGGTTTGAAGTATAGAGCTTCTAATCAGAAAGTAAGGACTCTATGTCCACATATAAGAATTACTAGGTTTGGTTTTCCAGAGCAGAGATAAGAAAGTTGAGTTGAGACAGCTTCAAAACTGTATTTAAAACTAGATTTGTAACTTGGCTTTTGCTACTGAAAATAATGCACATTTTGATATTCAAAGGGAGATACAAGCTTTGAGGCCATCACTTTCCCCCTATTATTGATGATTCACTGTTTACCAACAACCATAAGTGTGGATGAGAAAGGAAAGACATTTACCTCTGTCAACCATGTAGGAACCAGAGAGAAAAACACATTGATACAATTGATACACACTCAATTCAAGTGATTAGTAAGAATGCTGTGGTATTACATAGGGGTTATTTCACTAAAAGTTGTAAAGTTTGTCATCCACATTTCATGTAATAGTTTTTTAGAACAGTTCAAGAGAAAAATAGGAACTTCAGTGTTTTTTTTTTTTTTTTTTTTTTTTAAGGTCGCATTATCAAGCCTCTTCTATGTGCCAGGCTCTGAGATCAGCCCCTTCTATTAATGATCTTATTTATGACTGACAATCGTAAGCAGTAGATACTACAATTACCCTTCTGTCTTTTAGTTATTGTTACCATTAAACTTGCTTATGTGCTTTATCATTAAATGTTTACTAGTGACCTAATCTCGGAGAAGGCAATGGGACCCCACTCCAGTACTCTTGCCTGGAAAATCTCATGGACGGAGGAATCTGGTAGGCTGCAGTCCATGGGGTCGCTAAGAGTCGGACACGACTGAGCGACTTCACTTTCACTTTTCACTTTCACGCATTGGAGAAGAGGATGGCAACCCACTCCAGTGTTCTCTCCTGGAGAATCCCAGAGATGGGGGAGCCTGGTGGGCTGCCGTCTATGCGGTCGCACAGAGTCGGACACGACTGAAGCGACTTAGCAGCAGCAGCAGCAGCAGCAGTGACCTAATCTACACCAAACACTAAGAAATGCATAGAGGAAATGCTGAGGTACAAAAAAATGACATGACTAATAAAATTGCATATATCATCTTACTACATTATAGGGTTCATTTTGGATCATCCATCTTCAAGAGCTTTCTGCTTCTCCAGTTCAAGTTCTTTCTTTTCTCAGGCTCTTTCACAAACTTTCTCCTCCTCTGCAATGCTCTTTTCTGGACTCTTCCACATCTCAAATCTTAACTATCACCTCCTAAGAGAGATTATCCTTGACTTACCAATTTAATTTCAGTTGTTGAAGTCAATCTCTCTCATATTCCCTTTTAATTCTTCTTTATCCAACTTAATACAATGTATAACTGCATACTTATAAATATTTGCAACACTTGTGTTCCAAACTTGACCATAATCTCCTTGAGGGTAAGAACTATGTCATTTAGGTTGTTACATGCAACTTTTAAGAGTCTATATTTTGTATAAATGCAAATGGAAGCCATCAAAGTGATTTAGCAGAGTAGTGAGATTGTCTTGTCTATAAATAAAAGGAACTTTCCTAACTGCGATGATCCTAGGTGCCTTTGAATCTTTTCAACATAGCGTGATTTTTGGTAAACCATTTTTCTAATTTTTTTTTACTTTTAATATTTAGTTTTTTACACGCATATATGCTTATCACGTATATATGTGGCTACACAGAACAGATCATCTTCGATTAACATGTGCAGTTTTAAAGTATGGTCTCTTTCTGCCTTAAAATAGCAGTTAACATACAACGACAAAAACAAGAACATATTTATCAGTCAAAAAGAGCTGAGTTACTGATGTCAGGAATTCTAGATATGTTCTACATAAAGTGTTAACTGCTAATAACAGCAAGGCAGGAAAAGAGTATTAAATGCAATATAACCAGGGCTGACATAATTAAGGGAGGAAAAAATATCAAAGCCCTCCCCCCTCCAAAAAAAACACTTTGATGTATGCAACTCAGGCTCTAGCAACTATAACACTGGATTATATGGTATTTCAAAGTTTTTCATTCACAGTTAGGTCCAAACTGAAAAAACATAGCAGTAAGATCAGAAAAATCAGGAGGCTTGCATTTTTTTTTTTTCTAATGAGCAAAGTATTTTAAAGCATCCTCTAAGTGAGCAGTTCTTTTGTCATTTAGATCCCTGCTCACTGAACCAATTTCCTGTTTGGAGACTGAACCAAGGATTAGTTAAATTTGATTTGAAAAATGTCACTAATGAAACATCAGGAAAAGAGAAAAAGGAAATGCTGAAGCATGTGTTGGATAATATTTATGGCTTATATTTATGTATGTGACTCAGATATTTAAAAGTAAATTCAACCCAAGTGAAAAAAGAAAATTACTACTTTCAGTGTGACCAAAATTTACATAACATTTGCAGACGTTTATTAAATTTAGACTTTTCCTTAAGTTTGTCATTGAGAAGAAAGTCTAGTTAATAAAAAATGACAAACCATTTAGTATTAAATTGTGATGGCTGAGACATGGAATAAGAAAGGACAATCTTGCATCAAGCTTCAGTTATGTCATGTCCGGTTACCAATTTCACGTTACAGATTGAACTGAAATTATATAAATTATGCTCATGTACGTGCTAAACTCAGGAACTACTATGTTATACTGCATTTCTCACTGCATTTATAATTCTTTCTAATAATAACTAATTGATTCCCATAAAGGCAGGATATTAAATTCATTATTTAGATAAATAAATATATATAGATAAGTATTGCTTTCCATTATTTTTAGTACAGTCTGATATGTTTCTATAGGAAATAAAGTATAGATTTTAAAAAATCATCCTAACTATGAACATGCAGCAAAAAATAATGGTAATAGTAGCTAATATTACTTAATATTATGGTCCAGTAATCATAGTAAGTGCTTTGAACACATCATCTTTACCACAGTCTCAGTTTTACACATGAGGAAATTGAGACTAAGAAGCAACTTGCTGGAGATTACACTAACTGATTTCAGTATTCCTTAAACAACTGCCTATAGTAGTATACTTTGTAGGGAATTAAAAAAGAGGTATACAATCCTGAGTCTTTACCTGTTTACAGTTTACTTAGGAGAGTTATAATGAACATCTCCTTCAAAATAATAGGAAATTGACCTAAGTATTTGAACAAGATTTGTTTAAACAAGTGTTTTAAGACTTCTGAGAATAGACAGTTCATGGGTACCAAGCCAGAGCAGGGGTGGACATTTTCAAGGAGAAGAACCAACCTGAGTTGATTTTTATGGCACAGAATTACTAAAGATAATGAGGATAAGATAGACCAAATAAAGGGACAAAATGTGAAAATTCACCAAAGTAGGAAAAAAGCATAGCATGAAGGATACACAAAAGAAATCCACTTAATGTAAATTAAAGGTTTACTTGGTGAGTCAATGAAATTAATTCAAATAGGCAGGTGGACCACATAGTTCTTTGCTATTGGTGGTGGAAGTGGGGGAGCATCCCACTTCCATACAGGCAGAGTTACTCACCCAGAAAGAGAGCAGGAGCCATGATGTGATAAAGCTGTGTGACCTTAACTTTTAATTAGCAACATGCTGGCATTTTTTCTCTCAGTCTATGAACTTTATTTCTGTTGGTAGCATATATAGTAAATGACTAGTTAATTAACTGGGGCTCATCATTTCTTAATGCTCTAAGAAGTAATATTTCTCAACTCTGAATACCTTAAAGAGATTAAATATAACAATATTTATGGTGAAAATATAAAAATATAATTGTGTCAGTGGTATGGAGTAGGGCAGGAGGCATTTTAGACTATACATTTACCATTAAAACTGGCTCTGGTCATCTCACTGACTCTAGTTAAAGTTTCATGCTCTTCAAGATATACCCAGTTCATGCAAACTATACACTTCCATGACTAGAGAGACAGTAGGCAGACGTCTCAGTATTTGATAGATGATCTGGTTCAATATTAGAACTGATGAGCCTACAAATTACAGTGTTGGATGGAATGCTTTATCTCTATTCCTAAAGTTAACTCTAATATGGAGGGACACCCATTAGCATAACATGCTTTTTGAAGGGAAGTGACAATTGGATTAGGAATCTGAAAAAAAGAAACTGTGTATGTGTAATCATGCCTTTTCCTCTTGTCCTTTGGAAGCGAACCATTCACAGTCGACATGACTCTGTTGCAGGTGAGTCTACTTAAGGTACTCAGCATTAAGAAGCTACTTCCCTACAGATGTGACCCACATTCTTGCATATTAGCTTCATCACTAAAGAAGATGATATTTTGGTTTCCCTTTTGCCTAATATGTTTCTTTATTCAATTGTTTCAGATTACAGGTAGGAAAAAGAAAGAATGTTCTTTATTGAGTCCCTAAAGTTGACTCATTGGAAAAGACTTTGATGCTGGTAGGGACTGGGGGCAGGAGGAGAAGGGGATGACAGAGGATGAGATGGCTAGATGGCATCACCGACTCGATGGACGTGAATCTGAGTGAACTAGCGGGAGTTGATGATGGACAGGGAGGCCTGTGTGCTGCGACTCATGGAGTCACAAAGAGTCGGACACGATTGCGCGACTGAACTGAACTGAACTGAACTGAAAGACTCAAAAATATATTGATACTTTTTTTAAAGCAGGAAAATCATGAGAATAAAGTAATACCAGCTTCCAGAATAATAAAGTGAGCTTGACTCGAAGGTAATTGACTTAATCAATGTCTATCACAGTGTCAAAATGTGTTTTCAATCTAAAAAGTTAAAAATTGCCAGAGATTTTTTTTTTCCTGTGAAATTTAAAGCTTTCTTTACTTGAAATTTCTCAGGTAAAGTATATTACTAGAAAATAAATTAGGTAGGTTTACCTATAGTTTTCCTAGATATAAAACAATTGCTGAAAGATATGAAGAAACTTCTTTAAGTGACATAAAAGATAACTTTTTTTTTTTGAAAAGCAGGTAATAGAATTGATGTGCTGTATTTCTCAGAAGTTATAGAAAATTTCTTCTCACTTAACACTTAAAAAGTGTTGGTGTTTAGAAATCTCAAATTCTTTTAAAGTATTGGCAGTATTTTTGAGAAAGGTCAGTTTAAAAAATATTCAAGAAGGGAGATTAAATTATTGATCATATTCTGTCCTGGAGATTAAATACCAAATTTCACTGTTCTAAAATATCTACAATCAATATCTATTAATTAGATTAAAATTTTGATTATAAATAATTGATATGCCAAACTTTAAAATTTATGAAGACTGGTCTAGCTATTATCACGCCAGATTTTACCAGGTGAGTTGTTCCATTATTATAAATGAAGTCCACGTGTGTAACAGAATTTCATTTATGCATGAGAGCAGTGGTAATATTAGTGACGATTAAGGAACAATTTGTTTTTCCAAAGAAACATTTAACTCTAAATGGTTAGTTTTAAAAACATCAAAATTGAACCATAATGGAAAAACTGAATTAGGAACTGTTATTGTCTTTATCATTCAAGATAATGATAACATGATCAAGACTGAAATTTTAGTGCTGGATTTTTCTTATTAAAAAGAATATTTATTACTCTACCAAAATGTAAAGAACTGTCTTTTTGTTTTTATGCATTAAACTCACAACAACATCATGTTAAATATAGCCAGTAAAAAGTAAATAAAATTTTCTTAATAAATTAAAGATATGCTGTAATAACAATTGACAGTTAAGAGATTTTAAGAATGCTTATTCATTGATTTTTTTAAGACATATTTCAAATTATACGTTAAAAGTGTAAATGGAAACTTTTAAATAAACTTTATATTAGTATTGTTTTATCTCTTTTTTAATAGATGCAGTAAATCTATACTTCATTTTTCAGGATTTATTCTTGTTATCAATTATGAGCTTGAAACCACAATTGTAGAGGACTTAGTTTAATTATTTTACAAAATAGTGGCAAATATTGGCTAACTGAAAATTTCAAAAAATAACTATTTGCTTAAGTCTTCAACTTCTATAGGTTGCTGAGTAAATCTTTTGCAATTTTAAATTATTAATGCATTTAATTTATTCTATTATGTAAATTGTATGTGAGATATAAAGAACTGAATTCAGAAATAATATGTTGCTTCTTACTAGGAAAAAGTAGCAAAAACTACCTTTTATGTTTTAATTTTATAACAATTTGAAGACTCAGTTGAGATGTTCATATAACTAGAAAGTAATAAAAATATTATAACATATAAGGAATAATCTCTTAAAATGCATGATTGATTCATTAAAATATATATAATAAAATGGTTTTTGAATTTTACCTGCTATCTAGCAACTCACAAATTTTTATAACACATGTAAATATAACATTTTTGATTTAAAAACAATCACATTCTTAACTCTTTATAAAGAGTTTATTCATTTCCCAAACTACTCTTTATTCATTTCCCAAACTACTCTTTATTCATTTCCCAAACTACTGAGAGTAAACAAAAGTTTTTTCCTTAATATTTATTATATAAGGATTTTTTTTTGTAGCTTCATCTACTAACATGCAAAAACAAAAAGTAAGTGAGAATTAAAAATGTCCCTCCACATAACTAGTTACACAGTTGCATCGGCCTGTGGCCTGCTTTTGTATGGCCTCTGAGCTAAGAATAATTGTTTTATATTTAAAGGGTTGTGTGATAGAATAAATTCTCCTACTCAAAAGATACACAAATCCTAATCCCTGAACCTGTTCATAGGTTAAATGTAAAAATTTTCATTTTTACATTTGCAGATGTGATTAAATTTACAACCTTAAAAAAGAGACACAAATAGGAAAAAGAGTACTTCAAGGCTGTATACTGTCACCCTGCTTATTTAACTTCTATGCAGAGTACATCATGAGTAATGCTGGGCTGGAAGAAGCACAAGCTGGAATCAAGATTGCCTGGGAGAAATATCAATAACCTCAGATATGCAGATGACACCACCCTTATGGCAGAAAGTGAAGAGGAACTAAAAAGCCTCTTGATGAAAGTTAAAGAGGAGAGTGAAAATGTTGGCTTAAAGCCCAATATTCAGAAAACGAAGATCATGGCATCTGGTCCCATCATTTCATGGGAAATAGATGGGGAAACAGTGGAAACAGTGTCAGACTTTATTTTTAGGGGCTCCAAAATCACTGCAGATGGTGACTGCAGCCATGAAATTAAAAGATGCTTGCTCCTTGGAAGGAAAGTTATGACCAACCTAGATAGCATATTCAAAAGCAGAGACATTACTTTGCCAACAAAGGTCCATCTAGTCAAGGCTATGGTTTTTCCAGTGGTCATGTATGGATGTGAGAAGGTGACTGTAGTCATGAAATTAAAAGATGCTTGCTGCTTGGAAGGAAAGTTATGACCAACCTAGATAGCATATTCAAAAGCAGAGACATTACTTTGCCAACAAAGGTCCATCTAGTCAAGGCTATGGTTTTTCCAGTGGTCATGTATGGATGTGAGATTTGATCTGTGAAGAAGGCTGAATGCCGAAGAATTGATGCTTTTGAACTGTGGTGTTGGAGAAGAGTCTTGCGAGTCCCTTGGACTGCAAGGAGATCCAACCAGTCCATTCTAAATGAGATCAGTCCTGGGTGTTATTTGGAAGGAATGATGCTAAAGCTGAAACTCCAGTACTTTGGCCACCTCATGTGAAGAGTTGACTCATTGGAAAAGACTCTGATGCTGGGAGGGATTGAGGGAAGGAGGAAAAGGTGACGACAGAGGATGAGATGGCTGGATGGCATCACTGACTCCATGGGCATGAGTCTGAGTGAACTCCGGGAGTTGGTGATGGACAGGGAGGCCTGGCGTGCTGCGATTCATGGGTTCGCAAAGAGTCGGACACGACTGAATGACTGAACTGAACTGAACTGATATTGAATTATTTGAGATGGCCTGATCTAATTCCACAGGTTGTTAAAAGTGTAGAACCTGTCCTGTCTGTGGTTAGTTGGAGATGAGAGAACAGAAGCAATGTCAAGATGATGATACATTTCTGGCTCTGAAGATGGAGGAGAGGCACCGCGAGCGAAGAAATGTGGGTAGTCTCTAGAATCTGAAAGAGGTGAGGAAACAATTTTTCCCATAGAGCCTCTAGAATCAAATGCAGCCCTGCTGATAACTTGATTTTAATCCAATGAAACCCATGTTAGACCTCTAACCCATAGAACTATAAAATAATAAATTAGTATTTTTTAAGCCATTATTTTTGTGGTGATATGTTACAGTGGCAATAAGAAACTAAAACAGATTCTTAACAAAAAATAATAATGGAGATGAGATGGAAACATATGTAGCCAGCAAAGTCTAATACACTTATTATCTGAACTTTTACAACTTCTGCTTTGGTGATTAAAGTTTCTTAGCCTGGGCTCTTCAGACATAGAAACTTGATATGGATCTCTGCTTTGTATATTTTGTAGGCATCACTAAAAATAACACATGAAAAGTTAAAACCAGCCCAACATGATAGCATGTGAATACTAGATCCTTGTGGTGTATAGGAACAATTTAATGAATTAATTAATGGATAGACTGAAATTTATTTCAGAACAAAACTAGTACACTTGATGCCTTCAAAGTAGTAATTGCTCCACAGAAATTGTTGGGTACGCATCATGTGATGACAATAAAAGAACACTAAGTTAACAAATCTAAAAGGAATATCACACTTCTTAATATAGTTGAAAATAGACTGATAAATCCATATTTGGATGTGCTTAAAATCGGAGAAGGCAATGGCACCCCACTCCAGTACTCTTGCCTGGAAAATCCCATGGACGGAGGAGCCTGGTGGCTGCGGTCCATGGGGTCGCTAAGAGTCGGACATGACTGAGCGACTTCACTTTCACTTTTCACTCTCATGCATTGGAGAAGGAAATGGCAACCCACTCCAGTGTTCTTGCCTGGAGAATCCCAGGGACGGGGGAGCCTGGTGGGCTGCCGTCTATGGGGTCACACAGAGTCGGACACGACTGAAGTGACTTAACAGTAACAGTAACAATAAACATGGTAAAGAAAATGTGTAACAGTTAAGCAACTTTAACTATTTGTGATTTCCAGGAGAATGACTGTACCTCTCTAGCTGGGAACTGAACACACATATAAGAAATCATCATAAAAACAGTAGCAGCTCTGATTCTTGGTAAGACACACAGGCATATCCACTCTGTGCTGTGCTCAATCATGTTCTCCTTTTTGCACTGCCAGACAACTCTGTGGAACTTTCCACATGGGGTCGCTAAGAGTCGGACATGACTGAGCGACTTCACTTTCACTTTTCACTCTCATGCATTGGAGAAGGAAATGGCAACCCACTCCAGTGTTCTTGCCTGGAGAATCCCAGGGACGGGGGAGCCTGGTGGGCTGCCGTCTATGGGGTCACACAGAGTCGGACACGACTGAAGTGACTTAACAGTAACAGTAACAATAAACATGGTAAAGAAAATGTGTAACAGTTAAGCAACTTTAACTATTTGTGATTTCCAGGAGAATGACTGTACCTCTCTAGCTGGGAACTGAACACACATATAAGAAATCATCATAAAAACAGTAGCAGCTCTGATTCTTGGTAAGACACACAGGCATATCCACTCTGTGCTGTGCTCAATCATGTTCTCCTTTTTGCACTGCCAGACAACTCTGTGGAACTTTCCAGGCAAGAATACTAGAGTGGGTTACCTTTTCCTACTTTAAGGGATCTTCCTGATCCAAGGATTAAACCTGGGTCTCCCATGTCTCCTGCTTCGGCAGGCAGATTCTTTACCACTGTGCCACCTGGGAAGCCCGTATCTACTCTGTGTGTCACACCAAATGTAGCTATAAAACCTAGACAGATTGACTTTTTGAGAACTGTGAATACAAAACAGCAGCAGTCCCAGATGGTTTCATTGGTAAATTCTCTCAAACATTCAAAGAATAAATAACACCAATATACTCTACCCTTCCAGAAAATAGAATATGAAAGAATATTCCCCATCACATTTTGTGAGGCCAGCATAACATTATAGAAAAGTCAGACATAGTTCAAGAAAGCCAAGTTCAATATCCCTCATTAACACTGATGTAAAACTCCACAATATAATATCAAACATAATCAGTGACGCATAGAATAATACCACAAGCAGATGAGATTTGTTCTGAGAACGCAAGGCTAGTTCAGTATTTGAAAATCGTAAATATTAAGTCTAATATGTGATATAATTCATGAACCAAAAAGCACTCAATAAAATTATATATCAATCCAAGATTAAAACTTTCAGCAAACTAGGAATATTAGGTGACTTCCTAAACTTATAAAGGCCATCTACACAATACTTACAGCTAATGTCCTACTGAATGACGAAAGATAGTAAGATCTGATACAAGGTCTTCTCTCACTATGTATGTTCTTCAGCATACTGAAAGATTTAGCTGATGTAATAACACAAGAAAATGAAATAAAAGACATAAAGGTTAGAAAGGAAAAAAAACTTCCCTATTTTCAAACAATATGATTGTCTTCATAAAAATATTAAGAGATCTACTAAAAAAAAAATCTACAACACACAAAAAAAATCAGTAAAATCATAGGATAAAAGACTATTTCAAAAGCACTCTTATGATACTCATCCCTGGTGTTCATAATTTTGTGTAATCTCTTCTCACTGAATGTGGGTAGTACCCATGAATTGCTTCTAACCAACAAAATATGCCAAAAGTGATGTGTTGTCATTCCTGTAGTTATAATGTTACATAGGATTCTCTTGCTGGAAGACTGTCTCTAGAGTTTCTGTGTTTTTTGCTGCCTTTCAAGAATCAAGATGTTATATGTCCTATAATAATACAAGGAAGTGAATTTTGCCTAAAATCTAAATGATTGTTTGAGTCCTACAACCATGCATCCTATAACCATAAGGAGATGAATTTTGCCAAAAATCTGAAGGAGAGTGGAAGCAGATTCTTCTCCAGTAAATCTTTCCAGAGGACCCAGCTAAGTCATTTCTAGACCCTTTACTTAGAGAAACTGTGAAATAATGAATTTTTATAGTTTTAAGCCACTAAGTTTGTTGTAATTTGTTACCCGACACAAAAAACTAACTCAAAAGTTAACACAAAACTCATATTCCTAGATTCTAGCAACAAACAATTGGAAATAATGTTTTTAACAATTATTATAACAGTTCAAAAAAAATAAGATGTTCAGGCATAAACTGATAAGACATGTACCAGGATTTGTTGCTGAAACCGCTAAAAGCTAAAGAAAGAAATCAAATAAGACTCAAATAAGTAGAGACATATTCAAAGAGCAACGTAGTGAATACTAAGTCTTTCCAAATTTATCAATAGATGTACTGTAAGTCCAATTAAAATCCCTGCAGGGGTTTTTGTAGCCACAGACAAGTCGATTCTAAAATTTATATGACAAAGTAAAGGAATTATAGCGAAAGTAAATTTGCAAAGGCAGAATAAACTTGTAAGTATCATACTACTTGATTTTAAGACACAGCAAATAGACATTTCTTCAAAGAAGAGAAATGTATCTCTATACAGATGGCCAAAAAGCATATGAAAAAATGCTTAATCCTAATTATTAGAGAGATGCAACCAAAACTATAATGAGATTAGATCAGTGGTTGTTGAGGATCATGGAAGGTGGTAGTTATGATCACAAGAGACAGCACAAGAGATTTTGAGGGGTGAGCTTTGTATCATGTGGTTATATGAACCTATATATGTGATAAAATTTAAAGTGTACACTATAAAAATCCATTTTTATACATTAATTTAAAAACGTGAAATTTAAAAATAATGCATAAAACATAGGCTAGCCCACAAAATGGAAAACCATTCAGAAAAGAGAGAAGGGTGAGTCATTTGTTGCCCTGATAAACCATCAGCTGAGCTACCAAGAAGCCCAATAAACCTTACTACAAAGCTGTATTACTTATATTCTCTTCAGAATCCTGTAATCTATTCTCCATCTTAACTTTAGTTTCAGAAATGCCATTAAATTCTATATATAACAATTTTTACCTCTGACAATAATTATGACTATATTTTCATATTTCCATCCTGGGGGAAAATTATAGGGTAGTTAAAGCTCACATAATATGAAGACTAGATGAATTCCTAGAATTACTGTCAATTAAGAATGATAACAATTTGAATATATAATGTGTTTTATGTCATATCTATTTCTTTGTTTATTCATTTATTTAGGTATATAAATTCTGATGCTTGACATATATGAACTATGTACTTCTTATATAAAATATTATACATTTAGCTTGTAAGTACTTTAAAAAAATCCAAAAATTATATTTTCTTCCTGAAATTCAACTTGATTTAGAAGATAGAATCCATACTGATATTTACCATTTGCTAACCAGGTAACTTAGGATAAATTCTTTAAGTTTTAGTTTCTTTCATTCTTTGTTTTTTTAATAAGTAGAATTAAATATAATGACGGCTAACTTGTCTATGTCAGAAAGTACATTTAAAGTCCAAATAAATAAAACTATTTTACTCTAAAAACTGTAAAATCATTACTGTGTTTTTTGGATACAAAGTGAGAGAGAGTTTGGTATGTATGTGTGTGTGTGTAAATTTAAATTTAAATCCCTTGAATACTGCACAGTAATCTTCCTTCTCCTGGAATATTCCTTTTAATTTTCTATCATTTTTAACATAATATGGTTAGTTGTTTTCTCATAAATTGAAGACTTCAAAAAGCAGTATTTCCTATCATCAGATACTCAGTCTCCTCCACTTCCAAAATATCTATGGCTAAATGGCTTAGAAGGGAGCCTATTAGCAATGATTTAGAAGTTCAATATTTTTGAACTAAAGGAGCTATTCAACTATATATACACCATGCCATGGGAATTTTAATGCATGTCTAAAGCTAGATGGGGCTACTGAAAAATAATCATTTGATGTGAAGGGTATTTTTAATCTTTTTATTTTTCTCTTAGGAATGTGTATCTGATGATATGACAAACAAACTAGGTTTGCCAAGTGACTTCACAAAGTGGAAACTCAGAACTGAGAGGTCAACACTAGAATTAAGTGATTGCTTCCTTTTTTTTTTTTTTTTTTTGGTATTACTGGATCACTGTATTAAGAAATAAGCAATGTGCTAAATCTTGTGTCATCTTGGTATTTACACATATCTGCATTGTTTTAAGTTTTCTGAACTGTCAGTGATGTTGGCAGGGACATAGGGAAGAAACAGTGGCCAACTCCTTGTGAAGATTTGCTCTGGAAATGTGTTTGTAAGTCTTGTCTTTCCCAGTGCTCTAAGTACCTTACACATAGTAAAGAACACAGGCTTCTACTTGAAATTTTATTTATCTTTTTTTTTTTTAATTAATTTTTATTTTTTAGTTTGTTTTGCTTTACAATACTGTATTTGTTTTGTTACACATTGACATGAATTAGCCATGAGTGTACATGAACTTCCAATCCCGACCCCCACCTCCACCCTCCCGCCCCACACCCTCTCTCTGGATTATCCCTGTGCATCAGTCCCTAGCATCCTGCATCCTGCATCAAACCTGGACTGGCAATTCGTTTCGCTTATGATATCACACATGTTACATTGCCACTCTGCCAACCCATCCCACCCTCTCCCTCTCCCACAGAGTCCAAAAGGCCATTCTATACAACTGTGTCTCTTTTGCTGTCTTGCGTACAGGTTTATCATTACCATCATTCTAAATTCCATATATATGTGTAAGTATACTGTATTGATGTTTTTCTTTCTGGCTTACTTCACTCTGTATAATCGGCTCCAGCGTCATCCACCTCATTAAAACTGATTCAAATGTATTCTTTTTAATAGCTGAGTAATACTCCATTGTGTATATGTACCACAGCTTTCTTATCCATTCATCTGCTGATGGACATCTAGGTTGCTTCCATGTCCTGGCTATTACAAACAGTGCCGCGATGAACATTGGGGTACACGTGTCTCTTTCAATTCTGGTTTCCTCGGTGTGTATGCCCAGCAGTGGGATCGCTGGATCATAAGGCAGTTCTATTTGCAATTTTTTAAGGAATCTCCACACTGTTTTCCATAGTGGCTGTACTAATTTGCATTCCCACCAACAGTGTAAGAGGGTTCCCTTTTCTCCACACCCTCTCCAGCATTTATTGCTTGTTGACTTTTGCATCGCAGCCATTCTGACTGGTGTGAAATGGTACCTCATTGTGGTTTTGATTTGCATTTCTCTGATAATGAGTGATGTTGAGCATCTTTTCATGTGTTTGTTAGCCATTCGTATGTCTTCTTTGGAGAAGTGTCTATTTAGTTCTTTGGCCCATTTTTTGATTGGGTCATTTATTTTTCTGGAGTTGAGCTGCATAAGCTGCTTGTATATTTTTGAGATTAGTTGTTTGTCTGTTGTTTCATTTGTTATTATTTTCTCCCATTCAGAAGGCTGTCTTTTCACCTTGCTTATAGTTTCCTTTGTTGTGCAGAAGCTTTTAATTTTAATTAGATCCCATTTGTTTATTTTTGCTTTTATTTCCAGTATTCTAGGAGGTGGGTCATAGAGGATCCTGCTGTGATTTATGTCAGAGAGTGTTTTGCCTATGTTCTCCTCTAGGAGTTTTATAGTTTCTTGTCTTACGTTTAGATCTTTAATCCATTTTGAGTTTATTTTTGTGTATGGGGTTAGAAAGTGATCTAATTTCATTCTTTTACAAGTGGTTGTCCAGTTTTCCCAGCACCACTTGTTAAAAAGATTGTCTTTAATCCACTGTATATTCTTGCCTCCTTTGTCGAAGATAAGCTGTCCATAGGTGTGTGGATTTATCTCTGGGCTTTCTATTTTGTTCCATTGATCTATATTTCTGTCTTTGTGCCAGTACCATACTGTCTTGATGACTGTGGCTTTGTAGTAAAGCCTGAAGTCAGGCAGGTTGATTCCTCCAGTTCCATTCTTCTTTCTCAAGATGGCTTTGGCTATTCGAGGTTTTTTGTGTTTCCATACAAATTGTGAAATTATTTGTTCTAGCTCTGTGAAAAATACCGCTGGTATCTTGATAGGAATTGCATTGAATCTGTAGATTGCTTTGGGTAGTATACTCATTTTCACTATATTGATTCTTCCGATCCATGAACATGGTATGTTTCTCCATCTATTAGTGTCCTCTTTGATTTCTTTCATCAGTGTTTTATAATTTTCTATATATAGGTCTTTAGTTTCCTTTGGTAGGTATATTCCTAAGTATTTTATTCTTTTCATTGCAATGGTGAATGGAATTGATTCCTTAATTTCTTTTTCTACTTTCTCATTATTAGTGTATAGGAATGCAAGGGATTTCTGTGTGTTGATTTTATATCCTGCAACTTTACTATATTCATTGATTAGCTCTAGTAATTTTCTGGTGGAGTCTTTCGGGTTTTCTATGTAGAGGATCATGTCATCTGCAAACAGTGAGAGTTTTACTTCTTCTTTTCCAATCTGGATTCCTTTTATTTCTTTTTCTGCTCTGATTGCTGTGGCCAAAACTTCCAGAACTATGTTGAATAGTAGCGGTGAAAGTGGGCACCCTTGTCTTGTTCCCGACTTTAGGGGAAATGCTTTCAATTTTTCACCATTGAGGAGAATGTTTGCTGTGGGTTTGTCATATATAGCTTTTATTATGTTGAGGTATGTTCCTTCTATTCCTGCTTTCTGAAGAGTTTTTATCATAAATGGATGTTGAATTTTGTCGAAAGCCTTCTCTGCATCTATTGAGATAATCATATGGTTTTTATTTTTCAGTTTGTTAATGTGGTGTATTACATTGATTGATTTGCGGATATTGAAGAATCCTTGCATCCCTGGGATAAAGCCCACTTGGTCATGGTGTATGATCTTTTTAATGTGTTGTTGGATTCTGATTGCTAAAATTTTGTTAAGGATTTTTGCATCTATGTTCATCAGTGATATTGGCCTGTAGTTTTCTTTTTTTGTGGCGTCTTTGTCAGGTTTTGGTATTAGGGTGATGGTGGCCTCATAGAATGAGTTTGGAAGTTTACTTTCCTCTGCAATTTTCTGGTTCTGTTAACAGAAATCCACTAAGGAAAGACTTCTTATATGTGAATGTCTGTCTCATTCTTGGCCTTTTATATTCTCTTTTCATTTAAAGTTCAGTTTTTCCAGTAGTCATGTATGGATGTGAGAGTTTGACTATAAAGAAAGCTAAGTGCCAAAGAACTGATGCTTTTGAACTGTGGTGTTGGAGAAGATTCTTGAGAGTCCCTTGGACTGCAAGGGGATCCAACCAATCCATCCTAAAGATCAGTCCTGGGTGTTCATTGGAAGGATTGATGTGGAAGCTGAAACTCCAATACTTAGGCCATCTGATGCGAAGAGCTGACTCATTTGAAAAGACCCTGATGCAGGAAAGATTGAGGGCAGGAGGAGAAGGTGACGACAGAGGATGAGATAGTTGGATGGCATCACTGACTCAATGGAGATGAGTTTGGGTAAGCTTCAGGTGTTGGTGATGGACAGGGAGGCCTGGCGTGCTGCAGTTCATGGGGTCGCAAAGAGTCTGACACAACTGAGCGACCGAACTGAACTGAGGGGCTGCTAACTTTAAATGCTCATATTTCTATGTGTGAACTGCTGAACATGCCATTTAAAGGGAATGGCTAAGACCTGGTCAAAATAAATGTTATGTATACTATTCACGTGAGTAGAAGAGTAAAAACGGTTGGTGAATTTAATAAAGTGACCTAACATCACTTATTTTCCCAATCTCAACTTAATTTTCCCCTTATTATACTCTTTTGTGGTTATTATTCCCATTTGTACCTTCTTGGAAGATCTGTTAATGAAAAACCTCAGGCTGAGAAACTATATTTTATTACATGTGAAGCAATGTACTATCAGGTATTTACTTTCAAAACATTAAAATTTGTTGTCTTTATCTAAATCTATAGATGAATATAATCAGACAGATAAGGCATTGATGGTAAAACGTTTACAACTGTTCAACTAGAGTTGTAAATCATTATTCTGTTTCTTCAGTTTTACCATACATCTGAAGTATTCATAATATAAATTTAGAGAAAAATCATCTTTAGATCAAGCCAGGCTGCCACAGACATGTGTATTCAGATTAAATTGCTTTGAACTTCAGAACTGATTTTATATTTCACAAACTGTTGGCTGCCTTTATTGTAGGGATATATAAAATGATTTCCTACATCAGCTAGTGTTTCCTTCAGGTGGACCCATGGGAGAAATTTCTCATAGGTTGGAGAATCAGAAAACATCTCTTGTTTTTATCTTTTGGAGATTGTGACTCTTGTAACAGAATTTGTCTTTTTCATTGCTTTTGTGGTTAAGAAGTTCAGAGTCAGATTTACAACCTATTTTCAGTACTTGGCAATGTCTTAAGGGTATGAAATTTATGTCTTAACTGTTTTTTTAAAGATTTATCTAGAAATATGCCCCATATCCCATTTCTCTTATATACCCATTTTAAACAAAGTAACTTGTGCATTTTTGTTATATGTCATAAATCATTTTTTGAAAATGAGAGCTAAAAATAATTTTTAGAAGATTTTTGTGTTTGTGTGTGAGAGACAGACACACAGAGAGAGACAGTATATGTGTATATAAATTGGTTTGAGTCATATGCAACATTTCTCTACTTTCTTTTCATACCTGAATCATCTAGCACTTATACATCTATTGTGAAGATATCAAGAATATCCTGTACTATCTAGCTCCTGTTCCCCATTAACCAATACATGAAAGATCTTTATCATCGAAATGGGCATCTATTATACATAGAAAATTTCATTAAGCTTTCTAGTAATAGGATTGTCATATAGACATGTAAGCCATAAATATCACAGATTACATGCTTTCAGATTTTAGAGTAAACACAAGAGCTTTATAATAAAATGGTAAACAACTGGAGAAGGATTATAAAGTAACGTATCAAAAACGACAGAATGATCTCTGTTCATTTCCAAGGGAAACCATTCAATATCACGGTAATCTAAGTTATGCCCTGACCAGTAATGCTGAAGAAGCTGAATTTGAATGGCTCTATGAAGACCTACAAGACCTTTTAGAACTAACACCCCAAAAAGATGTCCTTTTCATTATAGGGACCAGAATGCAAAAGTAGGAAGTCAAGAAACACCTGGAGTAACAGGCAAATTTGGCCTTGGAGTACAGAATGAAGCAGGGCAAAAGCTCATAGAGTTTTGTCAAGAAAACACACTGGTCATAGCAAACATCCTCTTCCAAGAACACAAGAGAAGACTCTACACATGGACATCACCATTTGGTCAACACTGAAATCAGACTGATTATATTCTTTGCAGCCAAAGAAGGAGAAGTTCTATATTAGTCTGTTAGAAGGGCTGCCACAACAAAATGCCACAGACTAGGTGGCTTAAACAATAGACATTTTTTTCCTCACAGTTAATGGAGGTTTAACATTCAGATCAAGGTGTCTGCAGGTTTGGTTTCTTTTGAGGCATACAAGGGAAGCATCTGTTCCATGCCTCTCTCTTTGGCTTGTAGATGTCTGCTGCTCTCTGCTGCTGTGTTCCTACATGGTCATGCCTCTGCACACAAGCACCTGTGATGTCTCTACGCGTCCTGACACCAGTCAGGACACCAGTTTGGATTAGGGTCCACCCCAATAGCCCCCTTTAAATTTAATCACCTAGTTAATGGGACCATCTCCAAATACAGTCACTTTCTGAGGTGGTGGGGATTAGGCCTTCAACCTATGAATTTTGGAGGGACACAATGCAGCCTGGAACAGATGTCCATAATATGAGGAAGTGGTGACGTTGGGGTGAGAGAATTACGTAATTCAAGGACAGTTGGAAGCAAAGTCATCTCAAGATGGCATTGTACACTTATATATACCATGATATAAGTGTATATAATATTGAGTGGTCATTAATAACATTAAATTTAGTATTATCTAAATATTAGGGAATTCTCTGGCAGTTCAATCGTGAGGATTCCTCACAGGGCCCAGATTCAATCCTTGGTCAGGGAACTAAGTCGCAAAATCTGTGGGATGTAGACAAAAGAAAAATTTGCTTAATTTTTTAAAAAAATTAAAAAATATATTAAAAGCATAAATGAAATAGTAGACAAAAGCAAGCATAATCTCAAGGTAAGTTAATAGTTACTAATTATTAATACTTATTCCTTTCACTAGTTAATTAAAATAATAAACTTATTTTAAATAATAAGCTGTGAATACTAGTCAATATATTCCAGTCTTTGGGGAACAGGAAATTGTACAAGATTTTTGTGGTTCCTAAATGGCAACCCACTCCAGTGTTCTTGCCTGGAGAATCCCAGGGATGGGGGAGCCTGGTGGGCTTCCGTCTATGGGGTCACACAGAGTCGGACACGATTGAAGTGACAGCAGCAGCAGCATTTAAAAGAATAGTAGTTCTTTTACTAAGGTAAAATAATAATAATAGTTCCTATACTAAAATAATAGGATAATGACCTATTATGATATTTCATGATTATTTTTTAAAAATAAATTAATACAATTTGTTAAATATTGTATTGAGATACTACATGAATTTTCTTTATTCCCTAAAGTTTTTTTAATTTTCTTTCTCAAATGTGAATACAGTACTAATTGGAAAAAAAGAAGATCGAATGCTATAAATAAAGATAGTATTAGAATAGCACTTGATTAGGAATAAGAAAGAATTTTTTTTTTTGGTCAGGCCATAAGGCTTGTAGGATGTTTGTTCCCTGACCCAAGATTTAACCTGTGCCTCCTGCAATAGAAGCAAAGATTCCTAACCACTGGACCACCAGGGAATTCCCAGGAAAGAAATTTTTCCTATGAGATATATTCTCCATTTGTAAGGTCTTGGTCAAGCTACATAACCAATCTGAATCTCTTTCCTTAATTATAAATTAGGAGAATACTATGTGATGTGTTTATGAGTAGTTTCCATTCAATCATTCAACATATAGTCATATACGTCTGCTATGTACCACCGTTTTAAGCAATGAAGATAGAGCACGAAGGGAAACAATCATAGTTTCCATGTGTACATTGTGGTGGGAGAAACAGACAATAATGACAGTAATAAAAGAAACATGCACTTCCATGTAATTATAACAACTTAATAAGTATGATAAAGAAAAATAAAGCATAGTAAGGGAACTGAGAATGAGGTGCTCTCCAAGAAACAGAGCAAATGAAAACATATGTGTTAAATGCACAACGGAACAACAAACTGCAGAAACAAGCATATTGTATTTACTACTCATTTTAGTCCAATTTAAAATACCTGCCAAAATTTAATATTTTTAAAACAAATATTTGAAACTTTCATATAAAAATAGTATATGTTTTTAATTAAATGTATAGAACTACTTATAATACAATAGGGTTTTTTTACTATCTGTATTTAATATCAGCTTTTCTCTCTATTTGGGAATCTGACATGATATTCAATTCAATTAGAATAAAGATGTACTAGTCTATTTTTTAATGTTTAAACATTTTCATATGTTAATCTGACAATGGTAGATTCTGATTAGATTCTTTTCTAAAGAAAAAAGAAGGCAAGGGAAACTCTGTAGTTCATGATTTTACTGTATTTAAATTTGGAGTAAAGAATAGTTCAAATGAAGAAGAAAATAAAATCACAGTTTGACAACTATAATATATACATTAAATTGGCCATATCTATTGATATTCATTTTTTACACTTTAGGAGCGTTTGCAATGGGTAAGATTTTTTTTAAAGAACTGACCATTTATTGAAAAGTTGCTTTTGTATTTGATTCTATCATGACTGCATAACAAAGATTTAAAAATATTAACTTCCGTGGTTTTGCTTTGATGGAAACAGACTAAGGTTTTTTTCAGGTTACAACAAGTTTAAGGTTCCATTAATGATAGTAAAAAAATAGTCTCGGTAAAATAAAAAGATGAAGAAAGAACATATTTTTGCCACATTTGTAATGTTATTCAAAGGTTTCTAAATGTCTAGAGCAATAAGATAGTAGTATTTTCTATTGGTATATTTTAATTTTTTATTTTTCAAGTGGGAGACATTTGATTTACTATGAAAAGAATAATAATTTAGCTCATCTTTGGTTCTTTCAAGGACTGTATAGGACAGCAATTTTATTATTAAATCATGTATTTTCAAATTTTTTTGTTGTTGTTGCTCTTCTAAAACTGCACTTTGTTTGTGTGGGTGGTATTTTCTTTTTCCTGCCTTCCCTGTTTTTTATCATCTATCTTCCACAGTTTTGTTTAACAGTTTTAAAAGACATTTTCCAAAGTTTCACAGACATATGCTCAACATATATAATTAACTTCTTTCCAGTAGGAAAATACAATGACAATATAAGGGTAGGTATACGACTAAAAAGTTGTTCCCCTCCTACTGCCTGTTTTTTTTAACAAGAAAATATGCCTGAAGTGTTCAGTGAACAAGAACAAAAGCAATTAAAATCTGAGATCTTATGTTGAGGAATGCAAATGCTAAGTTTTCCTTTAACTCTGTGACTCAAGTAAGTTATGAGTTTACTGAGCAAGCACCTAGAAAATTAGAAGTGCTTTGACATTATCTGAACTATTTTCCAAACAGAGTTACTTTCAACTACTATAAAGTGTGGGTATTACTCAAGTCAATATAAATTATTATTTATTTATTTAGCTGTTCAAATAACTTACCATTGCAGATCCATGAAAACTATATAATACCAAGGCAACTTAATTCCTTCTTTAGGGACCGGGGAAAGCAGATCAACTCACAAAATGTGTCTTGTTAATCAGAATTTTCAATTTAAGACTTAAATAGTATAGGCAATTTAAAAGGGTCAACATAAGGGCCTTATTAAAAATAAACAAACCCATAGCACTTAAATTACCACTGTAATTGTAGAATGAAACTGGTGTCACATGAGTAGGATAATTGAATCAGGATTGAAAACTTTGGGTTGCCAGTCTTGAGAAATTAGTTTGAAATACACAAAACTTTATGAGCAAATTATTTTAATAGCAAAGACATGTTTTTTAGGTGACAGAGGAGTTATACAGTGGATGAAAAGGAGAGAAGGAGAAGAATTGGACTGAATATATCAAAAGAAAAATATAATACGTTGCTTCTTAAGCTTCTTCTGCTGCTGCTAAGTCGCTTCAGTCATGTCTGACTCTGTGTGACTCCAGAGATGGCAGCCCACCAGGCTCCCCCATCCCTGGGATTCTCCAGGCAAGAACACTGGAGTGGGTTGCCATTTCCTTCTCCAATGCATGAAAGTAAAAGGTGAAAGTGAAGTCACTCAGTCATGTCTGACTCTTTAGTGACCCCATGGACTGCAACCTACCAGGCTCCTCAGTCCATGGGATTTTCCAGGCAAGAGTACTGGAGTGGGTTGTCATTGCCTTCTCCATCTTAAGCTTCTAGTCTATCTTAAAATTTGGAAAATTTCCAGTGGCAAATTAGGAGTCAAATCCAACCAGCACTCCCTCCAAATAGTCATCAGTACTGCTTTATAATTTCTTTGTTATTGTCATCTTCTCTGGTGTTTTTTTTTTTTTTTTTCCCCTCTGGTGTTTTATATTTATCAACGCGCGCGCGCACACACACACACACACACACACAGAGCAATTTAAAATGCATTGTAAATGATACTTTAGTAAAGTTTGAATTCTAATGGAAGATTCTCAGATTAGTCTTTTCATTTTCCAATGACCATCTTAAGTAAAGGAACTAAATTTAACAGTGTACTATCATGTATAGTATCGGCATTTGACTATTGATAAACACATTTAAATAAAGATAAAATTAAGATGTCTGTTGAGTGTGCACATCTCTCAATGTGACTATGTAAAGAAATAGACAGTAATGAAATTAAATTATATATAAAATTGTAATCAACAGAAGATAGAAATGATTTAGGATGTTCAACATAAACCTACTGTCTTTTCATTCTTTAGCTAATTCAATTTTATGTACTAATCTGAAGGTTCTTCTCTTCAACCTTGCTAGATCATCATTTACCCTTTCTGAAAATAATGCTTGTATATGTTAGTTAACATGTACTGAAGATTTACTATCTATAAAGCATTGGTTTTATTATTAGCCACTTTGGTTTTATCTTTGTTGTTTAGTCACTAAGTTGTGTTTGAATCTTTTGCGACCCCATAGACTATAGCCTGCCAGGTTCCTCTGTCCATGGGATTTCCCAAGCAAGAATACTGGAGTGGGTAGCCATTTCTTTCTCCAGGGGATCTTCCCAACGCAGGGACTGAACACAGATCTCCTGCATTGGAAATCACAATTACAGAAAACTAAACAAACTGATGACTTGGATCACAGCCTTGTCTAACTCAATGAAACTATGGGCTATGCCCTGTAGGGCCACCCAAGATGGGTGGGTCATGGTGGAGAGTTCTGACAAAATGTGGTCCACTGGAGAAGGGAATGGCAAACCACCTCAGTACTCTTCCCCTGAGAGCCCCATGAACATTATGAAAAGGCAAAAAGATATGACACTGAAAGATGAACTCACCAGGTCAGTAGGTGCCCAATATGCTACTGGAGAAGAGTGGAGAAATAACTCCAGAAAGAATGAAGAGACAGAGCCAAAGGGGAAAAAATGCCCAGTTGTGGATGTGACATGATGGAAGTAAAGTCCTATGCTGTAAAGAACAATATTGCATAGGAACCTGGAATGTTAGTTCCATGAATCAAGATAAATTGGAAGTGGTCAAACTGGAGATGGCAAGAGTGAACACTGATATTTTAGGAATCAGTTAACTAAAATTGGAATGGGTGAATTTAGTTCAGGTGACCATTACATCTACTACTGTGGGCAAGAATCCCTTAGATGAAATGGAGTAGCCCTTTTAGTCAACAAGAGTCTGAAATGCAGCACTTGGGTGCAATCTCAAAAATGACAGAATGGTCTCTGTTCATTTCCAAGGCAAACCATTCAGTATCACAGTAACTTAAGTCTATGCCCCAACCACTAAGGCCCAAGAAGCTGAAGTTGAACTTGTAGGTCTTGAAGACCTGTAAGACTTTCTAGAACTAACACCAAAAAAAAAAATGTCTGTTTTTTCCTAGGTGACTGGAATGCAAAAGTAGGAAGTCAAGAGATACCAGAAGTGACAGCAAGTTTAGTTTTGGAGTACAAAATGAAGCAGGGCAAAGGCTAACAGAGTTTTGCTAAGAGAGTGCAGGCAAAATCTTTGCCAGAGTTTTGCACTGATCATAGCAAATACCAACTTCCAACAACACATGAGACGATTCTACATACGGACATCACCAGATGGTCAATACTTAAATCACATTGATTATATTCTTTGTAACAGAAAATGGAAAAGTTCTATATAGTCACCAAAACAAGACCAGGAGCTGACTGTGTCTCAGATCATGAAATCCTTATTGCAAAATTCACAGTTATTGAATAAAGCAGGAAAACACCTAGACCATTCATGTATGACCTAAATATAATTCTTTATGATACAGTGGAAGTGACAAATAGATCCAAAGGATTAGATCTGATAGAATGCTTGAAGAACTATGGACAGAAGTTTGTAACAGTGTAAAAGAGGCAGGGACCAAAATCACACTCAAAAAGAAGAAAAGCAAAAAAGGCAAAACGATTGTCTAAAGAGGCATTACAAAATAGCTGAGAGAAGAGAAGCGAAAGGCAAAGGAGTAAAGGAAAGATATATCCATCTGAATGGAGAGTTCCAAAGAATAGCAAGGAGAGATAAGAAAGCCTTCCTCGGTGACCCATGCAAAGAAATAGAGGAAAACAATAGACTGGGAAAGACTAGAGATCTCTTCAAAAAAATTAGAGATACCACGGGAACATTTCATGCAAAAAATGGCCAAAAAATGACAGAAACAGTATGGACCTAAAAGCAGAAGACATTAAGAAGAGGTGGTAAGAATACACAGAACTATACAAAAGAGATGTTCATGATCCAGATAACCATGATAGCATGATAACTCACCTAGAGCCTGACATTCTGGAATACCAACAAAGCTAGTGGAGGTGATGGAATTACATTGAGTTATTTATAAATCCTAAAAAATGATGCTGTGAAAGTGCTGTACTCCATATGCTAGCAAATTTGGAGAACTCAGCAGTGGCCACAGGATTGGAAAAGTTCAGTTTTTATTCAATTCCAAAGAATGCTCAAACTACCACACAATTGCATTCATCTCACATGCTAGCAAAGTAATGCTCAATTTTCTCCAAGGGAGCCTTCAACAATATGTGAACAGAGAACTTCCAGATGTTGAAGCTGGATTTAGAAAAGGCAGAGGAACCAGAAATCAAATTGCCAATGTCCATTCAGATCAGTCACTCAGTCATGTCCTACCCTTAGCAATCCCATGGACAGCAGCACACCAGGCTTCCCTGTCCATCACCAAATCCTGGAGCTTGCTCAAACTCATTTCCATAGAGACAGTGATGACATCCAGCCAACTCATGCTCTGTCATCCCCTTCTTCTCCTGTCTTCAATCTTTCACAGCATCAGGGTCCTTCCAATGAATTAGTCCTTCACAAGAGGTGGCCAAAGTACTGAAGCTTCAGCTTCAACATCAGTCCTTCCAATGAATACTCTGGACTGATTTCCTTTAGGATTGACTGCTTTGATCTCTTTGCAGTCCAAGGGACTCTCAAGAGTCTTCTACAATACCACAGTTCAAATGCATCAGTATTTTAGCACTCAGCTTTCTTTATAGTCCAAATATCATATCAATACATTACTACTGGAAAAAACAAGGCTTTGACTATGCGGACATTTTTTGGCAAAGTAATGTTTCTGCTTTTTCATATGCTGTCTTGGTTGGTCATAAATTTTCTTCCAAGGAGCAAGCATCTTTTAGTTTCATGGCTGCAATCACCATCTGCAGTAATTTTGGAGCTCAAGAAAACCAAGTCTCTCATTGATTCCACAGTTTCCCCATTTATTTGCCATGAAGTGATGGGACTGGATGCCATGATCTTAGTTTTCTGAATGTTGAGTTTTAAGCCAACTTTTTCAGTCTCCTCTTTCACTTTCATCAAGAAGCTCGTTCTTCTTCACTTTCTGCCATAAGGATGGTATCATTTCAATATCTGCAATTATGATATTTCTTCCAGCAATCTTCATTCCAGCTTGTGCTATATACAGTCTAGCATTTCACATGATGTATCTGCATTTACATTAAATGAGCAGGGTGAAAATACACTGCCTTGATGTACCCCTTTCCCAATCTGGAGTCAGTATGTTCCATATCCAGTTCAAACTGTTGCTTCTTGACCTGCATATAGATTTCTCAGGAGGCAGGTAAGGTGGTCTGGTACTCCCATTTCTTTAAGAATTTTTCACAGTTTGCTGTGATCCACACAGTCAAAGATTTTCAGTTCAGTTCAGTAGCTCAGTCATGTCCGAATCTTTGCAATCCCATGAATTGCAGCACGCCAGGCCTCCCTGTCCTTCACTAATTCCTGGAATTTACTCAAACTCATGTCCATCAAGTCGGTGATGCCATCCAGCCATCTCATCCTCGGTCGTCCCCTTCTCCTCCTGCCCCCAATCCCTCACAGCATCAGAGTCTTTTCCAGTGAGTCAACTCTTCACATCAGGTGGCCAAAGTACTGGAGTTTCAGCTTTAGCATCAGTCCTTCTAATGAACACCCAGGACTGATCTCCTTCAGAATGGACTGGTTGGATCTCCTTGCAGTCCAAGGGACTCTCAAGAGTCTTCAACACCACAGTTCAAAAGCATCAATTCTTCGGCATTCAGCTTTCTTCACAGTCCACCTCTCACATCCATACATAATTACTTGAAAAACCACAGCCTTGACTAGACAGACCTTTGTTGGCAAAGCAATGTCTCTGCTTTTTCATATGCTATCTAGGTTGGTCATAAATTTCCTTCCAAGACTAAGCGTCTTTTAATTGCATGGCTGCAATCATCTGCAGTGATTTTGGAGCCCAGAAAAATAAAGTCTGACATTGTTTCCACTGTTTCCCCATCTATTCCCCATGAAATGCAAAGAAACAGAGGGAAATAACAGACTGGGAAAGACTAGAGATTTCTTCAAGAAAATTAGATACCAAGGGAACATCTCATGTGAAGATGGGCTCAATAAAGGACAGAAATTGTATGGACCTAACAGAAGCAGAAGGCATTAAGAAGAGGTGGCAAGAATACACAGAAGAACTGTACAAAAAGATCTTCATGGCCCAGATAATCACGATGGTGTGATCACTCACTTAGAACCAGACATTCTGGAATGTGAAGTCAAGTGGACCTTAGAAAGCATCACTACGAACAAGATAGTGTAGGTGATGGCATGCCAGTGGAGCTATTTCAAATCCTAAAAGGTGATGGTGTGAAAGTGTGCACTCAGTATGCCAGCAAACTTGGAAAACTCAGCAGTGGCCACAGGACTGGAAAAGGTCAGTTTTCATTCTAATCCAGTCCCAAAGAAAAGCAATGCCAAGAATGCTCAAACTACTGCACAATTGCATTCATCTCACATGCTAGTAAAGTAATGCTCAAAATTCTCCAAGCCAGGCTTCAGCAATCCATGAACCATGAACCTCCAGATGTTCAAGCTGGTTTTAGAAAAGGCAGAGGAACCAGAGATCAAATGGCCAACATCTACTGGATCATAGAAAAAGGAAGGTAGTTCCAGAAAAAATCTACTCCTGCTTTATTGACTATGCCAAAGCCTTTGACTGTGTGGATCACAATAAACTGTGGAAAATTCTGAAAGAGATGGGAATACCAGACCACCTGACCTGCCTCTTGAGAAACCTATATGCAGGTCAGGAAGCAACAGTTAGAACTGGACATGGAACAACAGACTGGTTCCAAATAGGAAAAGGAGTATGTCAAGGCTGTATATTGTCACCCTGCTTATTTAACTTCTATGCAGAGTACATCATGAGACACGCTGGGCTAGAAGAAGCATAAGCTGGAATCAAGACTGCTGGGAGAAATATCAATAACCTCAGATATGCAGATGACACCACCCTTATGGCAGAAAGTGAAGAGGAACTAAAAAGCCTCTTGATGAAAATGAAAGAGGAGAGTGAAAAAGTTGGCTTATAGCTCAACATTCAGAAAACTAAGATCATGGCATCTGGTCCCAAAGACTTTAGCGTAGTCAATAAAGCAGAATTAGATGTTTTCCTGGAACTCTCTTGCTTTTTCTCTGATCCAGTGGATGTTGGCAATTTGATCCTAGTTCCTTTGCCTTTTCTAAATCCATCTTCAACATCTGGAAGTTCATGGTTCGTGTACTGTTGAAGCCTGGTGTGGGGAATTTTGAGCATTACTTTGCTAGTGTGTGAGATGAGTGTAATTGTGCGGTAATTTGAACATTCCTTGGCATTGCCTTTCTTTGGGACTGGAATGAAAATTGACTTTTTCCAGTCCTGTGGCCACTGCTGAGTTTTCCAAATTTGGTGGCATATTGTGTAGCGCTTTCATAGCATCCTCTTTTAGGATCTGAAATAGCTCAACTGGAATTCCATCACCTCCACTAGCTTTTTTCATAGTGATGGTTCCTAATGCTCATTTGACTATGCATTTCAGGATGTCTGCCTGTAGGTGAATGATCTCACCATTGTGGTTATCTGGGTCATGAAGATCTTTTAAGTACAGTTCTTCTGTGTATTCTTGCCACCTCTTCTTAATATCTTCTGCTTCTGTTTGGTCCATACTGTTTCTGTCTTTTATTGTGCCTATCCTTGCACATAAGATTTCCTTGGTATCTCTAATTGTCTTAAAAGGATCTCTGGTCTTTCCTATTGTATTGTTTTCCTCTATTTCTTTGCATTGATCACCGAGGAAGGCTTTCTTATCTCTCCTTGCTATTCTTTGGAACTCTGCATTCAGATTGGTATATCTTTCTTTTTCTCCTTTGCCTTTTGCTTATCTTCTTTTCCTAGCTATTTGTAAGGCCTCCTCAGACAACCATTTTGCCTTTCTTTTTCTTGGGGATGGTCTTGATCACTGCCTCCTGTACAATGTCACGAACCTCTGTCCATAGTTCTTCAGGCCTTTTATCAGATATAATCCCTTGAATCTATTTGTCACTTCTACTGTAATTATAAGGGATTTGATTTAGATCATACCTGAATAACTTTTATTCAGAAGTTTCATTCATAAACTTTATTTAGAAGTTACTACCTAATAATCCCATGGAAATAGTAGCCATGTTTCCTCTTTGTAATTTGAATACTGTATACTGAAAGGGTTTTTTTTTTTTATATATAAATGGGATAAAGGCTCTCCACATTTCTCAGTGATTTTAGGAAAAAGTATGGTAGACTTTAGAAAAAAGAGGGAATAACTGATATTAAAAAGTGACACATTTCTTATTTTTATCTGCATAATGATTTAACAGTATACCCTTTAATTTAAAGTAGAAGCCTTCCATTTCTTTTTTTCTTTTTGGCTATGCTGTGCCTGACCAGGAACTGAACTCACACCCTTAAAGTCCCAACACTGGACAACCAGGGAATTCCTAGTACCCCATGAGTCTCCCAGTTCTCACTAAGTTGTTTTGATTTTCCCCAAAAAATCCAAAGCAAGAACTGAAGCCTGGAAAATGCGCCCTTAATAGCAGCAATAACACCAATATAAGTCCATAAATTATCAGACAAGCCACATTTCATTATTAGAGTTAATGCCATGTTGGGCTCCATCCAATGGCTAATGTTTTCCATTCTTCTAAATTCCTGTTGCCAAGAGTGGGTTCAGTTTTTGTATACTGCTAGTTACTCTGACAGAGAAGGCAATGGCAACCCACTGCAGTACTCTTGCCTGGAAAATCCCACGGATAGAGGAGCCTGTTGGGCTGCAGTCCATGGGGTCACTAAGAACTGGCACAACTGAGTCGCTTCACTTTCACTTTTCACTTTCATGCATTGGAGAAGGAAATGACAACCCATTCCAGTGTTCTTGCCTGGAGAATCCCAGGGACGGGGGAGCCTGGTGGGCTGCCATCTCTGGGGTCGCACAGAGTCTGACACGACTGAAGTGACTTAGCAGCAGCAGCAGCAGTTACTCTGAATATGAAATGTACCTAGACTTGGTTTTACAGGAAAGTGCAATCAGTTTTTGATCTGCACCCTCCCTCTCGAGGTGTATTTTCTTTTTTTCTCCTTCCCAACTATTTCAATTACCATTTTAAAAACAAACACCTCTTCTAAAAACTATTTGCTTTTTCTTCTGAAAAGTTATATAATATACATTTCATATCTTCATTTTATAACAGGATAATTGTTTTAATTGCCAAAATGTAATCAATGGAGTCACATACTTTAAAAGAGCATTATAATTTTCCTGTAAAATTGATCCACACTTGTGGTTATTTTTTACAACAAAACTTTAAACGGAAGCATCCATTTAGCTGCACTTGAATTGGTGACATTTTTGGGCTGTCATTACCTACAGCATGAGTGAACCAGTGTCTCAACATGAATGAGCGGTAAGCGACCTTTGAAAATGCTTTTTCAGAGTAAGATTTTTTTCCTTTCTCTATTTTTTAAATAAAATAAACCATGATTAGAAATATGATAAATTCTAACTAAAGTTGCCCAAAGTATTCTCAGAAATGAAAAAAGCCAATCATCTTTCCATGTATATCCCTTAGGTACAGGGATATTATAAATTAGTAAATTATATTTAATTGTGATTTTGGACTACTAACATAGAAAAAAAATACTGTTTTTTTCCCCATTTTATATTCTACTAACATTCACTTAATACTTGATATATATATGTCATATATTTTTAAAAAAACAGTTTTAGAAATAAACATATAAAATCCAATCTCTCTTTTCAAGCAACTTTTAGTTTACTAGAAGTTATAAAATGTATAAATATAATTCAGTTCATGGTAATTGCAAAGACAGTTGGAAATAAAGTAGTTCATTTGCCCTTGGAGACCACCCTCTACCATTCTTCACTCTGTTATCTTAAAAGTCTGATCTATATAAATGAAATTTATAATCTTTGACTTCCAATGGGTTTGACCAATGGGGAGCACCAGCATGCCTTCACGAGATAAAAGAGAGCTATCAGTTCAGTTCAGTTCAGTTCAGTCACTCAGTTGCGTCTGACTCTTTGGGACCCCATGAATCGCAGCACGCCAGGCCTCCCTGTCCATCACCAACTCCCAGAGTTCTCTCAGACTCATGTCCATCAAGTCCATGATGCCATCCAGCCATCTCATCCTCTGTTGTCCCCTTCTCCTCTTGCCCCCAATCCCTCCCAGCATCAGAGTCTTTTCCAATGAGTAATTCTTCATATGAGGTGGCCAAAGTACTGGAGTTTCAGCTTTAGCATCATTCCCTTCAAAAAAATTCCAGGGCTGATCTCCTTCAGAATGGACTGGTTGACACTCTTGATTAAACCCTGCCTAATATCTGAATTTGAGTGTGCCAGTTCTTCCCTATCAATACTCAGAAATGAATGTTTTTGAGAAAAAAATAATCAGATCTAGCTAAGAACAATTCTGTTATCTTTGATTATGTAGTATATAATAGTTAGAATGGTAATGAAGGTTTTTTTTCTTTAGTTCATAGCCAAACATGCTTTCATTCACTGTAAAAGAAACAATGCCCTATATTTTAAAGAAGTATAAATATTAAATTTTATAGCTTCTGGATGGTAGGGGCATGATTCTTCACCTCTATTTCTCCATGCTTTTTTAAAAACAGATTATAGTTAAAATACCATAAAGTATATTCTTTTAAAGTATAGACTGCACTGATTTTTTATATATTTACAAGTTTGGGCAATATAACCACTATAATTCCAGATGTTTTTTATCACTCCCAAAAGAAACCCCACACTTCTTAGCCTAGCCTTCTCTCTCCAGTAGTCCTATCTTCCTTATCCCTAAGCAACCATCAATCAACTTTCCCTCTCTATAGATATGCTTATTCTAGAAACTGCATATAAATGGAATCTTAACAATATGCCACCTTTTGTTTATGGCTTCTTTCATTTAGCAAAATGTTTGCAAGGTTCATCTATGTTGTAACATGTGTCAATCTTCATTCCTTTTTAATGTCAAGCAAAATTTCATTGCATGGATATACCACATTATACTTATCATCAGCTAGTAAAGTAATGCTCAAAATTCTCCAAGCCAGGCTTCAGCAATCTGTGAACTGTGAAATTCCAGATGTTCAAGCTGATTTTAGAAAAGGCAGAGGAACCAGAGATCAAATTGCAGACATCCGCTGGATCATGGAAAAAGCAAGAGAGTTCCAGAAAAACATCTATTTCTGCTTTACTGACTATGCCAAAGCCTTGACCATGTGGATCACAATAAACTGGAAAATTCTGACAGAGATGGGAATACCAGACCACCTAACCTGCCTCTTGAGAAACCTATATGCAGGCCAGGAAGCAACAGTTAGAACTGGACATGGAACAACAGACTGGTTCCCAATAGGAAAAGGAGTACATCAAGGCTGTATATTGTCACTCTGCTTAGTTAACTTCTATGCAGAGCACATCATGAGAAACACTGGGCTGGAAGAAGCATAAGCTGGAATCAATTTGCCGGGAGAAATATCAATAACCTCAGATATGCAGATAACACCACCCTTATGGCAGAAAGTGAAGGGGAACTAAAAACCCTCTTGATGAAAGTGAAAGAGGAGAGTGAAAAAGTTGGCTTAAAGCTCAACATTCAGAAAACGAAGATCATGGCATCTGGTCCCATCACTTCATGGGAAATAGATGGGGAGACAGTGGAAACAGTGTCAGACTTTATAGGGGCTCCAAAATCACTGCAGATGGTGACTGCAGCCATGAAATTAAAAGATGCTTACTCCTTGGAAGACAAGTTATGACCAACCTAGATAGCATATTCAAAGGCAGAGACATTACTTTGCCAACAAAGGTCCGTCTAGTCAAGGCTATGGTTTTTCCAGTGGTCATGTATGGATGTGAGAGTTGGACTGTGAAGAAGGCTGAGTGCCAAAGAATTGATGCTTTTGAACTGTGGTGTTGGAGAAGACTCTCGAGAGTATCTTGGATTGCAAGGAGATCCAACCAGTCCATTCTAAAGGAGATCAGCCCTGGGTGTTCATTGGAGGGACTGATGCTAAAGCTGAAACTCCAGTACTTTGGCCACCTCATGCGAAGAGTTGACTCATTGGAAAATATCTTGATGCTGGAAGGGATTGGGGGCAGGAGGAGAAGGGGACAGCAGAGAATGAGATGGCTGGATGGCATCATCGACTCGATGGACATGAGTTTGAGTGAACTCCGGAAGTTGCTGATGGATAGGGAGGCCTGGAGTGCTGTGATTCATGGGGTCACAAAGGTCAGATCGATTGAGTGACTGAACTCAACTGAACTGAAGAAGGAATGGTTTAGTTGCCAAGTCATGTCTGATTCTTGTGACCCCATGGACTGTAGTCCACCAGGCTCTTCTTTCCATGAAATTTCCCAGGCAAGAATACTCGAGTGGGTTGGCATTTCCTTCTCCAGGGATCAAATCTGCTTCTCCTGTATCTCCTGCATTGCAGGTGAGTTATAGGGACTCATTAAAGAGGATAAAACCCCTGTCAAAATAATTAAAATTAACTTCTCATTATCCAAGCACACAGGGGATCCAGTCCAGTTTACTCTAGTTTGGAAAAAATAAAGTAATGTGGCATTCTTTTTAATGACTAGGCTGGAGCAGAATTCATGTGAACTGCTTTCTGAGGTTAAGGATCCTGTGTTAAAATTAAGCACAGTATATATACAAGAAGAGACGGGGTAGCATATACTTAATATTTCCCTTGATTCAGAGTCTTCCTTATAAGTTTGATTTATGACCACAAGTGAGTGCTTCTGGCATTTTGGAAGTCCCTTGGTGTGGACATTGGAAAAGATTCTCTTGGTTTACAAAGATCATCTGGTAAATGTGGAATAAGATTATTCCTCGCTCTCATGTTTATGAGAGCTTGTTCATTACCAGGGTGAGAAGGTATCAAGGTAATCACATACTTTGAAGGTAACATTTTGTCAAATGTTTTACATAATTCAAAAGAGCAATTAATATAAAATATCTCTTCATCTCCTTAAAGATTTCATAAGAATATTTGTAATTCTATCTTATTTACAGAAATGATTTCTTATGACCAGATGTTTATTAATCTGAGCCATAGAGAGGAAAATATAATTGCTTTTTCTTAGACAACTGTGGTTCTTGTTCATCTTCTTTATTTTTTACCTGGCTATATAATAGTTTTATTTCACAATGCAGTAGTGCCCACAGATTTTATTTTCTCTTTATTTCGGCTTCATAGTTTTCTAGTAAGAAGTCATCACAATGTGGCAAAAGAAAAAGCAATGGGTTTGATATAGAATTTTCCTCCATTCTGTAGCCACCATATCAGCAGAAGCCCATGTTTTTAATAAGTGTGTTGGTAACTAATTCTTACAACACCACAATTGATATGATGTTTAGAAGCAGGATAAGTTTCCAATATAATGGAAGTGAATTCCATTTGCTCACTTCCACCCCCATTTTCTTCTCAGGAGATAAAAAAACAAGGCATACAGAAGTCAAGGAACTTGTCCAGTCATGAAAAATGATCGTGGGAAAGTTGGAATCGATTTTTAAACTATTAGTCCAGTGTTTTCTGCATATGCCAGAATGCCTGTAAAATTATGTCACACTATCAGAAATTTTCAAATATTTATTTCAATGTTGTTTTTATCTCTTTAATGACATTAAATAATTTGTATGACAATATGAGGTTTTATTTTTAATTTCTACATTACTTTTAATGCTTATGGTAAAGAGGGCTTCCTTGATAGCTCAGATTCCTCAGAATCTGCCTGCAATGCAGGAGACTAGGGTTCAATCCCTGAGTTGGGAAGATGCCCTGCAGAAGAGAATGGCAACTCACTCCAGTATTCTTGCTGGAGACTCCCACGGAGAGAGGAGTCTGGTGGGCTATAGTCTGTGGGGTCACAAAGAGTTGGACACAACTGAGAGACTAATACTTTCACTTACATTGACAAAGAAACAGATAGATAAAAATTTAAAATAACAATAAATAATTTATACAACCATAAAGCTATGTCAATATACTACCTTTCATATGTTAGTGATAACTTTCCTTTCTTTTTGAGCCATCATATTTGCTTCTCAATTATTTCCATGTAAATGACCAAATGAAGAGGTTCATACTAAAAAAGTTAATGAAATGATGAATCCTGGCATTTTCTAGACTTTCCATGGTAAGTCATGTCTGACTCTTTGTGACACGCCATGGACTGTAGTCTGCCAGGCTCCTCTGTCCATGGGGATTCTTCAGGCAAAAATACTGGAATGAATTGCCATGCCCTACAAAGGCAGAGGTGAAAAGGAAGATATACCCATCTCAATGCAAAGTTCCAAAGAATAGAAAGGAGACATAAGAAAGCATTCCTTGGTCATCACTGCAAAGAAATAGACCAAAAATAATAATAATAATAATAATAATAATAGGATAGACTAGAGATCTCTCCAAGAAAATTAGTTTTATCAAGGAAAGATTTCATGCAAAGGTGGCCAAAATAAAAGACAGAAACAGTATGGACCTAAGAGAAGCAGAATATATTAAGAAGAGATGGCAAGAATTCATAGAAGAACTATACAAAAAAGATCTTCATGACCCAGATAACCACGATGATGTGATCACTCATTTAGAGTCAGGCATCCCGGAATGCGAAGTCAAGTGGGCCTTAGGAAGCATTACCACAGACAAAGCTAGTGGAGGTGATGGAATTCCAGTTGAGCTATTTCAAATCCTAATAGATGATGCTGTGAAAGTGCTGCACTCCATATGTTAGCAAATTTGGAAAACTCATCAGTGGTCACAGGACAGGAAAAATTCAGTTTTTATTCCAATCCCAAAGAAAGGCAATGCCAAAGAATGTTCAAACTACTGCACAATTGCACTCATCTCACATACTAGCAAAGTAATGCTCAAAATTCTCCAAGCGAGGCTTCAATAGAATGTGAAATGAGAACTTCCAGATGTTGAAGCTGGATTTAGAAAAGGCAGAGGAACCAGGGATCAAATTGCCAACAGCTGTTGGATCAGAGAAAAAGCAAGAGCATTTCAGAAGAACTTCTATTCCTGCTTTATTGACTACACCAAAGCCTTTGACTATTTTGATCACAACAAACAGTGAAAAATTCTTCAAGAGATGGGAATACCAGACCACCTGATCTGCTTCCTGAGAAATCTGTAGGCAGGTCAAGAAGCAACAGTTAGAAGTGAACATGGAACAACGGACTGGCTCCAAATTGGAAAAGGAGTACATCGAGGCTGTATATTGTCACCCTGTTTATTTAACTTATATGCAGAGTACATCATGTGAAATGCCAGCCTGGATGAAGCACAAGTGGAATCAAGATTCCTGGGAGAAATATCATAATCTTAGATATGCAGATGACACCACCCTTATGGAAGAAAGAAAGGAAGAACTAAAGAACTTCTTGAGAAAAGTGAAAGAGGAGAATGAAAATATTGGCTCAAAACTCAACATTCAGAAAAGTAAGATCGTGGCATCTGGTCCCATCACTTCATGGCAAATAGATGGGGAAACAGTGGAAACAGTGACAGACTTGATTATCTTGGGCTCCAAAATCACTGCAGATGGTGACTGCAGCCATGGAATTAAAAGACACTTGCTCCTTGAAAGAAAAGTTGTGCCAACCTAGACAGCATATTAAAATGCAGAGACATTACTTTGCCAACAAAGGTCCATCCAGTCAAAGCTATGGTTTTTGTAGTATTCAGGTATGGATGTGATGGTTGGACCATGAAGAAAGCTGAGCACCAAAGAATTGATGCTTTTAACTGTGATGTTGGAGAAGACTCTTGAGAGTCCCTTTGTCAGGAAGGAGGTCAAACCAGTCCATCCTAAAGGAAATCAGTCCTGAATAGTCATTGGAAGAATTGATGCTGAAGCTGAAACTGCAATACTCTGGCCGCCTGATACGAAGAACTGATTCATTGAAAAGGGACCCTGATGCTGGGAAAGATTGAAGGCAGGAGGAGAGGGGGACCACAGAAGATGAGATGGTGGGATATCATCACCAACTCGATGGACAGGGGTCTCAGCACACTCCAGGAGTTGATGATGGACAGAGAAGCCTGGTGTGCTTGTCAGTGAGGTGACAAAGAGTCGGACATAACTGAATGACTGATCTGAACTGAACTCTAGGGGATCTTCCCAACCCGGGAATTGAACCCAGTTCTCCAAATTGCAGGCAGATTCTTAACTCTTTGAGCCACCAGGGAAGCCCTTTCATGCTAAGCTTAGGTACATAAACGATAATGTGCTCCTTACCCTCCCTATGTCTCCGAAATCTTTTATTTTGAAGCATTTAAGGTGTTCAACTCCTCATACAGAGTCCCACAACTTAGCATTTCCACCTCATTATCATTATAGGCACTACAAATATAAGTGTTTTCCTCAGAAATTATAGCCAGTTCTCCTTTCCTCATGTTTACACAGAGATCAGTAATTATTAACTCATGCATATAATAATTACTAATATTCTTGCTGAGAGAAGTAGAATTTATCATAGATATCCCAAGCACAAGTTCACTTAATTCTTTCAACAATTACATAAGAAAGGCATTGTTGTTATTTCTGTTTTATAGCTGAGACAAAATTAATTAAGTGAACAGCCCAAACAATAAAGTCAGGATGTGAGCCTCACACTTGGAACTTAAAATTGTCTACAAAGAACCCTTTGCTCTGCCCTATCCTTCCAAATGCTAATAAAACACAACTTGCTTATTTCTTACTCCATGTTTTTTTTCACATTGCTTCTAGTTAAAAATTATTTTTTCTTCAAAGAAGTAGATTCTTCAATCAAGCACAGCCTAATCTCACTTCTTGTCATGGTATACATGCTCAATATTAATGCTCAGTTTAATTTCATCAGTTTTCACTGTTGATGTGCTTCTTATAGATTTTCTTATGTCAGTTATGTATGTTTCTTTAGAGATATTCAGAACTTTTCCATTTTTATTATGGAAAAATGGACCCCAGATCATTGGTCACTATGATGATTGCAAGCAAGCTTATGTGGAGATATTTAAGGTCCACTTTTATTATTGTTCATGGCATTCATCATATAATTTCTATTAAAAATGAATTGATGAGATATAGGAGAAGGAAATGGCAACCCACTCCAGTGTTCCTGCCTGGAGAATCCCAGGGACGGGGGAGCCTGGTGGGCTGCCGTCTATGGGGTCGCTCAGAGTCGGACACGACTGAAGCGATTTAGCAGCAGCAGCACTTTTAACATTCTAGTAAAAGACAACACTGAAAAAAGATATATATCTCTGTTTTAAAAAATTAAGTATTTTTTAAGCTTTAGTAGCATATTGGCTAATATTTTAAATTAAAACATGCATTTAACTTAAATATCACAATAAATTCAGATACAAAAGAAATTCCCACAAAATTTTACGATTTGAGAATGTCTTAAGTTTATGTTACTCCCTCAATGGTTTTTTTTAGAAGAATGACCAGAGGATGTTCTCTGAAATCTATAATGTGTTCCTTTGGTGCTTTTCATTAATAGAGTGTCTGATGGAAACACAACTTGGATAAGAACCTAACATCTCAATAACATCTACTGAAAAAGCAACTATTTCAGAATTCCAGGCTTTTATCTGCATAAATGTAGGTTTTTTGAAATAATTTATCTGCTAAATAATTGAATTGAGGTTTCCTTGACATTGCAGATGGACTCTCCACATGCATCTGAATAGCATCCATTTTTCTTAAAATCTATTAGAAACTTCTTATCTCAAAGGTTGGCCATCTTTATCTAAGTGTAAAAAAATAGAGTTGTGTTTTTTTTTACAGTGCTTTAGCACCCCAATATCTATTGAGTATTTATCTTGTTCAAGTCTTAGTACAGAAAGATGAGATAAAATGATACAAGAAAGCAAAAAGAGTCAGAATTCAAATAGAATCAGATAAAAAATGATCAGGTTTACAGACTCAGACTAAAACTGATTTTATCACTTGCTAAGTAAATTAGACAATATCTTAATAAAAGCACTTCGATGTGAGAAACAAATTATAATCTGTGACATAATATTCAGTGTAATCACTATGCTGCTTTCTAACATTTAATTGTCCCAAACATATTGCCACTACCACTTGTGTCAGGTATATACCCCTGAAAATTGCCTGAGCTTCTTTTTGTATAGCACTGGAAAGAAGGTAAGGGATGAAAAAGCAGTAAGAAAGAACAGAGGATGAGAAAGGGGTGGAATGGAAGTACAGGATGGAAAAGAGGGATGAAAATAGAAGCATAAAAAGAAGCAGAGGTGGAGACTAGTAAAATGATAGGCATATGGGGCACAGTATGATATGATTTCCTGATATTCATAATGATTAAAGTAAGAAATTAGAGTTACTGGAAGTACGTGTCTAATATACTTGTTGAAAACACGTTTGTTGGCTCAGCTATTTTAGTGCATTTAACTTTAGTTGAATTGTGTTTTCTTTACACTCTTGGTAATGCTAAATATAATAACCATATTTTACAGATACTCGTTTTTCTTAAAATGACCAAATAGTACATTTTATAGTCAACGAAAATCCTCAAACCTATTATCTGTTCACTGACAAAGAAAATAGAATAGACAAAAATACTCCAGAAACTCTAGTCTGCTCTTAGCCGTGCTTTAACTAGTTTACACCATAATTACCAAAGTTGTCATTAACTCTGAACAGAGGGACACTTTTCTTTTATTGCTGCTATATTTTTATATGCCAGAATAAACTGCTGGGTTCTCAAAAGTTTAACTAGTGACTAAGTTGTGATTCTGTTGGCTTCAGTCACTCTATTTAGATTTTTCTAAACTTTAAGTGTTTATAACATTTTAAGCATACATTAATTTCATGCTTGATTCACTAATGCTTACCACATAGGAACTGTCTAATATAAATTAGGTAGCTTTCAACATATAATATTCGGATAGTACTGATGGTCCTACACATCTGAGCTTTGTTTGGATTTTACTTAACTAAATCTTTAAGTATTTAATTGCTTTTTTAAATAAGTGCTTTCAAATAAATACCTTTATGCTTTAAGTTAAGCATGATCAAGCCACACAGATCTTCTCAAACTTTAGCACAAATCAGAGTCACCAGGTGGGATTGAATTTCTAGACCTCACCCTCAGAAACTCTGAATCAGCAAGTCTGGGTGGGCCTGGAAATGTGCATTTCTAAGAAGCTCACAGGTGATACCAAATCTACCAGCCTGCTGATCACACTAGAACAGATTTCAGAGTATGATTCAATCTATTTAGAGAAATGTTTCCAGTTGTTGATATCTAGCTTGCTCTTCAGCTTGGAAGCAAAGAATAAGATACTATCGTAAAATAGGCCAAGACAGTTTCTCCTCTTGTCTTCAGTGTTCTCTAATATTTAAGTGGATATTACCAGCATTAAGGCAGAGGTTTGAGGAATGGCTAACTTGTCAGCTTCACTAGGTGGGAAAAGAACATGAAATTTAGAAACAGACAAGATTTCAAATCCCAGCTTTAACATTTATTAGCTGTTTGCCCTTGGGCAAATTACTAAAACATTCTGAATCTCATTTTTAACATTTGTACAGAAAGAATAATAAGACCTATATTAAACCATTATTTTAAGCAGTTAACAAATTAACCTACATAAAGACATTATGAAATCTGTAAAGCACTTAACCCATGTCCTTTGAGACCTTGCTCTGTTCCTGACGCTCTCCATTCCGACCTGCCTCCCCCTCCCCGACTTCCAACTCTCTTTCTTCATCGCTTCTCTTTCCAGGCCAAAAAAATACTTTCTCTGCCTCTGTCTAAGCCAAAAGGCAAAATTTCTCCTCCATTATAAAAATACTCTTTTCTGACCCCATTTAGCTGCTGACTTCTCCCCTCAGTTTCTCTCACAACCAACTTCTGAATAAATTACCTTCACTCCTTGCTTCCAGTTCCATATTGCTTAGTCCTTCATCTAACCATTATAGCTGAAATCGTATCTCCATCACTAAAATAAAGTTGGTTTCTTAAAAGTCACATGACTTTGTAAGTGTCAAATCAATCCCTGTCATGAGTGATATCTCCCAAGCATGTAGTCTCTAACCCTCAGTTGCTGGCATGGCTCGTGGCTTACTTGCCCTGGAAACTCTCTGATACATAAGCTTTAGCAAAATTGCTCTCTCTTGGTTCTCCTTTGCCTCAGTGGTTGCTGGTACTTCTTCCACTGTTTGTTCTTATTTTCTCTCAGTCTTCACCTGTCTTTGGGGGATTTCATCCTTATGCATGCCTTCAATTCCCATCTCTGTACCCTGGCAACTCACTGAACCACATCCCCCAATGCAAACTTCTTTCCTAAGTTGCAGACTGACCCAGATTTTAACTGAGTGTCACTACCATGTTGGCTAAAGTGAAATTACACAACACTAACCATTTAAGACATCCCCAGAATGTGAGTTGTATTTCTTGAGTACGCTGTGGGACTGGATGGCAATTTGTGCACCATGGCTCAAAGGGCATCTGGGAGAGTTCCCTGTGCCTGAAACATTTCTTTCTTCATTTGGAAAACTTCTATTTATCCTTCAGATTAAAGCAAGGAATTAGTTTTACCAGAGTCATCTGACCACCCAAGTAGCGCTAGCTATGTATTTCTTTATAACCCTGTACCTCACCTATAGCAGGGTCCCTCCCATCACTTTCATTATACTCTAAGTCCCATAGAGGAAGAGATTGACTTGTCTCTCTAACTATTGAACCATTGGCACAGAGCTGAGCTTTAAAATAGCTCTAATTCCTTTTTCTAATACCACTCAGACATTCAATCAATAATCTCTGTGCCACAGTTTCTCTGTGTGATGTGTGAACTTAGTGAGAATAGACACAGTTCTCTTTCTCAGTGTCAGTGTGTCAGAGAAACACAATTTTCCAGACTAACAAGTAATAAACAGTCACAAAAGTTAAAACATTATGAAGGAGAAAGAATGTGGAGAAGGAGAATAACAGATGAGAGTCTGTATAAACAGAGAGGTAGACAGAGTTGGGAGTTCTTTATTAAACAGGAATGAGTAGGCTCTGACCATGCAAGGAGGAAACATTATGAGCAAAGAACTTGTTGTGGGAAAGATCTTGTTTGGTTTCATTTGGGGGAGACTGTCTCTTCCCCAACCTGAGAGGAGAGGTGTGTGGGACCGTAGGAAGTGAAGGGAACTACTGTCTGAGATGAGGCTGAAGAATTAAGACAAATCCATTTTTAGCAGAAATGTTGTCAAATAAGAATGATTTCTTTCTTTAGATTGTGTTCAATGAGTTTAAATGTTCTAGTTATTGGTCACAACAGATTTTCATGGTGTGTATTCAGTCACTGTAATTCCCTATGGTAAATAAATTTTAGCTGTTCTCAGTAATGCCTACATGGTTTCTAAAAATGATTTTTATATGCGTTGTTAGTAGTCAGTTCTCCAAAGAAGACATACAGGTGGCAATAAACACATGAAAAGATGCTAAACCTGATTCATTAATAGAGAAATGCAAGCCAAAACTACAATTAGGCATTACCTCACACTGGTTAGAATGGCCATTATAAAAAAAAAATCTACAAACAATAAATGTGGAGGATGTGGAGCAAAGGGAAGCCTCTTGCACTGTTTGTGAGAATGTAAATTGATATAGCCACTATGGAGAACAGTATGGATATTCCTTAGAAAACTAGGAATAAAACTATCATATGACCCAGCACCCCTACTACTGGGCATATACCCTGAGAAAGCCATAATTCAAAACGACATATGTACTCCAATGTTCACTGCAGCACTATTTAGATGTCCACTGACAGATAAATGGATAAAGAAGCTGTGGCACATATATGCAATGGAATGTTACTCAGCCATAACAAGGAATGAATCTGAGTCAGTGAGTGACGTGGATGAACCTATAGCCTGTTTTAAGAGTGAAATAAGTCAGAAAGAGAAAATCAAATATAGTACATTAATGCACACATATGGAATCTAGAAAAATGGTACTGATGATCCAATCTGCAGGTAGGAACAGAGACACAGAGATGGATAATGGACTTATGGACACAGTGGGGAAAGAGTAGAGTGGGAAAAATTGAGACAGTAGCACTGACATATACACAATACCATGTATAAAACAGAAAGTGGGAAACTGTTGTATAACACAGGGAGCTCAGCTCAGTGCTCTGTGACAACCTAGAGGGGAGGGATTTGGAGGTGGGGTGGGACAGAGCTTAAGGGCGGGGGGACATATGTATACTTATAGTTTATTCATGATGTACAGCAGAAACCAACACAATACAAAAAATTAACCTCCAATTAAAAAAAAGATAAATAGGACAAAGACAGCTCTATTAAATGACACAGAAATACAAAATATAGAAATCAGTCAATGTAACAATTGTTTATGGCAATAAATATAACAAGTTAAATTCCCACAAAAATACATTATCTTTTAACACAACAAAACTTTGGCGATAAACTCATGTTTTCTTTATACAATATATCAGGATAGCTCTGTGTACATGATTTCCATATAAAACTTCTAGGATATGTATGATAAATTAGACTTATGTTATCATTTTAATGAAAAAGATACTACACACTTAAGAGTATCAGTAAGAAACTGAAGTATAGAAATCTTATTTCCTAAAACTAATTTATTGTAGAATAAAAATTTCATTAAACAATATTAAGTGTCAAACTATCAATTTCAATTTATATAGCAGAAACTTGAAATAACACCAGCCCCAATCTTAGTATCATGCATTTACTTAAATGCAAAATTTATAATATGGGTTCATCCTACACATAGGTATCAACTTCCAGGTTTAAAACCACATTTCTAAATTCTGAGTCTAAAAAAAGCTTTCAAGTATGTAATGATTGTTGCCCATTTGAGGCATCTAAATTTATGGCATGATTTCTTGTTTAAAATATGAATTTTCAACCTCAGTACCTTTTGGATTCAATAGCTCTTTCCTGTGGGAGGCTGCTCTAATCATTTTAGGATAGTGTGCTGCATGCCTGGTCTCTACCCACTAGAAGCCATCTGTGACTCTAAGTTCTCCAAGTTGTGACAAACAAAAGTCTAGTGAAGAAGATTAGTTGATATGTTTCAGCAATCTGAGGCTGTAGGGCTAGAATATAGTATGCCATCCTTTCCAACACACATGTTCCTATTTTATGTCATTAACATCCATAATTATCCTAAGTGAGATCTTATCAATGCATCTGAATGCTAGAGTTCACTGATACTTTTTGAAAATGATATGGGTTTTGTTGAAATGATTGACTATCTTGATAACAAGCATAAAAGGAACAATTGTTAAATTATGGTTTTGCTCTACTTATGTCTATAGTTCATAATAACTGTACACTGTAAACAATATGAGGTGAAGTCGCTCAGTCATGTCCGACTCTTTGCGATCCCGTGGACTGTAACCTACTAGGCTTCTCAGTCCATGGGATTCTCCAGGCAAGAATACTGGAGTGGATTGCCATTTCCTTCTCAGAGGATCTTCCCAACCCAGGGATCAAACCCGGGTCTCTCGCATTGGAGGCAAACGCTTTAACCTCTGAGCCACCAGGGAAGATAAGTAAACAATATAGGAAAATGTAAAGCTACTATGGATAACCACTTTTAGCATTTTGAAATATTTATGCTATCTGGATATTTTTTGTATAACATTGGGGAAATACTGTTACATAATTTGCTTTTTATTGAGTGTGGTTTCTATTATACAAAATATTATACTGTATGCATTTGTCTGTCACTATATCTTTTGAAAACATGAATTTTTATGTACTATAATTAAGAAAAGATTATCTTGAATCTATCCTTCTCATTCATGCTTTTGTAATCTATTTTCTGATTAAAATATATAAGCATAAAAATAGTCTAATATGGTTTTCAGGCAGTTTTCTTCCCTTACACTAAGACTTTTCTTTATTTTCTTTTTGGTCTAATACTGACCACAACCACATAAAAATAAAATAACAGTATACACATGAAGTGATAGGACCAAAAGGAAATCCATACATGGACATACATACAATCACACAATGCTCTAATTTCAAAAAGTTTTCTGAATTTACAGGCAAATAGACTGGAAATAAGTTTTCAGATGCCTATCCACAAATCTTAAAGGGTGACTAAAGAAGATATTGATTCTCAAATGAAATGATGAGTTAATTATACTCTTACAATGATTATATAAATGTGAAAGATACTTTGGTTTTCTACTTAAAATTATTATACAGGAATAATGTGTATATTCAACCATAGGTATATATCAAGAGACTAGGAAACAAATATCCATAGATATCCTTGTATGAAATGTTCATAAGTAGTACTCTTAACAGCCAAAAAGATGGAATCAACCCAAATAACCATCAACTGACAAATGTATATACAAAATGAGTTATGTCAACACAATGAAATATAATTCAGCTATAAAAGACAATGAAGTACTGATATGTTCTGTAACAAGGATGAATCCTGAAAACGCTAAATGAAAGAAGAGGTCACAACAGCCACATGCTGTATGATATCATTTATTTGAAATGTCTAGGGTCTATTAGTGTTAGTCCCTCAGTTGTGTCCAACTCTTCGTGAACCCATGAACTGTAGCCCACCAGGCTCCTCTGTACATGGGTTTTCCCAGGCAAGACTACTGGAGTGGGTTGCCATTTCCTTCTCCAGGAGATCTTCCCGACCCAGAGATCGTCTCCTGTGATTCCTGCATTGCAGGCGGATTCTTTACCGCTAAGCCACCAGGGAAGCCTAGAATAGGCAAATCCATAGATAAAAAGAAAGTAGGTTAGTAGTTTCCAGGAGAGAGTAGTGGATGGGATGAAGAATGACTTCTAATTGGTTCAGAATTTATTTTAGGGTGATGATAATGTTCTGGAGTTAGAGACTGGTGACTGTTGTACAACATTGTAAATATAGTAAAATCCAAATAATTGTACACTTTAAAGGAGGAAATTTCATGGTATGTGAATTACATCTCAATAAAAATCAATATGAAAAATAACAATCCATCTATAATCCATTTCACAGTAGACTACATACATGTGGTATCTATGATGAGCAAAGCAGGAAAATAGATTCCATCTTTAGGAAAGAACACTCCAGTTGATAAAAGAAATTGTAAACCTATACCCTGGCTAAGAAAAAAAGTTTAGAAAACTCTGCATTGTACTTTCCACTGCTTTAGAGAAAGGAGCTTAGTAGACTGTCAGGGTATCTATTAGTAAATATCTTCACTTGCAAGAAGCAACAGTTCCCCTATGCATGGTTTAACTATAAAGTCTAGCATAAAGCTATTTCAATAGCGTCGCCTTCCATTTACTATCAGAAGAGATTACAACCAAGATTGTCCCTGAGAAAATCAAATGACACTGTTCTTCAAACACATCAAGAAAGTAATATTTCAATATCTGAAGTTTATAAATCTAATTAATGAAATCATCTTCTAAAATTATTCTGGTTACTCGGGGTCAGGATTTGAACCTTTCTCCCTCTGGCAAGACTTATCTCCATTTTGGAGAAGAACCAATAGCAGTTCTATAATTTTAATAAATTGTGAAGGGGAGAAGGTCAGCTCAACACATAACAAAGCAATAAATACTCCCCTCTTAGCCTAAAGGTTTAGGATGACATGAACTTATTTCAGTTTGTAAATCAGTGTAATGTACGGTTAAACAATCCCCCAAGGGTGTAAATGCCGTGAAAGAAGGTAACAGTACAACTTTTAAAGGATTCAAAATAAAACATATGGCCCATCGATGTTAACTTACCCATATGGGAAATCACTGTGGATATCATACTGTTATCATGCTAATGTGGAATATGAGCTTCCCTGGTGTCTCAGAAAGTAAAGAATCTACCTGCAGTGCAGGAGACTCCAGTTCAATCCATGGGTAAGGAAGATCCCCAGGAGAAGGGAATGGCTACCCACTCCAGTATTCTTGGCTGGAGAATTCCATGGATGGAAGAGCCTAGTGGGCTACAATCCAGGGGTCACAAAGGTTTGGACACTACTGAGTGACTAACACTTTCACTTTTTTTCAATGTGAAAAATCAAGGGATATAAATTGAAAAAACAAATCTTTATTCAACCTGTTGTGAAGTACAGAGTGTGAATATTTCACTCAGAGCCTATTGTTGACGTAGTCCTTGGTTTTAATTTCCGGTATTAGTTTGTTGTACCGTTGCTTAGTTGTGTTTGACTCTTTGTGACCTCATGCCAAGCTTCTCTGTCCTTCATCATCTCTCAGAGCTTGCTCAAACTTATGTTCATTGAGTTGGTGATGCCATCCAACCATCTTGTCCTCTGTCATGCCCTTCTCCTCCTGCCTTCAATCTTTCCCAGCATCATGGATCTTTTCTAAGGAGTAGGCTCTTTAGGAAGCCAAAGTGTTGGAGCTTCAGCTTCAATATCAGTCCTTCCAATGAATATTCAGGACTGATTTCCTTTAGAATTGACCGGTTTGATGTCCTTCCTGTCCAATGGACTCTCAAGAGTTTTCTTCAGCACCACAGTTCAAAAGCATCAATTCTTCTGCGTTCACTTTTTACAGTCCAGCTCTCACATCCATACATGACTATTGGAAAAACCATAGCTTTGACCAGATGGACCTTTGTCAGCAAAGAAATGTCTCTGCTTTTTAATATGATGTCTAGGTTTGTAACAGCTTTTCTTCCAAGGAGCAAGCGTCTTTTCATTTCATGGCTGCATCACTGTCTGCAGTGATTTGGGAGTCCAAGAAAATATAGTCTGTCACTCATTCCATTGTTCCCCATCTATTGTCCATGAAGTGATGAGACCAGATGCCGTGATCTTAGTTTTTGGAATTTTAAGCCAGCTTTTTCACTCTTCTCATTCACCCTTGTCAAGAGGCTCTTTAGTTCCTCTTCACTTTCTGCCACGAGGGTGGTGTCATCTGCATATCTGAGGGTATTGATATTTCTCTTGGGAATCTTGATCCCAGTTTGTGCTTCATCCAGCCTGGCACTTCACATGATGTACACTGCATATAAGTTGAATAAGTGGGATGACAATATACAGCCTTGACATTCTCCTTCCTCAATTTGGAACTGGTCGTTTTTCCACGTCCGGTTCTAATTGTTGTTTCTTGACCTGCATACAGTTTTCTCAGGAAGAAGGTAAGGTGATCAGTATTCACATCTCTTTATGAATTTTCCAGCTTGTTGTTTTCCACATAGTCAAAGGCTTTAGCATAGTTAATGAAGCAGAAGTAGATGTTTTTTTCTGGAATTATCTTGCTTTTCCTATGATCCAACGGATGTTGGCAATTTGATCTCATATTACAATGGGTGCTATATCCTTACGGGAAAAGACTCATGTGATAAAACATTTTAGCTGACAGTTAAGAATGAATCAGATCAGATGGGAAGGTGACTTCATTTGGAGGTGAATAGAAGGGCAGTGTGGAAAATGAGACATGGAAAGAAATATGGAAAAACAAAAAAACTTAACAAAGATAATTCTGTGAGTAAAGTTTTAGGTAAAGTTCTTAGTGTTATGAGCTATATGAAATATCATTAAATCATTAACAACAGTTCTTACTTGCATTCAGCACTGGTTCTCGTTAGGTTTTTGAAGTACCAGAAAACAATAATCTTTAATACAAAATGCCATTTTGACAAGGTACCACTCTGTGTTTACACTTGTAATGCTATGCCCGAGCGAACATAGGAAAGTAATGTCAATCAGACCGTGAAAAGGAAAAAAAAAGTTTGAACAAAAAACAACTGTGCCATTTACCATGCAATCTGAAAAGATAAAAAAAATTTTTTTAATGGAGACAAGCTGTGAGAAAATACAACTTTTTCAAAATAGACAAAACTTAGTTCTACTTCCACCTCATCTCAGGCTTAATATATAGCAATTTTTAATACATTGTTCTAATCTTGTCAGATGTGTAGGCATCCAGCAAGTCTTTTTGAGAAATACAGAATGCAAGCATTGCAGTTGTCTTCAGTCACTCACAGTTGGCTGCACTGTGTTGGCTCCCAACTTATCAGCTATTAACTGAACAGGTAACTTTTATTGTTATGGGAATGCTTTATCTTGTGAAGATAACATTGATATTACCAAAAGAATGCAGCAAAAGGAAGGCACTTGACCAATTACTAGGCTCCAAGATATTCTTTGGCACTGACAGTTTTCCAAAATTCACTCAGCTTATTTAACATAGTACTACTGTTTATTAAACTGCCACCTGGAACTAACGATAACTTTGCAAAAATAAATCAGCTATTTAGGCTTAATGTATGATAGAGTCTCTCAACATTTTTTCTTCAGACCCTAAACACTTGAATGATAGGGAATATTTCTACCATGAAAAATGGCTCAGGATATGCCAATAAATGTGGAAAACTCAGCAGTGGCCACAAGATTGGAAAAGGTCAGTTTTCATTCCAATCAAAAAGAAAGGCAATGCCAAAGAATTTTCAAACTACCGCACAATTGCACGCATTTCACATGCTAGCAAGGTAATGCTCAAAACCCTTTAAGCTAAGTTTCAACAGTATGAAAACCAAGAACTTCCAGATATACAAGCTGGATTAAGAACAGGCAGAGAAACCAGGATCAAATTGACAACATCCATTGGATCACAGAAAAAGCAAGGAAATTCCAGAAAAAAAATCTACTTCTGTTTCATTGACTATGCTAAAGCCTTTGACTGTATGGCTCACAAGAAAATGTGGAGAAATCTTAAAGGGATAGGAATACCAGACCATCTTACCTGCCTACTGAGAAACCTGCATGCAAGACAAGAAGCAACAGTTAGAACCAGAGATTGAACAAACAACTGGTTCCAAATTGGGGAAGGAGTATGTCAAGGCTACTGATTACTTAATTTATATGCAAAGTACATCATGCAAAGTGCTAAGCTGGATTGAAGCACAAGCTGTAATCAAGATTCCTGGGAGAAATATCAGTAACCTCAGATATGCAGATGATACTACTCTCATGGCAGAAAGTGAAGAGGAACTAAAGAGCCTCTCAGTGAAGGTGGAAGAGGACAGTGAATAAGCTGGCTTAAAATTCAACATCCAGAAAATTAAGATCATGGCATCTGGTCCCATCACTTCATGGCCAAAGTAATGTCTCTGCTTTTTAGATTGATGCCTAGTTGGGGAAACAATGGAAACAGTGACAGACTTTATTTTGAGAGGCTCCAAAATCACTGCAGATGGTGATTGCAGGCATGAAATTAAAAGACACTTGCTCCTTGGAAGAAAAGCTATGACCAATCTAGGCATCAATCTAAAAAGCAGAGACATTACTTTGCCAAAAAAAGTTTGTCTAGTCAATGCTATGGTTTTTCCAGTAGTCATGTATGGATGTGAGATTTGGAACATAAAGAAGGCTGAGTGCAGAATTGATGCTTTTGAACTGTGGTGCTGGAGAAGACTCTTGAGAGTCCCTTGGGCAGGAAGATCAAACCAGCCAATTCTAAAGGATATCAACCCTGAATATTCTTTGGAAGGACTGATGTTGAAATTGAAGCTCCAATACTTAGGCCACCTGATGCAAAGAGTCAACTCATGCAAAGAGCCACCTCATTGGAAAAGACCTTGATGCTGGGAAAGATTGAAGGCAGGAAAGAGGAAACAGAGGATGAGATGTTGGATGGCATCATAAACTAAGTGGATGTGAGTTTCAGTAAACTTTGGGACATACTGAAGGACAGGGAAGCCTGGCACGCTGTAGTCCATAGGGTCTCAAAGAGTTGGACATGATTGAGAGACTAAACAAAAATAGAAAGAGGCATAGCTCTTTTCCAGGTACATATATCAACAATGTTATTCATTTATTTTTGGTAAAGGAGAAGAGGACCTTGGGATGCTTGAAGAAATTCTCCAGGTAAGCCTTATATGTTTAAATCCCAAACCCTCAAGAATTTCTCATAGAACCTTTTCTTGAAATATGTCTTTGTTACTGATTATTGATAATTTTATAGTGAAAGAATACAGAGATTAAAAATTAGTTTTAAAACTCCAAATAATATTTAAACAATGGTAACTATATCTCTACTCAACAGAATAAAAAATGAAATATATATATATATATAAAATTTGCTACTTACAGACTTTCATACTTTATACAGCTTGTCCATTCATTAAGTAGCTATCAGATGCTAGATGCTATTCTAGATGTCTTAGGGGTGCAGATATGATTCAAACATGGATGAATTCTCCATTCATTAAGATTATAATAAAGAAGAGCTTATAAATGCACATAAATAGGTACTATGTGAGCTAAAACGGAAATAATAGTGGTATAGTGAAGAATTCACTAGGAGAGGTTAGTTAATAAAGTATTATTTTACAGGCAGACTTTAATTCAAATATTTGTCAAAAATACCTGTTACTATTTTAGCCATTATCAAAATCTATCACTGAATTGACCTCATATTAAGACAAAATAAGCCAATAAATCCAGGTAATGCCAAGTTTTTAGGAATGATCTGAGGTATGAACATTATCTTTTGCCTAGTAGTGTTGGAGGATCTTGTATTGATAAGCATAAGACATTAGAAATGTTCGTGATCTATATCTGCCTACATCAGAAATGCCACCTCTTCAGAAAAGCCTTTAATGATCATCCTATTATAGCACCCCTGTATTCTCTAGCCCTTCTTCTCAATTTTCTTTTGCACATCAGCATTATTTTTTTATGGTTTAACTATAGTTAAACTATAGATTTAAACCATAAACTATAAATTTATGGTTATTTGTTTACTTACTGTCTTCTCCAAGATTATTTAGGCTCTTTGAAGGCAGAGTACTTTATCCTGTTCACTGTTTTGTTATATTACCAGTATTTGGCCTATGGTAACCACTAAGTCTTATTGAATTAATAAATAATGTGATAACATACCAATAAAGTGAGCACAGGTTCCAAGATTTCAAAGCACCAAGCACTATAAAGTTTATTATTATCCATGTGATTTATTTCATCCATCCCTTTGCCTTTAAGTGGCATCTATAAGATGATAACTGGCAAATGAATGTCTAGAAGCCTGACGTCTCCACCTGAGCACTGGCTACTGGACATCTTTGAATGGCTAACAGACAAGTTTAATATTTCAAAAACAAAAGTTTTGATTTTCTGTCTGCAGACTAGCTTCTTTGAGTGTTTTCCATTTTGGTTAGTGCTATTACCAGCCACCTAGTTGTTTAAGCCTCACACGGTCGTGGTTCCTCTTTCACCCTCCATATCTGATTCATCACCTGTTCAGCTATGTCACATACGCATCTGCGTTTGTCCTCCTACATAGTGTTCCAATCCTAAACTAGCTTCATTTCTTATCTTTCCTTACCTACACCCTTAACTTCCTATAGTTCTTTCTCTATACAGCAACCAAATATATCTTTTGAAGATTTAAATTAGAACAGTTTCTTTAAAATCTAAAATGTGCTTAAAATAAAAATCCAATCTCTGATATGGACAAAAGTTTCCTTAGTGATCTGTTTCTCCTCAGTTCTTTGGCCTGTCTCTCTTAGAATTCTAAAATCCAGCAATACCGACATTTTTCTATTTGTTCAACCCCAAGCTTAGTCCACTTCATAATGTTTCCTTAGCCATTTTCTCTGATTTCAAATATGTTGTTCCTTATCCTCACTATTTTTCAACACTAACGACTAGGTAGGATACCATTTCCTTAAAGTTTTCTACTGCCATAATGTCATCATCCTTTTATCCCAGCCAAGCAGAGGTGGCAAGAATACACAGAAGAACTGTACAAAAAAGATCTTCACAACCAAGATAATCATGATGGTGTGATCACTCATCTAGAGCCAGACATCCTGGAATGTGAAGTCAAGTGGGCCTTAGAAAGCATCACTATGAACAAAGCTAGTGGAGGTGATGGAATTCCAGTGGAGCTGTTTCAAATCCTGAAAGATGATGCTGTGAAAGTGCTGCACTCAATATACCAGCAAATTTGGAAAACTCAGCAGTGGCCACAGGACTGGAAAAGGTCAGTTTTCATTCCAGTTCCAAAGAAAGGCAATGCCAAAGAATGCTCGAACTACCACACAATTGCACTCATCTCACACGCTAGTAAAGTAATCAAAATTCTCCAAGTAAGGCTTCAGCAATACGTGAACTGTGAACTTCCAGATGTTCAAGCTGGTTTTAGACAAGGCAGATGAACCAGAGATTAAACGGCCAACATCCGCTGGATCATGGAAAAAGCAAGAGAGTTCCAGAAAAACATCTATTTCTGCTTTATTAACTATGCCAAAGCCTTTGACCATGTGGATCACAATAAACTGTGGAACATTCTGAAAGAGATGGGAATACCAGACCACCTGACCTGCCTCTTGAGAAATCTGTATGCAGGTAAGGAAGCAACAGTTAGAACTGGACATGGAACAACAGACTGGTTCCAAATAGGAAAAGGAGGACATCAAGACTGTATATTGTCACCCTGCGTATTTAACTTCTATGCAGAGTACATCATGAGAAACACTGGACTGGAAGAAACACAAGCTGGAATCAAGATTGCCAGGAGAAATATCAATAACCTCAGATATGCAGATGACACCACCCTTATGGCAGAAAGTGAAGAGGAACTAAAAAGCCTCTTGATGAAAGTGAAAGAGGAGAGTGAAAAAGTTGGCTTAAAGCTCAACATTCAGAAAACGAAGATCATGGCATCTGGTCCCATCACTTCATGGGAAATAGATGGGGAAACAGTGTCAGACTTTGCTTTTTGGGGCTCTAAAATCACTGCAGATGGTGACTACAGCCATGAAATTAAAAGACGCTTACTCCTTGGAAGAAAAGTTATGACCAACCTAGAGAGCATATTCAAAAGCAGAGAGATTACTTTGCCGACTAAGGTCCGTCTAGTCAAGGCTATGGTTTTTCCAGTGGTCATGTATGGATGTGAGAGTTGGACCGTGAAGAAAGCTGAGCGCTGAAGAATTGATGCTTTTGAACTGTGGTGTTGGAGAAGCCTCTTGAGAGTCCCTTGAACTGCAAGGAGGTCCAACCAACCCCTTCTGAAGGAGATCAGCCCTGGGCTTTCTTCAGAGGGAATGATGCTAAAGCTGAAACTCCAGTACATTGGCCACCTCATGTGAAGAGTTGACTCATTGGAAAAGACTCTGATGCTGGCAGGGAATAGGGGCAGGAGGAGAAGGGGACAACAGAGGATGAGATGGCTGGATGGCATCACTGACTCGATGGACGACAGTCTGAGTGGACTCTGGGAGTTGGTGATGGACAGGGAGGCCTGGCGTGCTGCGATTTCATGGGGTCACAAAGAGTTGAACACAACTGAGCGACTGAACTGAACTATGTATTCTTATCACCTTATCATCATCTGGAATTATCTTATATGTCTGTTTGTTTACATTCAAATGTATCCTCCATGAAAATAAAGACTCAACTGTCTTACAAGCAACACAATGCTTGACAAATAATAGATGTTCACTAAATATTTGTTGCATCACCTAATGAAGTAATCAATTAATCAGCAATCAAATGTCCAGAAAATATCTTATGTGTAATTTTTCTATCTATTTAATTTTTAAGGATCTTCAAATACTATTCTAATTTAGTTTCATATATTTATTGTGTACCTCCTACATGCAATTTCCCTGGTGACTCAGATGGTAAAGAATCTACCCACAATGCAGGAGACCCGGGTTTGATCCCTGGAAAGATGCCCTGGAAAAGGGATGGCAACTCATTCCTGTATTCTTGCCTGGAGAATTTCATGGACAGGGGAGTATGGTAGGCTATAGTCCATGGGGTTGCAAAGAGTTGGACATGCCTGAGTGAGAAAAACTATTGTTGGCTTCCCTGGTGGCTCACAGGGTAAAGAATCTGCTTGCAATGCAGGAAACCTGGATTTGATCCCATAGTTGGAATAATTCCCTGGAGGAGAAAATTGGAATCCACTCCAGTATTCTTGCCTGGAGAATTCCATGGACCTAGGAGCCTGGAAGGCTATAGTCCATGGTGTTGCAAAGAGTCAAACACAACTGAGGGATTAGCACTTTCACACTTTGGCACACGCAAGAGATGAAAAATTCTGAAAACATAAATTAAAATAGGACATGGACTCAGCTTTTTAGAGGCTTGTTAGTAATTGCAAAATTGATAACTGCCACAATACATGGGCTCATAGGATGAAATGTAGTAGAGAAGGTAGAGCAATATCTGAGATGCTGGATAGCAATTAAAAAAAAAAACAACAAACCAACAAATAGTTTGAAATATACAATCTAAGAATTTACAGATGTACAGGTAAACCCTGGTACAATTCAGGCAAGTGAATACATGTGGAAATAAACACATCAAGACTGCAGAAGCACACAAGTTTAGTTTGGATTTAGGAAGTAGAGCAGGAGCACAGTGGTTGGTCAAAAAATAATTAGGGTGGAATGCAGGTCTAGACCTCAAACATAAGTGCCATTGTGCAAGAGATAAAGAAAAAGTGAAGAGATTTCCTTAAAACATTGTCAAAGCACTAGTTCTATCAATCAAGAAAATAGAAGGAAATCACTCTAAAGTTGAGCTTTCTGATACTTAAGGTTGATATACTACTTAATGATGACTCAGAGAATAAATATGAGTGTGGCCTATAGATTTTATTCTTTTTTTTTTTTTTACTTTCCCAAAGCATGGATGAAATTATCCCTAAGTAAATTCCTTTATATAAGAAAACACAGTAATTTGTGTATGAAAATTCAGCACCAAAACTTCATATTGAATTATGCTTGGATCATAAGAAACCTTACAGATTATCAGATTTTATTCATGACATAGTAGATACTCAACAAATAGTTGCTGAACCACAATCAATAAAAGATTTAGTTGCTTCCTATTGTTCTCTAACTATATAATAAATTGTTATTTTGTTAAGATATCCACTAAAATTTCAGATGAGATGGCAATGCTGCTGCAAGTGCAGGCTGAATATCATAACTAACATTGCTTAACTGTGTTCTATGTGCTGTTTTAGAGATGATAAAATGAGGCTTAGAGAGGACAAATACCTTGCTCAAGATCACATAGGCAATAATGCATGGAGTAAAAAGTCAAACGGAAGATTCAGTTCAGAATCCTTGCTTTTTAACCTCTCCTATAGTGTAATGTTTCTTTGTTTCAGAAGAAAAGCATAAGATCCTGGTTAACATAGCAGAGATACACGTCACTAAAAAGAGACTTTAGATGATGATGGAATTATTAAAATTAAGGAGGGAGACACAGATTTACATCTGGCTTTTCTCCAAGAATTTTGCTAAATCTAACAACATCTGGCCAAGTCTGTTGTGGTAAGAAAGCAGTCTCTCCTAATCCTTTCAATGATGCACATTCACAGCTATAAATTCATCTTTCAATGTAAACTAGAGGTTCATTCTCATTCTTATTCATAGTTTTGAGCATTTTTCTGGATAATCACATAGTATCATCAGAGCACCTCCACCGACCTGACTCTTAATAACTGTGTATTGGAAATTGTATACTGAAAACCATGCTCTACTTTGTGTGAACACCTTCCTCTGTCTTGTGTAAAGCAAGTGTGCTGTCCTCTACTATATTCCCAAAATATGACTCAAAGCATTGACCAAACAATATTTCAATCTGTTCATTGTGAAACAATGAAAGTTTCAAGCCAATCAGGAGCAAGTCTAGGAACAAACATCTTGAATAAATTGAACTTCAATTAATTTTTCCTAAAGTAAGACTTTTTCGAAGAGAAAATAACAGCCATTTGCTTTATTTTTAAACACAAAATGGATATAATATGGCTACAAATCTTTTTTATTCTCTCTTAGGACACAGACATATTATTGCTTAATATAAAATTTAAAAATGGTATTTTAATGTTAATCACTTTATAATAATGGCTAAGTACATGAACAAAGTAGGTTTATAATCTGCTAGTTTGTCCTGTAGCAGGCAAGAAAACAATTCAGCAAAATCATGAATTATAATGATACAATAGTATGGTTAAATTTTCTTTATTTAGAAATGGTTTACCAATAGGATTTTCTCACTACATTTACTTTTCTAAACATTAGTCTATTTAAGAAACAAATCTTAAATAAACATAAGGAATAAGATCTATGCTCAGGGGACAAAGGATTTAAGACTACGACAATATTAATGTTGCATTGCCTCCCTTCTCGCTCTAGAGTGCTGTGAGAAGTGTTCTTTGGGAACACAGAGAAGGAATAATTCTCTCAGACTATGACATATATAACATAAGTGTAGTTATTAAACATAACAGTGAAATCAACAAGATGAAGCTACCATTCAGTTTGAAAAAGACAGTATTCCCAGTACAACTGCAATTGCTTATGTATTCCTCCATGATTAGTCCCAAGGCTTAATTCTATACTCCTTGCTTTTTTTCTACATTGTGTTCAGCTTGTATATGTATATTTCACCTATGTATACATGCACATAAATATTTTAAAATTCTATTCATTTCTGAGTTTTATAAAAATTGTATCACACAGTAGGAAGTCTTCTGATACTGTTTATTATTTTTCATTAAATACAGTGTCTGAGATTCATTCAGGTTGATATCTATAGTTAAGAGTCCATCTTCTTGTTTGTTTCTAGTCCTTTGCTATTGTAAAAAATGTAACTATAAATGCTCTTGGACCTGCCTGTTGGTACAGATGTGCAAACTTCTCTGTGACCTGTTATCTGTGCATTTTGTACAAAAGTAAGAAAATATTTTCAAATTGTTCAAACCAATGTATGCTCTAACCAATAGTGTTTGAATTTAATTGCTTGGAATCTTTACAAACACTTTATATTGGCATATTTTAAAAAATCTTGCCAATATAATTAGGGTAAAATGTTCACATTATTGAAGTCTTACTTTGCATTCCTCTTATTTCCAATGAAACTTAGCATCTTTTCATATACTCATTTCCTAGCTGTGTCTTCCTTCAGTTAAAGGTTCATTCATTTATTTTACCTATATTGCAGTTAGGTTGTTTGCTTTTGAGAGTCATTGAGAGATGGCTAGATGGCATCACTGCCTCGATGGACATGAGTCTGAGTGAACTCCGGAAGTTGGTGATGGACAGGGAGGCCTCGCATGCTGCGATTCATGGGGTCACAAAGAGTCGGACACGACTGAGCGATTGAACTGAACTGAACTGATTGTCCTAAAGAAGTAGCTGTTATGCATTGCAAAGGGCACAGCAGGGATGGAGTAAAGTAGCCAAAGGTAATCAGCTGGCTGACTGTCAAGCCAGAAAAGCGGCACTTTACGAAACCCCTTCACTGCAGACGCCTTTGATCTGGACAGGTCCTGTGGAACAGGAAAAACCACAATATACTGAGGAAGAATTAGAAAGATATGAGAAAGGAGGAGCAAAGATTACTGATAAAGGATAGCTGCAGTCCGAAGATGGACGATTAATAATTCCTGAAAATGCTCAATGGAAAATTCTTAAGGGTTTACATCAGAGTTTTCATTTGGGTGCAGAGAGTACTTACCAAATGGCTTCTCATTTGTTTGAAAGTAAAAATGTAATGAAAACTTTAAAGAATATTATCAAAAGGTGTGAGATTTGTCAGAAAAATAACCCAAAGACTGAAAAGCTAGCCAAATCTGGATTACAACAAAGTGGGAAGTATCCTGGAGAGGACTGGGAAATTGATTTTACTCATATGCCAAAAGCTAATGGATATTCTTGCTTACAAGTTTGGGTAGATACTTTTACTGGATGGATTGAGGCTTTTCCCTGTCCTAGTGAACAGGGTAAGGAGGTTATAAAGATTTTAATCCATGAAATATCCCCAGGTTTGGGCTGCCACAGAGCCTTCAGAGTGATAGTGGCTCCGCCTTTAAAGCTGCTGTAACTCAGGGGGTATCCAAAGCTCTAGGAATAGAATATCACTTACACTGTTCCTGGAGACCCCAATCCTCAGGAAAGGTTGAAAAAGCTAATGACATTATCAAAAGATATCTGTGCAAATTAACTCAAGAGACGCAGGACAATTGGATTAGAGTTCTACCCATAGCTTTAATGAGGGCTCGAACTGCCCCCAAAAGGAGGGACTGTCCCCCTTTGAATGTATTTATGGAAGACCTTTCTTACACACAGACATTGTTATAGACCCTGAAGCCTTGGAATTAACTAGTTATGTAACTCAGCTCTCAGCTTATTAACAGAACTATGGGCGATGACTCCCAACCCCACCTGAGTAAAGTAAGCCTCTATTTGACCCAGGAACTGAGGTCCTCATAAAAATATTGGGATCTGGGGGCCCATCCCTCGAGCCCCTCTGGGAAGGCCCTTATCAGGTTATTCTTTCTTCTCCCACAGCTGTCAAAGTGCCAGGAATTGATTCGTGGGTACATCACACTCGAGTTAAGAGGTGGCACCCTGACCAAAACTAAGTGACATCTTCTTATGTCTTTAGTTTCTATGCTCGGACTTTGTACTTTTCAGCTGGGCCTGATAACCTATGTGAGCTTACTTCTGCTGACTTCAAATATCCTGAGTTTGCCGTTTGATCCTCAAGACAATACCTTCCTGTCCTGGGCTCACTCCTACGCTGCATTCTACAATCGGTCTTACTGCTGGGTCTGTGGAGCATTCCCCTCTTCATCAGTGGAAAGCTTCCCGTGGTGGACATCTCCACTTCAAGGAAAGGACTTTATCCAAGTCTGTGAATACCTTCGACAACAATTACGTGAGATGCCTCTTCATCTGATGACATCTAACAAACCCTAAAATGGACTGGTGCACCACTTTGTACTTTAACTATGGACATAATATGACTTTCAGTTTTAATTTTAACTTATTTTTGTGTTTGCTCCCTGCATCTGTAATTGCATAACTGGATTTGTTTCTAGCCACATGAAAGCTTTTAAGTTACAAATGGTTGCTCAAACTCCTGCTACTGCTGCAACTTCCTCCAACTACTATTTGGGGCCCCTGGATCAGATATCCTCAATATGAGGATTAGGAGAATATGTTGCCTCGCCAATTTAGGGACAATGCCCCATCTCAGCTCGGAAGCAGTTATGGAAGGAGAATGATGCCCCTTTTCCCTAGGCAGCATAATTCTCCTAAAAGAAAAGGGAGGAATGAGAGAGTCATTTCCTAGGCAGGTTGATAAGAAGTCTAGGGGTCCCCAAGGAGAGAGGGGTCTGGAATTCTCGAGGAGGAAGAAAGGACAAACTTTTTTTTCCTTCTCTACATTCCTTAGGATTATATAACAATAATGTATCCTGCTTGAGGACAGTCTCTGGATTAAACCTTGTGGCTAATTCTGTTGTCTTAAAATGTAAATTATGGGAGTAGGTCTGGTGAGGTCTTTAAAACCTCCAGACATTCTTTGGATTCATTGGAGAGTATATAACTTCATTGCTAACACTAACAAGAGGGCACTCTTTCTGCCCCCTTCTGATGCCTATGTCAGAAGCTTTCTCTATCTCCTTTATACTTTAATAAAACTTTATTACACAAAAGCTCTGAGCAATCAAGCCTTGTCTCTGGCCCCGGATTGAATTCTTCTCCTCCCAGGCCAAGAATCCTGGTGTCGTGATTCAACAACAACCTTTCACTTTTTTTCTTATAGTTGTGTAGTTTGTTATTACTTGCAGGTTTTACATTATTATTATTACATTCTATATTATTAGTATTATTTTGCCAGCTATTATATGTGGTGACTATCTTCTCCAGTTTTCTAATAATGCTTTTTATTTCTATGAAAAATAATTCTTAAATTTTATATATTTGGTTTTGTTAATATACTCTTTTATGGTTATGTTTTTGTATCTTGTTTGTGAAATGTTTCCACACACCAAAATCATAAAAAAAATCTTCATGTATTATTCTAAGAATTCGTACTATTTGTCTGTCTCTCTCAAGAATTTGAGTCACCAGGAATTGATGTTCTCATATGGCATAAAGAAGAAAGATTTTATTTTGTTCCCATATGTACAGTCACTTGCCTTAACACTATTTACTAAACAGTACATTCTTTTCAAACTAATCTACAAAGCTACTTCTGTCAAATATTACATTTCCCTATATGTGTAATAAATTTGTTCAATTTATGCTCTGAGAGTTTAGAGACTCTAAATGGATGGGATTTGCTTATTTAAGTCTTTTAATGCAATTTTGGATGTGTAAAGAACACTCAGCTGTAATTTGGGGAAGGAATAATGAGTAGAGAGTTCAATAACTCTGCTTAAGAGATTAAAGGCATTTACTGTTAGCAAATGATAACTTGAAAAGATAATGACATTAACTTGGATCCACAGCCAGTCTCAAGGAAATTGAGAGACAGAGCCTAGAGAAAACCACTCTGGAGGCAAGGCTGGTGGGCTTTTGGAACAATGATGTGTAATATTCAATCCAAAATTGTTTTCTGAGTTTTATGTTCAGTTTTCAAAGCCTTCAGTAAATACCAGACATATACTACTGCCTTGGAATTTGGGCGCTTTCCAGTGAGCAGCAAAGCAATACATGAGAAAATGACAATCATTTTAGATAGGAAGCTGTAGAGCAGATATTAAAAATTCAGAAGGAACAGGATACCATATCAAGAACTGAAAAGGTAATATAAACTTATTCCTTGGAAACAGTGATGGTAGGAGGGATGGCTGATAGAAAGTTTTTACTTCAATGTAGGTCCAGATGATTTTAATGAACTCTTAAAGAGAAAGCTATGTTGCTTTCCAAACTACAGTCTTATCACTCTTATAGTTTAGAAGCTCCTTCATAGAGAGTTTAGGGAGGTTTCTGTTCTTTTCTTTTGTTTTGAACTATAAAATTAAGTACACATTTCTTGAGCTTCCCTGGTAGCTCAGTGGTAAAGAATCTGCCTGCAATGCAGAAGACACGAAACGCAGGTTTGATCCTGTGGTCGGAAAGATTCCATGGAAGAGGGCATGGCAACCACTCCAGTATTCTTGCCTAGAGAATCCCACAGACAGAGGAACCTGACGGGTTACAGTCCATAGGGTCACAAAGAGTCAGACACGACTGAAGTGACTTGGCATGCATGCACACATTCCTTAGCACAGCACTCAGAACTGCACTGAAACTGGGACTCTACTTCTCCCCTCTAGTCTCTTTTCTTAAGTAACTCTGAAATATTTGGAGGACCTTGAACAAGCCAGATATTTTCAAGGCAACTTGTCTCTGATAGTGTTGTTCCCTGTGCATAGCATGCAGAGAGGAGAAGCCATGATAAGAATGGGATAATAAGGACAGTGAAAGTTTATGCTTATCAGTGCAGAATCTGTGATCACGTCTAACTTCCATGGTCCCTCACTGTTGACAGTAGCCACAAGAGGAGGACTCAGTCTGACTCTAGGATATCACAGTCTAGGACTGAAAAGAAACACATTTCAACATTATGGCATGAGCATAAGAATGTGAGGTTTTAGGGTCATCCATGGGATAATGGCTAATAAAAGCATTTCAGGCAAGATAAGCAAATTTACTGATAAGAGAAGAGAAACATCTACTCGTGATGTGATGATATGTCTGTATCACTCACTAATTTAGAGTTTCTATCAAGAACAAGATAGAAATATACTTAGCAGCTGGGATGCCTCATTGAAAATTCAACCACAGTATTTTCAGGAGATTAAACTGTTAGATGAATTTAGTGAAAGAAAAAAAAATAAATTTGTTTATAAAATCTAATAATATCATTCTATTTAAAAAAACCTTTCCAAATTTGCTCCATGGAAACCATCTATACACTAGAAGAAGAAATACAACAAAGATTTTTAAATTGTAGTCAAATTTTAGACTTACATATTTAATACATTTAAACTTTTTTAAAAAACAGTGAGTTACTAAAAGTTCAGTTCAGTTCAGCCGCTCAGTCATATTCGACTCTTTGTGACCCTATGACTGCAGCACGGCAGGCTCCCTGTCCATCACCAACTCCCATAGTTTACTCAAACTCATGTTCATTGAGTCAGTGGTGCCATCCAACCATCTCATCCTCTGTCGTCCACTTCTCCTCCCGCCTTCAAACTTTCCCAGCATCAGGGTCTTTTCAAATGAGTCAGCTCTTTGCATCAGTGGCCAAAGTATTGGAGTTTCAACTTCAACATCAGTCCTTCCAATGAATATTCAGGACTGATTTCCTCCAGGATGGACTGGTTGGATCTCCTTGCAGTCCAAAGGACTCTCAAGAGTCTTCTCGAACACCATAGCCCAAAAATATCAATTCTTCGATGCTCAGCTTTCTTTATAGTCCCATATATGACTACAGGAAAAAACACAACTTTGACTAGATAGACCTTTGTTGGCAAAGTAATGTGTCTGCTTTTTAATATCCTGTCTAGGTTGGTCATAACTTTTCTTCCAAGGAACAAGTGTCTTTTAATTTCATGGCTGCATTCACCATCTGCAGTGGTTTTGGAGCCCTCCAAATAAGGTCTGTCACTGCTTCCACTGTTTCCCCATCTATTTGCCATGAAGTGACAGGACTAGATGCCATGATCTTAGTTTTCTGAATGTTGAGTTTTAAGCCAACATTTTTACTCTCCTCTTTCACTTTCAACAAGAGGCTCTTTAGTTCTTCTTTGCTTTCAGCCATTAGTGTGGTGTCATCTGTATATCTGAGGTTATTGATATTTCTCCCAGCAATCTTGATTCCAGCTTGTGCTTCATCCAGTCCAGCATTGCTCATGATGTACCCTGTATATAAGTTAAATAAACAGGGTGACAATATACTGCCTTGATGTACTCCTTTCTCAATGTGGAGCCAGTCTATTGTTCCATGTCCAGTTCTAACTGTTGCTTCTTGACATGCTTATAGATTTCTCAGGAGGCAGGTCAGGTAGTCTGGTAGTCCCATCTCTTAAAGAATGTTCTACTGTCTGTTGTGATCCACACAGTCAAAGGCTTTGGCATAGTCAATAAGCAGAAGTAGATTCTTTTTTGGAACTCTCTTGCTTTTTCAGTAATCCATCGGATGTTGGCAATTTGATTTCTGGTTCCTCTGCCTTTTCTAAAACCAGCTTGAACATCTGGAAGTTCATGGTTCATGTTCTGTTAAAGACTAGCCTGCAGAATTTTGAGCATTACTTTACTAGCATGTGAGATGAGTGCAACTGTGCGATAGTTTGAGCATTCTTTGGCATTGCCTTTCTTTGGGACTGGAATGAAAACTGACCTTTTCCAGTCCTGTGGCCACTGCTGAGTTTTCCAAATTTGCTGCCATATTGAGTGCAGCACTTTCACAGCATCATCTTTCAGGATTTGAAATAGCTCAACTGGAATTCCACCACCTCCACTAGCTTTGTTCATAGTGATGTTTCCTAAGGTCCACTTGACTTCGCATTCCAGGATGTCTGGCTTTAGGTGAGTGATCACACCATCGTGATTATCTGGGTCATGAAGACATTTTAAAAATAGTTTTCCTGTGTATTCTTATCACCTCTTCTTAATATTTTCTGCTTCTGTTAGGTCCATACTATTTCTGTCCTTTATTGTGCATATCTTTGCATGAAAATTTCCTTTGGTATCTCTAATTTTCTTGAAGAGATCTCTAGTCTTTCCCATTCTATTGTTTTCCTCTATTTCTTTGCATTGATCACTGAGGAAGGCTTTCTTATCTCTCCTTGCTATTCTTTTGCATTCAAATGGGCATATCTTTCCTTTTTTCCTTTGACTTTCCCTTCTCTTCTTTTCTTTCTTCTCATACTAAAGTCTATCTGTAAATATTAAGACATTAACAATGTCTTTTATAAGATAAATTACAAGTATGACCAATGGGGATCCCTGTTTTATAACAGGTAAGGAGAGATTTAAACTTTTGAGGATATGAAATGTGTAAAGTTACAAAAGATCATAAATACATATATACAGATATTCTTTGACTGATTATAATGCAACCACTTTAGTATCATAAAAGTAGGAAGTATTGAATGTTGAGTTTGTAAGCAGATGTTATACTTGGTTGATATGCAGATTCTTTAGTAAAGTCTTTCTCAGTCCTTGAAGGCCAGGTTAATTACTTTTTCCCTCTGGATTATCATATTATCTATAGCTTTTCTGTAGAACTCTTCTATCAACTTCCATCACAGTTATAGGAACAAAGCAAACAATACTGCTTGTTGAATAAATGAACTAGCCCAAAGCCCGTGGTTAAATTGAGAAGTAAAAATCTCAAATTAAAAGCAACAACAACTCTTACACCCTAGTTAGAACACTCATTGTCATTTCTATTTAAAGTATAACATGAAGCTATGGACTGAATTAATAGGTGCTTTCAGGGAATAAAAAGGAGAAGAAGAGGAAGACAGGAATGAGGAAGGAAAGAAGGCAAGAAAGAAGAAGGAGAGGAAGGAAGGGACAGATGGAAAAGAGAAAGGGAGTGAAAAAGTAAAGAGAGGAAAAATAGGTTTTTGAAGGGTCAGGATATTAATGGAATGGTTTATCTTTTAAAATTATCTGGAAATTCAATGGAAGGAATTATTTCCAAATTAAAATTAACATATTTCAATAAAGAAACCTTAAATATTAATAACTATCTTAGGTAGATCATGTTAGTTTTTTACATATAATGATAGTGATGCTATATTAATTAAACCAGCAGCATTCTGATACAGGTGTTCCTTGGGTCCTACTCTGAAAAACATTGGATTAAGAAATTAGTGTTAGGAGCTCAAATCTTGTGCTCGGTGCAACTTAGAGGGGTAGGATGAGATGGGAGTTGGGAGAGAGCTCAAAAGGGAGGGGACATACATATTTCCATGGCTGATTCATGTTGATATATGGCAGAAACTAACACAATATTGTAAAGCAAGTATCCTTCAGTTAAAAATAAATACTTAAAAAAAAATGAAAAGAAATAGTGTTATTAATAGAAAAACAAAAGCAAACAATAGCAACCCAAAACTCTACAGTGTATGAACATGAGATATAAAATAAAAACATTCTTTCACATTGACTCTACCCAGTGTATAACACACTAAGCTGTGAAAACATTCCCATAGTTATCCCCTGGGAAGCATGAAGGGAATCTGTTCCTTGGGGATAGAAAAGGAGTGTTCTCTTTCATTTACCCAGTTATCTAAGCCCACAGTGCCTATCTTCCTCATAGTTTAACTCAACTCTGTCTTTATCACAATAGCAGAAAATCAGATTAATTATTATTAAAACAAGAAACACACCTAAACATTTAAACCAGTATCACTATCAAAAGCCAGTTTTGTTTTAGTAAGAGGAACCAACTCCAGTTTGTCATGGTTAAGATTGACGTATAAAGGATGACAAGTGTAAGTATAAATTTGCTAAAACCAGAGGAAAACTATGACTCTAAGCTTCATTTTTAATCCTGATTATTCAAAAAAGTTTAAGATCCATCTTTATGGTAAGGAAAGGCTGTAGAGAAGTTCAGAAAGTTAGGAGTCAAATCGCCCTGGAACAGACCAGCTGTTTGGCCTTGAGCAAATTACTTAATTTCTGTATGTATGAACAATGTGCTAAAAAACAGACATCACTTTGTTGACAAAGGTCTGTATAGTCAAGGCTATGCTATGGTCTTTCCAGTAGTCATGTATGGATGTGAGAGCTGGACCATAAAGAAGGCAGAATGCTGAAGAATTGATACTTTGGAACTGTGGTGCTGAAGAAGACTATTGAGAGTCTCTCAGAAGGCAATGAGATCAAACCAGTCAATCTTACAGGAAATCAACCCTGACTACTCATCCGAAGGACTGATGCTGAAGCTGCAGCTTCAATATTCTTGCTACCTGATTTGAAGAACTGACTTATTGGAAAAGACCCTGATGCTGGGAAAGATTGAAAGCAGAAGAAGAGGGTGACACAGGATGAGATGGTGGGATAGCATCGTTGATTAAATGGACATAAACTTGGGCAAACTCCAGGAGATGCCTGGTGAGGGACAGGGAAGCCTGGTGTGCTACAGTCGATGGGGTGGCAAAGAGTCAGACATGATTTGGCGACTAAACTACAACAACAAATGTTTGGTTGCTCCTATATGAAATAGTCAAGTGGGATTTTTGTATCACAGGATCATTTTGGAGTGAAAAGTGGAATAATGCATAGATTTTTATGTCTGTTACATAGTAGATTCTCAGTTAAGATGAGTTTCCTGCCATTCAACATCTTCCATTTCTTTTTACATGAGACTATTAATACTGTTGCCTATGATCATCCATAACATGTAGGGAGAGTGGGTCATTCTATTTATTTTTAAATTTTACATGAGCAAGAAAACTAGGGTTCAGATAAAGGAAAACTTCTACCCACTTTTCTAAAGGGTTAGATTTATAAGAACTTAAAATCCCATTAAAAATCTAAAGTGGGAGAAAATGGTGAAAAAACATCTCTTCTAAGCTTTAATTTGGTTGCTATTTGTTTCCATAATTATGGAAAATAACAGTTTGAATGATCAATTATGCTCTCAAAGCAAAGACAAGACACCAGCTGTACCTGAGTTTGCCAGTGAACATTTTTAAACTTTGGAAAATGAATGTGAGTTTGAATGAATAAAAAAGTCTGAAAGTGGAACCTGATGAACAAATTAAATTATTTCAATTATTTTCAAACTTCAATAATTTAAAGATTTTAAAGACTTGATGTGTACACATCAAAGAATTTGAATTTTGCCTTCATTTTTAAGGTACTTTCAGTTAAAATTCAAGCCTCTGACAATATTTTAAGATTATATATATGGAAAGACACTTAAATACACACATAAATAATGTATTTTTGTTGTTCAGTCACTCAGTCATGTCTGACTTTATGACCCCATGGACTTCAGCATGCCATAATGACAATATGCATAATTATATTTTAGCCTTAAAGATTTATATGTATATACACATTTTATATGTAACAAAAAATTAGATTTTACTTTCCAAATTGATAAAAGCATCTTAGAATACATATATGTATACATATACATATATAGAGTTAATAAGTCAATGTGACTATAATATCTTCTGTGAACAACTGAATTCCTAAAAGCAATCAGTTTCTTTAGTATCTTTTTTTAAAGTCAGAAATTCTTAAGAATTTAAATAGAAATACAAAGCCATTTTATTCTATCTCCTCTAAAGTATCAATTTAGATACAGCGAGTACAAATTCCCAACTACTGCAACTACTATATTTAAGTGGAGCTTAAATAAAACCGGTGGGAGGCTGAGAGGAGAGAGAAGGCACAGGGAACACCAGAGTCGTCTTCTTGAGTTCATATGCTAATTCTGACTCTTAGCATTGTGTGAATAAGTAAGTTACTTAAATCTCTCTAAATCTCCATTTCCTTATCAGGAAAATGGGAAAAATAATTCTCAAAGAGTTGTGGGAATTAGAGAAGCTAAAATTGTACTCAGCATTTACTTGGACTTCCTGCAATGTGGGAGACCCAGGTACAATTTCTGGGTTGGGAAGATCCTTTGGAGAAGGGAATATCTACTTTCACTATTCTTGCTAGAAAATTCCACAGATAGAGGAGCCTGGCAGGCTACAGTCCATGGGGTCGCAAAGAGTCAGACCCAACTGAATGACTAACACTTTCAGCATTTATTCAGTACCTAGATTATAATGTCATATTAAAGAAAGTGAAAATAAAGGAATAGAGTAAAGATGACACCAATGGCCTTCACTGTTAGCTACAATTTACACTTAAGAAAGACCAGGCTTTGCTCTTCTCTTTCTATGCCTTCCCACCTCTCATAGGTATTCACTCTAATGTGGTTTAGACCAGGTGCCTCAGTGAACTGTTACTAGGGGCAGGAGACAGTAGTGTTTAAAAGGAGAGGTTAAATCCTACTGTTCTTGAGGCATATTGACCTTGAATTTCCTCCTTCTGGTTTGCTTTTCTTTCTAGAAACTTGACTCACATGACTAGTGTGGTAAAAAAAGCCCCTTGGCATCTTCCTTCTCCTCATACATCTTTTTCCTATCCCCCTCTTCTTCTGGCCCTTTCAGAACTTTTTTTTTTTTTCCCACCAAAAGGCCAGTGGGAACCAACATGGATGGAGGGGAAAGCAATCAGCTCATTCATTTTTCTTAGGCCTATCTTCAGTCTAAGAAAATTTATGCAGTTCACACATGGTCCAGCCTAGTTTACCAGGGAAAGCTCCTCATTAGAGTCAGAGGACAGGGCAAGCTCTTATTAGTAAGTCAAAATATGCCAGGTTCCACTTAGTCCCTGGATACAAATATTAACATTAATATTTAATATCTAAACACTGCTCCCCTAATAAACACACATTAAGACTTTACCCCCAATATAGAGTTATATACCAAGTGTGTCCGCCATACTAACTGGTGCTATCTGCCATCTCTTTGGTATAGCACTGGTTTTCAGATTGCTTCCTGCAAGTCATTTGGGAAAAGCATTCCTCTGACACTACTGCTCTCCAGGAAAATGCTGTTTCCTGGTATACTGCTTCATGGACTCAACTGGAACGTGTCACTGTGTTCTAGGCACTTTATAAACTTTAGAATCTAGGACCCAAAGTGAAAGTGGTCTTAAGTTTCACAAGGACTTTTGCCCAAATGGCCTAGGTTTCTGAACAGCAGGCAGAAAATTATCACATTCATATAACATACATAAGGTGATGTCCAGAATGCTGATCGTCAAACATTATGAATGGATTGTTGCTGTTGTTCAGTCACCCAGTCATGTCCAATTCTTTGCTACCCCATGGACTGCTGCATGCCAGGCCTCCCTGTCCCTCACCATCTACCAAAGTCTGCCCAGGCTCATGTCCCTTTCATTGGTGATGCCTTCCTGCCATCTCATCCTCTGATACCTTCTTCTCCTTCTGCCCTCATTATTTCCCAGCATCAGGGACTTTTCCAATGAGTCAGCTGTTCACATCAGATGACCAGAATATTGGACCTTCAGCATCACTCCAACAAGTATTCAGAGATGACTTCCGTTAAGATTGACTGGTCTAATCTCCTTATTGTCCAAGGGACTTTCTCTCTGTAAGGGTATTTTATGAGATTTTTTCACTTTATTCTTTGCATTTTACTGTTTGGAATACTGTTTCTAATTAGCTTATATCAATTTTAAATTTAATTTTATTGAAGTATAGTTGTTTTTCAGTGCTATGTTAATTTCTTTTGTACAGCAAAGTGGCTCAGCCATAAAAAAAAATAAAATGAAATAATGCCATTTGTAGCAACATGGATGCAACTAGAGATTATCATGCTAAGTGAAATAAGTCAGAAAGACAATGCAGATATCATATGAGATCACTTATATGTGGAATCTAAAATATCATACAAATGACTTTATCTATGAAACAGAAACAGACTCATAGACATAGAGAACAGACTTGTGGTTGACAAAATGGGAGGGAGGCTGGGAGAGGGGTAGACTGGGAATTTGGGGTTAGTAGGTGCAAATTGGGCTTCCCAGGTGGTGCATGAACCCACCTGCCAATGCAGGAGACCTAAAAGATGCGAGTTTGATCCAGGGATCATGAAAATCCCCTGCAGGAGGGCATGGCAACCCACTCCAGTATTATTGCCTGGAGAATCCCACAGACAGAGGATCCTGGTGTGCTACAGTCGATAGGGTTGCAAAGACTTGGACATGACTGAAGCGACTTAGCACACACACACAGCTGCAAACTATTACTTATAGAATAGATGTATAACAAGATCCTACCATTTAGTACAGGGAACAATATTCAATACCCTGTGATAAACCATACTGGAGACAAATATAAAAAGAATGTGTATATATGTATAACTAAAGCTTATACCAGTTTTATGATCAAAAAAAAAATAAAAAATAAATCAACATATAAAGTTATATTCCTTAAAATAAGACTCTTCTACCTACTTCCCCTAGTCCCTTTCTGGCAAGTAAGTTCTAGTCCTGTAACTCAGCTAGAGAAGAGGTTTCTTTGTCTTCCATCTCATCATCTCCACCTCAGGAATCAGTACACAAACCTGTCTCTCCTTCTTTAGAAAAATAAAAATCCCCACATGAATCTACACTGGAAGCATACTGAAGGCTAGTAAAATAGTTGACCATCATAATTATTTGACAAAGTTCAAAGACAAAATTAAATTACACGCAGCATCACTAATTTCAATAGGCCTGTATCCCTCAGACCCATTCACTCACTTTGTTACTGGGTTCAGTTTCATATCCTGGAGAAGGAAATGGCAACCCACTCCAGTATTCTTGCCTGGAAAATCCCATGGACTGAGAAACCTGGTGGGCTACAGTCCACGGGGTTGCAAAGAGTCGGACACGACTGAGCAACTTCACTTTCACTTTCAGTTTCATATTTAGATTTCAGATGCCTGTCTTGTTAGGCTTTAATCATATAACTAAGTGGCTAATTATCCCTATTTTGGAGTCAGTCATAAACTTGGTACACTGAGTCTATATTTTCTTACGTGCTGTCAATAAAAACGTACATCAGACTAAATCTCTGAGTTCAATGGCCCACTATTCATGAACTCATTAATTGGTTTGTTCAAGCAGATGCAAATCCTCTTATCTTTACCATGATCTTGTATATTTTTTTTCATTTACTCATGATAGAATACCATGAGAAATTCTTCTAAGCACCTTCCTGAATTGATGTTAAATGAACCATTCCAGTAAGTTCTGAAATAAAGGAAAATTAATTTTATTTTTCCTATTTTTTTGTCCTAAGAACATAGCTACTCATTATTGGTACTGCTTTATTTTCTAAGTGCTTCAAAGAATCTGTTCAAGAGTTCAATCAAGACAATCTCCAGAGATCAGAAACTGTTGAAAGTTTTTGACATTCACTTTACTTTCTTATTTGAAATCACAAACCTATTTGCCTAGCTCTACTTTCCTGTCATTTCTTTGTTTACATGATTCTTAAAAATAAATATCTGTTTAAACAATCACAGTTGAATCTGTAAGTTTAAATAACCAATGTTTTTGGATCTGAAGAGGACTTGAATTTATTTTAATACTCAAGGTTTTATATAAATATTATATATTTAGATTATATATATATATATATATATATCTTCAATTTCATTTAACCCTGCTTCTTATATAATTGATTCTCTTTCAAGAGGTGTGCCTCTAACATTTTTGGGACACAGATGTAGAACAGATTTGGAGATCCACATAGCATGATGAAGATGAAACACCTAAATGTTAAAATGAGCTGACTGATTGTTCAAGTACTGTGTTAATCTTACTACCTTCATAAATACATCTTTAAACCATTCTGGGCTCCTTAGTGTTGTGTGCCATTTTCCCATCCCCAAATCTGTCTACCTTAGACAGCTGTCTATACACATTTATATAAACACCTCAATTCACAAACCCAACATCTGCCCACACATTCTCTCATCTGCAAGTAACTACACCAGAGAAAATGAACCCAGGGAAGAAACTTGAGCATATCTTCAAATGGGCTTGGGACACTTGGTTAGGAATTTTGGAGCGTGAGGAGAAGAGAGGGCGTGGGCTCCATGTGGGTACTGGGATTTCTGGTTCAGTGCAGAGAGGCTTCTCTTGGGCTGGTCTAAGGACTGTTTTGCCTTTGCAGTTGGAAAGTGCATCTTCTTCTTCATTATTTATTAATTTCAGTCTTTGATTTACTGTTCTTGATCATTTCCTCCCTAACTGGAAAACTGTTTCCTAGGAATTTAACATACTGCTTATTCTGGGCTTTTTCCCCTTGAACTTTCTTTTATATTCAAGAACCTCTTCTAAATGCACTGCTCATTGTATGTCTCTGTTTCAATTTTTATGCATGATTTATATCCTACTATTACACACACAGATAGACACAACTACAGTTTACTGTTTTCCAGAATAGTTGTTGCATAATGAATTAATATTCAAGCATCTATCTTCTAACCATCAACATACCATTCACAAACTATCTCATATCAGGATCTCTGGCTACATTTATTGTTTTGCATTTTTAAAATGATGATTCTCATCCTATCCTCACAAGATTGTTAAAAGGATAAAATATGATAATATATGAGAAAGTGATCATTGAAAACCATAAAGTACCATGTAAAAGAATGGAATTATTGTGGCCACCACTATAAATTTGCCTTAATAATTGAGGAGTATTATTCTTCAATATTGGACTTCTCTGGTGGCTCAGATGTAAAGCATCTGTCTACAATGAGGGAGACCTGAGTTCGATCTCTGAGTCAGGAAGATTCCCTGGAGAAGGAAATGGCAACCCACTCCAGTACTCTTGCCTGGAAAATCCCATGGACAAAGAAGCCTGGTGCCCATCGGGTTGCAAAGAGTTGGACACGACTGAGCAACTTCACTTTCTTTCTTTCTTTTCTTCAATATTACTCATCTATTCCTCACACAAGAAAATTAAAGATATCAAGGGAACATTTCATGCAAAGGCGGGCACAATAAAGGACAGAAACAGTCAGAATCTAACAAAAGCAGAAGATATTAAGAAGAGGTGCCAAGAATACATAGAACTACACAAAAACGATCTTCATGACCCAGATAACCAACCAGAAATGGGCAAAGCATGTGGACCGGACATATGATCACTGATCTAGAAACAGACATCCAGAACGTGAAATCAAGTGAGCCTTAGGAAGCAACACTATGAACAAAGCTAGTGGATGTGATGGAATTCCAGCTGAACTATTTCAAATCCTAAAAGATGATGCTGTGAAAGCACTGCATTCATATGCCAGCAAATTTGGAAAACTCACCAGTGGCCACAGGACTGGAAAAGGTCAGTTTTCATTCTAATTCCAAAGAAAGGCAATGCCAAAGAATGCTCAAACTACTGCACAATTGCACTCATTTCACATGCTGGCAAAGTAACAGTCAAAATATTCCAAGGCAGGCTTCAACAATACATGAACTGTGAACTTCCAGATGTTGAAGCTGGGTTTAGAAAAGGCAGAGGAACCAGAGATCAAATTACCAACAATCACTGGATAATAGAAAAAGGAAGAGAATTCCAGAAAAACATCTACTTCTGCTTCACTGACTTCGCTAAAGCCTTTGTCGATCACAACAAACTGTGGAAAATTCTTTAAGAGATGGGAATACCAGACTGCCTGACCTGCCTCCTGAGAAATCTGTATTCAGGTCAAGAAGCAACAGTTAGAACCAGACATGGAACAACGGACAGATTCCAAATCAGGAAGGAGTACCCTGCTCATTTAACATTTTTGCAGAATACATCATGTGAAATGCTGGCCTGGATGAAGCACAAGTGGGAATCAAGATTGCCAGGAGAAATATCAATAACCTCAGATATGCAGATGCCACCACCCTATGGCAGAAAGTGAAGAAGAACTGAAGAGCCTCTTGATAAAAGTGAAAGAGGAGAGTGAATATGCTGGTTTAAAATGCAACATTCAAAAAATTAAGATCATGGCATCTGGTCCCATAACTTCATGGGAAATAGATGGGGAAACAGTAGAAACAGTGTCAGACTTTATTTTCTTGAGCTCCAAAAATCACTACAGATGGTAACTGCAGCCATGAAATTAAAAGATGCTTGCTCCTTGAAAGAAAAGTGATGACCAACCTAGACAGCATATTAAAAAGCAGAGACATTACTTTGCCAAGAAAAGTTTGTCTAGTCAAAGCTATGGTTTTTCCAGTAGTCATGTATGGATGTGAGAGTTGGACCATAAAGAATAGAAGAATTGATGCTTTCAAAACTGTGGTGTTGGAGAAGACTCTTGAGAGCCCTTTGGACATCAAGGAGATCAAACCAGTCCATCCAAGGAAATCAGTCCTGAATATTCATTGGAAGGACTGATGCTGAAGATTAAGCTCCAATACTTTGGCCACCTAATATGAAGAACTGACTCATTGGCAAGGACCCTGATGCTGGGAACAATTGAAAGCAGGTGGAGAGGGGGATGACAGAGAATGAGATGTTTGGATAACATCATCAACTCGATGGACAGGAATTGAGCAGACTCCAGGAGTTGGTGATGGACAGGGAGGCTTGGCATGCTGCAGTCCATGGGTTCACAAAAATTCAGACATGATTGAGTGACTGAACTGAACTGAATTCCCCACTCACCTACTTTTGAAATATAACTCAATTTTTGGTAATGTTGATCTGTGTTTATTCTTAGAATGAAGGGCTATTTTTTATTATTAGCAGAAATATTGAGCTTCAAGTAAGTTTTGTCTGTATAGTCCATTCTTAATGTGCAATATAAATTTCAATAAGCCAAACGCACAATTAACAAAGTATTCACATAGAAAGGAACAAAGAATTACAGAAATATCACCATTAGGCATCTGGAATGTTACTTTGATTTCTCCTATGCCACATGTATTATTGTTATTTATAGTAAACAATATATGGGTATAAGTTAGTTTTATTTTTTCTATTCATATGTACAGTTAACAGTCCTGAAATTAATGATAACTTTCCTGGTAAAGGTTTTTTGTTAATATGCTCTTGCCTTTTTAAAATGCTACCACTGGATTTTAGATTCTCTTAGCTCTGTTAGAGAATTATTCTCTTCTCTGAAAACCTCTGTAATCAAAGACAAAAACATACACAGAAAAATTTCCCTTCCAAAAGTTTGGCAAAAATTTTCCAAGTGTTCAGACCAGCAAAGTTTATCCAGGAAATTTTTTAGTCACTTCCTATTTGGGTGACCTATATTTATGAACCAGTAGCCTCAGCTGTATCATCTCCATAGCTACAGGCTAAAATATCTTCATCTTCTCATTTCATTCATGAGCCTTCTGTGCTTACCAGTCACAAATCATGCTATCTCAGGCACAGAGTTAATTTGATGTTCTTAACTGACCCTGACATAGTAAACATTAAGGAGATTAATAATGTCCGCTGTTTACACAATCGCTTTATCCAGAAAAAGGTGTCAATCTTGCTACGGTCTATTACCATCTTGGACTAATAGGACTATTTTGCTAAAATACTACCCATATTGCCCACTTTATGTTATAAAACTTTCACAAAGGTTACAAAAGTTTACTAAAAAATGTTTAGAATCAGAGTCATTTTAATATGTTAAAGCAGAAGATAGGTAAAATTGATAAGACCTAATTTTAAATCCCTATCAACTTTTTCAGTCAGTAAGAACAATGTTAAAATGAACAAAATGACTATAAAGTACTTGAAATCTGGAGTGTCTGAAATCATAGCTCAATCAAACATGTAGGACAGATTTTTATGTGGATCCAAATATACTTTGTTGAAGTGGTTGTGTGTGTGTGTGCATATGTGCTTAGTTGTGTCTGACTCTTTTGATCCAGTGGATTGTAGCCTGTAGGCTCCTCTGTTCATGAGATTTCCCGGCAAGAAGACTGGAGTGGGTTGCCATTTCCTCCTCCGGGGGATCTTCCTGACCCGGGGATCCTACCTGCGGTTCCTGAGTCTCCTGCATTGGCAGGCAGATTCTTTACCACTGGAAGTGACAATAAAGAATTTAATTACAAATAACTCAAAATATGAAGCAGTGCTTTCAATTTACTTTTGCTCCATATGATTTCTGTTGACCATTGTATAGGTGCAAAGGAGGAAGAATAAATGAGAAGGAGAAGCTAGAGGTACAATGGAAGGAAAGCCTCTCTGTCTTTTGTCCTCTCAGTTTTGTAAACAACTCTTTCTAGTTGCCTGATTCAGCTGTGAGCTTTGCTCATAAATAAATATGGAACTCACTGGCTATCAGATGGGTCATTCTTTGAGCTGACATAGGCTGAAGAGTTATTTTGTGTAAAGCATTTCACCAAGCACATTCCAAAGAAAATGCTCAGGTCAAGCATTTCTGTCTGCTCATTTTTACCTCTAAAGGAAAATGCACTCTATATGTGTTTCTTAAATTTGTGCCACTTCTAAGGAAGAGCAGAATTTGCAGAATTCCTACCTTTCACAAATACTGAACTAGATGTTCGATCCTTGAAGATGAGGGTTCATGTAGAAGTGGGTGCAGGAACGAGTAGTGTTCATTTGACAGGAGGAGCTATAAAGCATAAACACTAAGATTTTGATCTAATCATGTTAAACATCCAGTCGATGTTTTGTTACACAATGTATTTTTCCTGAATAATCTTGACTTGGCTTTTGTCTTATAAACATAATACTATCAACTAAAAGTATGAGTTTTTAATAGAATATGCCTTATTGGGGCTTAATAAACTGGTACCTTTCAGGTTTACCCTTGCAATAAATTTTTCAAGGTGCCTGGGAGAATATCTAAATTGTCCTAAATTATTAATGTGGTTTTGTACATAGCTCCCAAATGAAGATACCTCATACTTTTCACTTACACACACACTCTCTCTCACACACACACACACACCACTTAGCAGCATTGATAAGAGATAAAATATCATCCATACATTAGCCACTGGAAATTAATTACACATGTTAAATATGTATTCCCAAACTAGATTGGCATCCAAATGAATGCTTAGATCGTTGATCATATAAGAAGCACATTTCTCTAGTGAATGGGTTAAACTACTGCTGTCGGATTGAATATAATTAGCCTTGCTGATATGCAAAGAATTGCTCTGTCAGGAAATGTCACTGTCATTGAGTGTTGTTCCTTGTCTGCATTCAGTTCTCTGTCTGGCTCAGAAAATTTTAATAACAGGTTGGAATTCACATGTAAAATTTTAACCGATTTTCATAAAAAATACCTTATTTCATTTTCATTTTGTTCTCATATAATTTTTGGTTGTCATAAAATAGGATACTAAACACATCTTATTTCCTTAACTTTCATTGCCTTTTGTCCTTAGAAGATAGACACTTATAGTTCATCTTTTCCCTTAGTACTTTTCAAATTTTTAATGGGAGTTTAAGTTTCATTGAAAATGACAAGAGAAGGGGCAGTGAGAAGCAGGAAGTTAAAGAAAAAGATATGAGCAAAGTTACTTCTCCTGTGCCTTCAAGGAGAGGGGATTTCTTTAATCTTAGGTGCCCCAGGAACATGAAACTGTTACTGAAATGTTAAAAAAAAAAAAAAAAAAAAAACCTTTAATCAACAAAAATGTTAGTTTAAAGACTGTCATTAATCAGGGTCCAGTGCAGTCAAGAGTCAGATGCTTCATTACATAATATACTTGAGCATATTATCCAGAATCTCTCTCCAGTCTTTAAAAAAAAATTCCTTTGTAGGAAATTCAAAGTATTGAGGGCAGAGGTATTGTTTTAATCTCTTCTTTAAGTGGAAGTATATAATTTTAGCAAAAGAGAGAAGATGTGAACTTCTAAAAGTTGGTTGCATAGCAAAAAAGATTTTCCTCTAAGGTTCATGATATCAAAATTAAGGACTCCTAGCAAGCAACAATGTAAGAAGGAATTTTCTGTGAAGACACTTAGTCAAGAGTATCAGAAAAGGAAATCTCACTAAGGAGAAATAAATGGTTGAAACTAAAATTGATATTGTGAAATATTTATGATTAGAAACATAAGGAGGTGTTTCCTGATATTTGGTTATTCTAGAAAGAATCAATAAGGAAGATGAGTGGGGTATGTTTGTGTTTTCAAACATGTATAAAGTAACACAAACCAAATAGATTATTAAAAAAATTAAATTTTAACACAAGTAGAGAATATTTTTCCCAGTTTTATTGCAACAAGTGCCTACAACATAAGAGAAGAACAGTCCTTAAAACAGAGGAAGCAGCACAATACTATACTTGTAGTATAGCAACTACAAATTGCTATACTTGTAGTATGCTTCTGGTATAGTGCACTTTAGCCTAAAGAAACAGATTTGGAAATGCTTTGGCCTTAAAATGCATTTAAACATGATTTCCATGGGGGGAAACACATGGTAGGATGAAAATAAGAGACCACAGTTAGAAGAAAGTAGACTGAGAAATGAATGCACTGATATAAGAAAAACTGAAAAGTACTAGAATTCAATAACAGAATTTTAATCTTCAGAGAGGATTGCAAAGAGATTATATATTACAGAAATTTCAATGGCTGCTGTCAGAAACAGCAATGGAAAGGAAATGTTGAATTCAAATATAAACTGTATTTAAATTATGAGAAATAGTATAATTCAAGGTGAATTAGTAATTCTTAAGAATAGGAATGAACCAATAAAATAACTAACACTTACTGAATGTCTACCACAAACCAGGCACTCTTCTAATTAACTTATTTGAATGTCATAATCTCATATAAATCTATTAATTATTATATTACTGCATCTATTTTATAAATGAGAAAATAGAGGGAGAGAGAGGGTATGTAACATGCCTTAAGTCACACAGTAAATGGAAGAGCAAGGTTTCCAATCATTCTGATTCTAGAGCACTGTATGTATAACCGTTTGTTAAACATCACACAGAGGTGAAAGTAAAATCATCAAAATTAAAAACTTAAAAACTTAACTATTTGCCAAAAGAACCATAATATCTGACATAAAGGATTTTTCATATATCATGCAAAATATATGATGATATTAGCAAATATTTCTTCAAGAAAAATTAGAATTTTATAGGATATAAATTTACATGCCTCCCCCCTGCAAAAAAAAAAATTAAAGCAAAACAAAGTTCAGGCTGATTTCATACCTTCCTGAATATTACAGTGTAGAAAACAAGGATATAATATATACAGTTTTAAAGGAGTAAGGTTGTCACTAGTTTATAATATCTAGAGAACTTAACATTTGTATTTGAATTTGGCAGAAAAACAGTTACAAATAAAGTCTAGAGAGCTTTGCAATCATCTTTTCAGTTTTTAAAAACCATAAAAGAGAATTAGGATTAGAAATTATTGTAAATACTGTAACATATACCAATAAATGGCTAAAAAATATAAGTACCTGACCTTGTTCAATGTTAACCACTCTCCTACACACACACACACACACACACACACACACACACACAAACACACAATCTCTTCTCCTTTTCTTCTTTTGAAAAGCAAATTTTTTTCTTTAGCTGCATTTTCTCAAAGCATATTTATGAATACATTCATTTCTCTTCCTCCCAAAGAAAGCCAAAACTAAAAAAGACACACTGTCTTTCCCTGGAGATTCCTAGAGTGCTACATGCTAAAAAACATAGTTGCAAAATCTGGAGATTGTGAAAGAGAAAGCTGCTGACAAATTTAATGAACCTCATTTATAAATACAAATGAAAAAATATAAATAAATTATTAGTAAATAAAAACACAGCAATTTATTAAAGATATAATACATGATTACAAAGTAAACTATATCCTAAGAACACAAGACTGCTTATTATTAAGAAATATATTCATATAAAGCATCTCATCAATAAATTAAAAAATTATGAGACACTCTGAATTGCATTTGATAAAATCTCATGCATTTCTTAAATCTCAGTAAATCAGTAATTAAACATACTTTCTTCACATGATAAAGAATTTCAATTTCAAACCATAAACCAAAGTCCTATTGAGTAGTGATGTTCCCATTTATAGCAGGAGTAAGACAAGAATAACTATGTATACCGAGATTCTTTTTTTTTTTTTTTGAGGGATTTGTTAACAGATATTTAAATAGATCAAGAATAATCAAGATTTTTTTTTTTTTTTTTTTGGATTTGTTTGGCAGAACACCCACCTTACACTAACTGGGACTTCAAAGACTAAAGATGTGTCTGCTGCACTCTTCCAAAAGTCAGCAAAAAAACTAAAGCACAAGAAACTTAAAAAAATCTCATTGCACATTAAATATGAATATGATGTGTCAGGAGAGAAAGCAGACAGAGGAATGGTAAATCACTTGACAAAACAGAGAAAAGTCAAACTTAAGAATCTGTAGGAGTGTTACCATCAAGAAGGACGTAAATTGGCCCCAGGCCCTAAAATTGGTTGGAGACAACTGGTCCCAAGGAATATGGGGGTGAGGCATGACAGAATCAGATTCTTTAAAAGTCTGTATCGGAATTTTCCAAGTATCCATCACCCTCCAGGCAATTACCATTCCTAATACCAAGAAGAAATTTTGAGATATATTCTTTAGAGAGTTTATGAACCAGGGAGATCCAAGCAGAATGAATCCAAAAAGTATGTGGTTGGTTTTGAAAAAATGAATTAACTAAAACTCACATGCATGCTATGTGCGAAGTTGCTTCAGTTATGTCTGACTCTTTTGACCCTATGGACCATAGCCCACCAGGCTCCTCTGTCCATGGGATTATCCAGGCAGGAATACTAGAATGCGATACCGAATAACAAAACTTTCTATCTCCAGTATTCTTTTGGCCCATCTCCAGGATATCAACTAGCAGATGGCAATTGAAATGTCCTTTTCTACAGAAGCTGAAGTAACCAAGAAAAAAGACACAAAGTTATTGCCATTTGAAATTTCCATTGAAAAATCCAGCTGTCCAACACATTGCCCTTCAATAAAGTGAAAGTGAAGTCGCTCAGTCGTGTCCGACTCTTTGCGATCCCATAGACTGTAGCCTATTAGGCTCCTCTGTTCATGTGATTTTCCTGGCAATAGTACTGCAGTGGATTGTCATTTCCTTCTCCAGGGATCTTCCCAACCCAGGGCTCGAACCCGGGTCTCCTGCATTGTAGACAGATGCTTTACTACTGTCTGAGCCACCAGGGAAGTCCCCTTCAATAAAGTCTAAGGCTTATTTTCCTGCAGACACAGTTTCTGGTCAATATGTGGTGTTTGCAGAACAGAAGAAAGCATTTATTGATAAACAGAAAGTAGTTCATGACCAAAGTGAGGGAACAAAGGATAATGCATTCACTAAACAAGAATGTATAGTATTTAAAGAACATTCAGAGAAAAAGAAACAGCACTTGGAAATTAAAAATAGGACAGTTGACAGAGTATTCAGACAAGAGTTAGAGGATAAGATTGAGAAAATTTCTTTGGATGAGAAAAAAAAGACAGAATCAAAAATAGAAGATAAAAGTAATAGTAAAATAGAAAATCAACATGAGAGACCAAAAACTGACTAACAGGATTTCTAAAAAGAACATTATATATATATATATAATGTTCCTATATATATATAGGAACCCACTCCAGTATTCTTGCCTGGAGAATCCCCATGGACAGAGGATCCTGGCAAGCTACAGTTCATGGGGTCACAGAGTCAGACACGACAGTGAATAAGTGCAGCACAACATATATGTGTGTGTATGTGCGTATGTGTATATATACACACACACACACATGCATATATACATAATAGATTACATATTTATATATATACACTATGTTTATCATGTATACATGTATATTTAAATATATATAGTATATATAAATACAAATATAAAATCCTTAACTGAAAAATATGGATTTCTAGACTTCAGTGGCTGGCTGCCCAGCTAATAAATAAGTAAGAAGATATAAATAAAGCCATTTTCATGAGATTTTTAGATCACCAAGGATAAAGAAAAGATCCTAAAAGCTTTCAAGTAGGAAACAAATCCTACACAAAACTCTAGAAGAAAAATGGCAGAGTTTATCAGATATACTAAAAGTTCAAAGGTAATGGAAGAATCATTTCAAATTTCCAAGGAAATGATTTTTCAACTTAGAATTCTATACCCAGACAAATTAATTTCAATGTAAAACTAGTTTAAACTTTTAAGAAGTTTACCTTCTATGTATGCTTTCTTATAAATCTTCTGGATAATATACAAGGGCAGTAGCAGAATATACAATGAAAATACTGCTTGCATTTTTACCATGTGAATCTACTAATTCAAAACAATGTAAAAAGAAATTGTAGTATAGGCATATCATTTATATATATAAAATAAATATGTGAGAATATAGCAAAAAATGGAGACAGGATATTTCTGGAGATGTGGGTATTTTAGAGGGAAGTGATTTAGTGCTCTTTGTTTTAAGATACACATTACTGGCTTTTTTAAACTATGTTTTTATATCCCATTGACAGAGTAGCCTGGTGAGCTACAGTCCATGAGGTCGCAAAAGAATAAGACATGACTTAGTGACTAAACAATAATATATTTCATCACTGTGTTATAAGAAATTCAAAGGCAACAATCCCCCCAATACAGCAGCAATATTTTTTAAGTATAAGATGAATAATTTAAAAAAACATATGGAAGGATTTCAATTTTATAAAATGTATTCATATAAATGAGAAAAAAAACTGGACAAAATATTATGCAGACTTTTTTACTTTAACTTTTAAACATTTTCCCAAATTTCTACAATAAAACTGTCTTATAAACAAAATAATAATAATGAATAAAATAAAACACAATTACCTGGATGTGACTGTAAATTTATCTATCATTCATACAATGGGTTCTGTGAAAAGATGTATTTTGAATTCGAAATAACCAGCTTACATATAAGCCTTTGTACCACTAACTCATTTGCAAGTTGGGGACACTCTATACCTATTAGCCTATCAAATGAAGATGTGGCCTTGCCAGGAAAGCAAGATAACCAAAGCCAGTTATGTCAGCAAATGGAGATGCTTCATATTCATGACCTAGACAACTTAGGGAACTGAGGAATTTAAGGTATGCATTATCAAAGAAAAGTAGCACTCTGGACCACTATTATATGACTTCTCTCTGAGCAGTAAATTCTTATAATACTTCTAACATGTTAAAAACAGACTAATGGATATGATTTTTAAAGAGGTTATGCTATGTTAAAGATTGTGGTATTATTTATGGCATTTTATTCCAAGGTCCATAGTAGAAATAACTGGCAAAATACTCAATATTACATCTCCCCTGATAGACATCTTGGGAGTTGAACCATAACCACACACACAGATTTTACATGTATATATATACACACACATACTTTTTTGTATGATAAAGAAGCTCTTAAGTCCAATTTGTTCTATGTACCTGCAGTTTCTCTTATCTAATAAAAAGGGAGCAAAAAAATACATTCTCATCATCACTGTGCTTTTCAGATAACATAATTTCCAAAGTATTTTTAATGGCTATGAATGATTTTTTAATTTTAAAAAGGATATATGTACCCCAGGAGACATCCAGCTGCTCTTGGACACAGTAATTCTCTCCTCACAAATCTCTTGACAGAAGAGAATATGTACATATGAATAAATACAAGTTTTTCCACAAGGGATGGATAGTAGAAGGCACAGTATGACAAAGACACTCTCCAAAAAGTAAGAAATAGCAGGTAAACAAATATTCTTTAAGAAGTCATACGTTGATGCAATTTGAGCAAAAGTTGAGGCAATCACATACTAAAGAAAATGTGGCTAATATTAAAAAATGACTTATTTTCCTCCAGGGGAAAAAATGGTGAAGACCTGAGAGGTGAAGGACAACATTCATGGTGTGGTTGCCAGGTGGGAATAGGTGGGTTGAGGAGAAAAAAAAAAAAAATCAGTGCACATTGATGAGGAGAGGAAAAGTAAGTTCCAAATTTATTCTGTGCAAGGAAGCAAAATTTATCATTTTTGTACTGTTCTCCCTAACTAGTAGGGTACAAATGTAATATATATTAGGTAAAAAAACTGAGATAAGTTTCAAAACCACTAAGTACTTTTCTGATGAATACTTTTTAAACTTCCTACACATACAAGCTATATTCTCACAATCATGCAACACAGCTATTTCATTAAAGAATACTTAAAGGAAGCTCTTCAAGCTCTCCAACGGATAATTTCTTTATCCATTCATCCATTGACAGACACTTAGGTCAGCCATTTTTTTGGTTATTGTAAATAACCCTGCAATGAATATAGTGGTGCATGTATCTTTTCTAGTTAATGTTTTGTTTTGTTTTCTTCACATAAATACCCAGAAGTGGAACTGCTTGATCACACAGTAGCTCTTTTTTCTAGTTTTTTTTTGGGAAATTGTTGGGGGCCAGCATGAGGAATCCCACCCGTGACAGGGTCACGAGGCAGAGACTCAGATGGCAAGGCAATTTGGGTCTCTGGGTTTCCCCCTGGTATTTCCTGAGCATGTACCCCAAAATAAGAATCCACCTGCTTTTCTACTCTTCTGACAGTCTCTGGAAAAAAGTCAACTCAGAGCTTTAGTTTCCTGCATTTGAAAGGAGTGTTTCAGCTCAACCCCCTTTGATAACGCTCTAACTTAAACGCTCTAACTTGCCTAACGGGCTCCCCTGACCTTTTACAAGTTTGTGAATTGCTTACAACCCCCCAACTGTGAGGGGCACAAGGGCCTTGAAGTATCTTAAATTTACAAAACCTTTTCTAAGAGCCAAAATCCTATTAGTGATAGGATTTCACTGTTGATGCAACGATTGCTGCCAGACCTCCTTATTCGCACCTGGAAAGTTTAGCCATATAAACAAAATTTGGAAAAAGATATGTAGTAGTTTTTGATGTTAGCAACACTAGGCTTTTGAGTTAATTACTTTCTTTTATAATCACTGTACTCCTCTTGCTTGTTACAAATTGCTGTGCCCTTGCTATGTAAGAATGTCATTTGTTTAGTGCTTCCCGAGAATGGCACCAGACTTTGGAAAGAATAACTTATCAGAAAAGAGCCGTAAATTGTTAAATTGGCCTTTTGGCCGGAAGATGATGTAAATCACCTAAGACTTGTGTATACAACTAAGTATGCAGAGAAAAAGCCTGGTCTCGATAAGAGTCAGGGCTGCTGACATTGCCAAACTGTGCTGCCCACTGATCTTTATGTATAAAAAGGCCTTCTGAATAATAAAGGATGGACCAGTTTCCCAGACGATTCTCTCGAACTAGCTTCTTTGAAATCTGGCTCCTCCATGTCTCTTTTTCTCTCTCCTCTCCTACTCTAATTTCAGGCTGAATTCCCATCTGGAACGGGGAGGCTCACCACGTCTACTTACTTGCCCCAGCTTCTAAGATCTGCTAGAAAAGGAGCCCTCGGTGGGGCACCTTTAGAGACTCAAGCGGACGCCGGTCGCCCCACATAGATGGTGCAAATCTCTTGTCCTGAGATTTTATTGGCTTTCCCCGTAAACCAAGTTATTCAGCCTCTTTTCTCCACTAATTTTCCTACTACACTATTCTTTCCTAATCTAATCTTATTTGTCTAAATAAATAATTCTTTCCAAAGTCACCTACGCCGTCCCTGCTTCGAATTTCCCTGGATCCACTGGGGCTGGACCCCAGCAGGAAATCTCTGTAATATTTTCCACAGTGGCTTCACCAATTTATCAACAGGGCACAAGGTTTCCCTTTTCTCCACATCTTCACCAACAACTTATATTTCTTGCCTTTTTGGTAAGAGCTTTTTGATTTTCATTTCCCTAATGATTAGTGATACTGAGCAACTTTTTGTATACTTGTTAGTTATCTGTATGTCTTCTTTGGAAAAATATCTAAATAGATCTTCTGCCTATTTTTTAATTAGATTTTTTAAACAAAGCATAATATTAGTATCTATAATTGGTGTTGGTTGCAATAAATACATTAATTAATTGTACAATGACTATGGCTGGGTCAACATCCTAACACTGCTTTAATTATTGTTTTGTCTGTATAACAATAGTTAACATTATGTGCTAAAGATGTAAAGCCCTGAGATGATTTGATAAGCAGATTTTGTAATTCCAGAAAAGGTCTCTCTAGCATTTTACTGCTTACATTTTTTTTTTCCTTTACATTGACAAATATTTAACTTGATTTTAATTAAGGTTATAGTAAAAAGAAAGCCAAGACACAAGAAAGTGATAGATTCAGAAGGTGGGACATTCTATGTAACAAATGACATGATCTTTTCAGCAAGTCAAAATGCTAGTGCAAAATGAGATTATTGAAAATTGAAAGAAATGAAACAAATACAAGAAAATCATATTGGATCGGATCTTAATTCACACTGTTCTAAAGAATTCACATTAATTCACATGTTCTAAAGAACATACTTGTGACAACTGCAGCTGAATATGATTATTAATATTGTTTTATAGCTAAACTCAACACATTATTCAGATTTTCTCAGTTTATTCCTAATGCCTTATTTTGCTCTAGGAAACTACATATAATATATGTTTTTCAGGCCCTGCTTTGAGATTCTCTAACTTCAGGGGAGTGGTTTGTTGCATAATGTATTCTAATCAAATACAGTACTTATCTGTTAGATATTTGACAAGTGTGGTAATGGAATGCTTACTAAGTAGACGTCTACAATTGACATGATTCAAATGCATCCAAGTATGTTATTTAGGAAATAAATTTTATGTATATAAGCCACTATATGCTCACAAAGCAAATCAGCAAAGAAATACAATATCTGTAGGTGGTTTTTTACTTAAGACATTAATGATGTTACACATTCTAGCAAACTGAACTTCAGCTGTGAGGGAGAAGAGAAATATAATAGCACTTGAGGGAGCACTGGAAGGGCAAAGGTGAAGCTTGTAGTCAAGGACACCGTCATTAATCATGTTTGCTTTGACCCCACATCACCTTGTACAAGGGCAACCTAAGAGGACTGTTAGCTGAGCTGTTAGAAACTGTGACAATAAAATCAAAACTCAAAATCTTTAAATTCTGAATTAGATTTTTCCCACACACTCTCAAAAGTATTAGTGATTCCCCTGATCCTCACCATTGATTGATACATTGATTGATTCTATTTACACCATAATAATTGAATTTTTCAGAGGCAATGGCACCCCACTCCAGTACTCTTGCCTGGAAAATCCCATGGACAAAGGAGCCTGGTAGGCTGCAGTTCATGGGGTCGCTGTGGTCGGATGTGACTGAGCGACTTCACTTTCACTTTTCACTTTCATGCACTGGAGAAGGAAATGGCAACCCACTCCAGTATTCTTGCCTGGAGAACCCAGGGACGGCGGAGCCTGGTGGGCTGCCATCTATGGGGCCGCACAGAGTCGGACACGACTGAAGCGACTTAGCAGCAGCAGTGCAACATCATAGCTTCCATGAACTGGCTTGCTTAAAAACAACTCATTGATTAAAATATTTACTGTATACATGATTCAGACATGTAGTATTTAATGCCTCATAGGATGAGTCACAGTGTTACATGTTTGTATCTGATCTCAAGTTAAATCCTGTTAGTTATATAACCAACTCTTTAACATTTTTGAGCCTCACTTTCTTTTTTAGTAAACTTCAGGTAACAGGGGTAAATAATCATCCTACAAAGTCACTGTGAGGATTAAGTGAGGTAATTTGAAGTAAAGAGTTTAGCCCACTCCATTTCTCACAAAGAAACACTCAATATATGTTCATTTTTGTTTTATTTAAGGCCAGTTTCATGGGGTTGTATGTGACTTGCGCAGTTGCACAGGGCTTTGCCATGCAGAAGGGTTCCCTACTTGGTTTCATGCTCTGATGCTTCTGTCTTGAATTTCTTATTATTTTTGAAAGAGGGGTCTCATATTATCAATTTGCACTGGAAATTATGTAGCTAGTCATTGATTCACTCAAATAATTTTAAGGTCTTTGAAGTATGAGATACCATAGATGACTTTATACCCATAATATGTTCTTTAATGCTTAGCCCAATTTTCTGCATGTAGAATGTAACAATGTATTAAAATAACAATAGTAGTTTATTTAGGGCAGTTGATGTGGGATTTCATTGGTAGATACAGAAGACCTGCCTGGGAAAAAGTGAAAGTGAAAGTCACTCAGTTGTGTCCTATTCTTTGTGACCCCATGGACTATACAGTCCATAGAATTCTCCAGGCCAGAATACTGGAGTGGGTAGCCTTTCCCTTCTCCAGGGGATCTTTCCAACCCAGGGACTGAAGCCAGGTCTCCCACATTGCAGGTGGATTCTTTACCAGCTAAGCCACAGGGAAGTCCAAGAATACTGGAATGGGTAGCCTATCCCTTCTCCAGCAGATCTTCCCAACCCAGGAATCGAACTGGGGTCTCCTGCATTGAAGAGAGATTCTTTACCAAGTGAGCTATCAGGGGAAGTAGATACAGAAGGCCTGCCTGGGAACCACATGCAATTACTTCATGCCTCAGCATCCAAATGGTACATTCCTATAATTTCAAGAAGTAAGTCTTGTTCCCTTTTGGGGTATGCTGGCTGAGACATACAAAGTGATGATTTCACTGCCTACCAGATGCTGTGTTAAAATAAAACAGAAGAACTTAAAGAGGCCTAATCCCTGGCAGTTCTAGTAGCTGCCTACTGGGGATCATTTTGCCATGAATGTCCAATCATTGGACCCTGATAAGTTATCTTGTCTCCCTCTGCCTTCTGCATAGGGGAAGACACAGGACCCATGGCAACAGTCATGCAGAATGGGGACATTAAAAGGTATGCTGGGAACATATATTGATCAGGATATTGAAGTCCCAGAGAGTTAAGAGTAGTTAATTTTGCATATTTGGTATGATATACATATTTCTTATAGCAGAATCAGAGCTGCTTTTTTGGGTGCTAGCATGTATTATTAATATGGGTCAAGAATGTCTTTTCATTATACTTTACGAAGGCCTCAGAATTTTGACTGAAGAAATCTGTTTAAAATGAAAGAGATCAACATGGATGCTATCTCTATGGGAATACTGCTCTTCAAAGTGGCTAACTAATTTGGTCAGAGGCTGGGTTAATGGTACTCTAGGATAACTGGTCCAATGTACCAGAGGCTCTTTATATTATCCTGAGGCTATAAATGAGAACATGTCAAACCAGCTATCTCATATAAACTCTAAGTGAGACATCAAGGGCACTTCACAGAGAGCATGGGCCAGTATTAGAACCAGCACTCATATATGACGGTCAGCTTAGAGGGCATCTAGGCAACACTTATTCCAAGGAATTGGATATGTATGTATTGTTTATATAAAATAAATTTATGTCTTTCTAGGAACACAAATGTATGCATAGTTTTAAATTTTAATTTACCACAACATATTTTTTAAACCAAGTACTTTTATTCTTCTTCATTGTGGGTTTAAATTGAATTAAATCAGCATTCTTTACCATCTGCTTGGTATAAATCACTGCCTGCTCTAGGAAAAGGAGCTAGTTCTAACTCCAGCACACAAAACCTTAACCAAAACACATTTCGGCTCTTTGGCATTGTAGCTCAAGGACAGACAGTGCCTGCTGATCTCTACCAACTGCTTTGACTACAGTTGATTGACTTTGTTTAAGGGTAACATACCAATCCATAGCTGTAGAACAGCAAAACTGCAATTGCCTAAAATCTCATATGGCAGCTTCTCCTGAGATGTGAATATAAAGAAGCTGCAGACCACGTATTTGCATCAACAAACTGCCACAGCAATTCTGCAACATACCATTGTACATTCCCTGCAGGTGTATTTTACTCCACCTTAAGAAGAGAGCAAGTTAATTTACATATTAATGAGAAAAAACTGAAATGAAGCAATTAGGCAGGTGAGGATCCAGTTAGGGGGACAAATATTTTAAATATTGTTAAGTGGAAATCCAGAACAATCTAAAGATAAACAGACTTCATATTCGTTAACCTGGGTTACATTAATGAGAAATTAATTGATTCTTGACAACTTTAATGAGTCTTTATTAACTGCATAATTGGAAAGAAAAATTGATGGATGTAAGAAGCATCTTAATTTCTTAGGGGCAATATGACTGCTGACGAGTCATGAGAAGTCCCCACAATATGCTATTTCCACCTCCCCACAAATATCTAGGTGAGAATAAACCTCTGTGGTTCAGTTTCCCCTATTTCATTGCTTGCTTGGATCAGAGGAGTATATTGTCTACAGGCAACACTGGGAGTAGAATTAGCACTGGATGACATTTTATCAAGAACTTTCTGTGTGACTTTTATAATTATGTAATTTATTTAGTAATTGTTTGTCACTTATTTCCTCTTGGCTTTCATTTTCTCATTTGGGAAATGATGAAGATTAACTCTAAATTCCCCTTGAACTCTAAATTATATGTTTCTGAAGGTAAATTACATGGTGACTCATATTTTCAGAACCCAATCAGTAGTCTCCATCTTGTCATCTAGTCCAAAATAAAGTCTCTTGTCAGCAAAGTAAACACTAGCCAAGTTTTTAAGAAACAAACAACTGGAATTTTCTAACATCCTTCTCATTCAGTCTAGACCAGTCATTGTCAAAATGTGGCTCCTAAATGAGAAGGTTTAAGCTCACCAGAGAACTTTCTAGAAATGTAATTTCTTGGCCCCCTTTGACATATTAAATCAGAAATTCTGGGAGTGAGGCCCAGCAACTGATGTTTTAAGGAGTCTTTCTGATGATTCTATGCTAAAGTTTGAGATCCACTGATATATATACATATATATATACCGATACACATAAATATATTTAATCTGGAAAAATGAAATGCTTTGTGAATCACAATATCATAGTAGGTGACCATTATCTGTGAAAAGAGACTAATCAACTGATCCTATATGGCTCTATGTTCACACATATCTTTCTGTCCTCTTCCCTGTCTTGTTCCTTCCTTCATCTCTGCAATATAATTGCTGCTATATCAATTGAACTTACCCAAGAAAATGTAACTAGCATGTGTAGAGCACTTTAGAATTTCAAATCACTTTTCACAGGTAGTATTTTTGGAGTATCATCTTTACTTTATGGATAATGGAGTCTCAAGAAGGTAAGTGACTTTATAAACTTCATGGCTAATAAATGAAAAAACTGATATGTGAAATAATTACTGAAACACAAGACCTATAGTTTTCAATCAGATTTCCAACCAGAGTGTAGGAAAAAGATTACTAGACAATTAAAAAAGCAAAACAAAACTTTTATCCTTAAATCAGGAAAATAGATATTGGACCTACAATTAAACAACACATTCCCAAGTGGAAAATAATCAGATTCTTTGTGTTTCTCTACAAAAACTCTATTTGTAAAACTTGTGTCTAAATTTATAAAGATGCTTGATGGCAACATAATTCATAAGAAACTCATTCCACTCATAAATCATAATACAAATAAAAATTTTCACAAAATCTCCAAGAAATCAGTTTAAGATTGAAAAACAGATTAATGAAAGATGATAAGCATTTCAACATGTAAACTAAGAAAATATAAAATGCAAATAAACCCACTGGCATATTTTAGAAAATATTCTAAACTCAAATGTCCAACATGAGAGGTAATAGAGAAAAATGATGGACAAAGGTCACATATTAGACCTTAACTCTGCATTACTATTTAAATCAATATACCTTTCACTACTCACAATATTATTGAATGATTTTTAACTTAAGCAACAAAGATCTCCAAAAATTTGAAACAGAGATCTATGTGAATAGAAAGCATCCTGACTGGAAAAGGTTAGTTTTCATCCCAATCCCAAAGAAAGACAATGCCAAAGAATGCTCAAACTACTGCACAATTGCACTCATCTCACATGCTAGTAAAGTAATGCTCAAAATTCTCCAAGCCAGATTTCAGCAATACATGAACCGTGAACTCCCTGATGTTCAAGCTGGTTTTAGAAAAGGCAGAGGAACCGAAGATCAAATTGCCAACATCTGCTGGATCATGGAAAAAGCAAGAGAGTTCCAGAAAAACATCTATTTCTGCTTTATTGACTATGCCAAAGCCTTCGACTGTGTGGATCACAATAAACTGTGGAAAATTCTGAAAGAGATGGGAATACCAGACCACCTGACCTGCCTCTTGAGAAATCTGTATGCAGGTCAGGAAGCAACAGTTAGAACTGGACATGGAACAACAGACTGGTTCCAAATAGGAAAAGGAGTACGTCAAGGCTGTATATTGTCACCCTGCTTATTTAACTTCTATGCAGAGTACATCATGAGAAACGCTGGACTGGAAGAAACACAAGCTGGAATCAAGATTGCTGGGAGAAATATCAATAACCTCAGATATGCAGATGACACCACCCTTATGGCAGAAAGTGAAGAGGAGCTAAAAAGCCTCTTGTTGAAAGTGAGAGAGGAGAGTGAAAAAGTTGGCTTAAAGCTCAACATTCAGAAAATGAAGATCATGGCATCTGGCCCCATCACTTCATGGGAAATAGATGGGGAAACAGTAGAAACAGTGTCAGACTTTGTTTTTTGGGGCTCCAAAATCACTGCAGATGGTGACTGCAGCCATGAAATTAAAAGGCGCTTACTCCTTGGAAGAAAAGTTATGACCAACCTAGATAGTATATTCAAAATCAGAGGCATTACTTTGCCGACTAAGGTCCATCTAGTCAAGGCTATGATTTTTCCTGTGGTCCTGTATGGATATGAGAGTTGGACTGTGAAGAAGGCTGAGCACAGAAGAATTGATGCTTTTGAACTGTGGTGTTGGAGAAGACTCTTGAGAGTCCCTTGGACTGCAAGGAGATCCAACCAGTCCATTCTGAAGGAGATCAACCCTGGGATTTCTTTGGAAGGAATGATGCTCAAACTGAAGCTCCAGTACTTTGGCCACCTCATGCAAAGAGTTGACTCATTGGAAAAGACCCTGATGCTGGGAGGGATTGGGGGCAGGAGGAGAAGGGGACGACCGAGGATGAGATGGCTGGATGGCATCACGGACTCAATGGACGTGAGTCTGAGTGAACTCCAGGAGTTGGTGATGGACAGGGAGGCCTGGCATCCTGCGATTCATGGCGTTGCAAAGAGTCAGACACGACTGCGCTTCTGAACTGAACTGAATTGAGCTGAAGGTGAAACAGAGAAATTCTGGCAGCCTGAAGGCTACCTTCAGACAAAGATCTAGTGCTGGCTGATGGACGTACACACATCCTGTCAGCCAGATGTGGTAAATGGTATAAGGTAACAATAATGCTGAGTCATAACTTGAACTACCTAATGCTAACAACAAAGATTATATCAGAAGGAAGACTACTAATGTAGTGATCTATAGGTGCATTTAGTTTTGTTGTCTGAATTTCCTTCAGTCCACTGTAGTGGCACATTTTTCTTCTACATTTAGAGTACATCAGATTACTCTGTTTATTACTGGAGTTTCTGATTCAGTGAGTCTTGACTGGGGCTTTGTCTTTCGTTGTTCAGTAGCTAAGTCATATACAATGCTTTGTGATGCTCTGAACTGCAGCACGCCAAGCTTCCCTGTCTTTCACCATGTTCCAGGAGCTTGCTCAAACTCATGCCCATTGAGTCATTGATACCATCCAACCATCTTATCCTTTGTTGCTCCCTTCTCCTCCCTTCAATCTTTCCCAGCATCGGAGTCTTTTATAATGAGTCAGCTCTTCTTATGAAGTGGCCAAAGTACTGGAGCTTCAGTGTCAGCATCAGTTCTTCCAATTAATAGGCAGGGTTGATATCCTTTAGGTTTATCTGGTTTAATATTCTTTCAGTCCAAAGGGACTCTCAAGAGCCTTCTGCATGGAATAGGACTAGAATTTGTATTTATAACAAATTTTCAGATGATGCCTATATTGCTAATCCGGGGAATTATTGTTCTTCTGTTATGAATTAACAAAATATTAATGAGTATTTTTAAAGCTATGGATGTGTTTGCTTTGTGTATGGATTTCAACAAGTATGAAGTCGATGTCTTATCATATTTGAAAACTTCTCATTTGTTTTAATGGTTGGAATTCATTTTGCAATTGTGTAATGCACCCTATTAATAGAAATGATTTCATAGCTTTACTGTTTGTTTTATTTTCACAGATATTGTCAGTATTTAATAAACATAAGCAACTGCAAATGCAGTAGCTAAATGTGTATTGAAATAAAACTTATGTACTACAGAACAAAGCTACTGACACAAGTTATAATTGGTTAAATTGTACCCATACAACACAATATAAATTCAGTCAGAGAATATCACCAAAAGATGAAAGCTAAACCACTTAATATATATTCCTCAGTGATATTATAGCATCTCTATAGAAGATGAATCTTGATTGCTTTAGTAGATAACGCATTTTCTGTAAATTCTTAAATTGTGAAAATTAGTGGATTAATGTAATATTTCATTTTCACTTGAAATATCATGTAAAGTTTCCTTTCATGTCAAAAATAAGTTAACTCTGCTACTGCTAAGTCGCTTCAGTCGTGACCGACTCTGTGCAACACCATAGACGGCAGCCCACCAGGCTCTGCCGTCCCTAGGATTCTCCAGGCAAGAACACTGGAGTGGGCTGCCATTTCCTTCTCCAATGCAGGAAAGGGAAAAGGGAAAGTGAAGTCGCTCAGTCGTATCTGACTCTTCGCGACCCCATGGACTGCAGCCCACCAGGCTCCTCTGTTCATGGGATTCTCCAGGCAAGAGTACTGGAGTGGGGTGCCATTGCCTTCTCTGATTAACTCAGTAAACTACTTTATGTATTAGAAAAACATATTCATAAATCAAAATGCCTAAAAATAATTTTCTTCTTCACATATCATAGGCTTCAAAGTTGAGACGCAATTTCCTTACACAAAATATGAAAAATTCTAGTTTTTTCAAATGAAAGCTAACTGTGGTGAAATCGTCCATACAACAAAGTTGCCATTGAGCTAAGTCTTATAGATTGCCTTCCATAAATATAGGATTCTTATTGATATTTGGTTTAAGTATTAGAATTCTATACTTCTCATTTAAGAATGTGTTTGAGAACAGTGTTTATATATATATATATATATATTTTTTTTAATTTGTCTCTTTGTGACATTTCAGTCTTGTGCCAAAGTTCTATGTGATGTTCATTTTGTTTGATGGAAGGCATTAGTTTTTAGTCTTTGCCAGAAGAAATTTAATATAGACACTTGTTCAGTCATTCAAGAATGTTTAATAGACATCAATAATATATTATTAATATATACCATATTAATATGTATTAGGATTGTTGTATGGTTTAATTTTTAACAATAATTCTTAGTTCATAATGCAAGTTTGAGTCCCTCTTCATTTGCAATATTGCCATTAAATATTCATTTATTCTAGGGGTCACTGATAGTCATTCAATATTCTTCATAGGCAAAAAGAAATACAATTTAAGCAAAGTACCATGAACTACAAGAATATTATAAAGTATAGTTAAGATCAGAAAATTAATCACCCTATAAAAATCAACTATTTAAAATATTCATTATCTACATGTCAATCCTTACAATCTCTTTAGCATTTAAAACAGCTGAAGCTATGAAAAAAATTAAAACAGAGATCTCAGATATTCAGCTCTACCGCACTGGAAATAAAAGGGTGAGTCTCGGGCACAGAAGCACATCTTGTTAAGAGTATCAACTCACTTTCTCAGGTGCACTCCTGACCACGGCCCAGCACGAAGACTGAGGGACTGAAGTGTGTGAGTCAGCAGAGCATCCTGAGGAAACTGAAAACTCACCTGCAGTTGGCAGAGCTTTCTGGACTGGCTTATGACCAGCAGAGTGGCTTGTCGAGGGCTCACTTCCCCTACTCTAAGGCGTTTCCAATCACAGGATAGTCTTTGTTTCCTGAAAGATGGGAATTACCTGTAACACAAAAATATATGCTTAGATATTTTCATACTAAGTGAAGTAAACCAGACGGAAAAATGCAGATATCACAGGAAAATGGATATAAATGGAATCTAAAAATAATTATACAAATGAACTTATTTGCAAAGCAGAAATGACTCACAGAGAGAAAACAAACTTATGGTTACCAAAGGGGAATGAGGGAAGAGATAAATTAGGAAATTGGTATTAATAGATATGCAGTACTATACATGTTATAGTTAACCTACAAGAACATACTGTACAGCACAGGGAACTCTACTCAATATTTTATAACCCATATGGGAAAAGAATTTGAAAAATAGATGTATGTATGTATAACTGAATCTGTTTGCTGTACACCTGAAAATAACACATATTTCAAATCAATTATACTAGAATAAAATAGTAAAAATTAAATATATTTTTTAAAGAAATATATAGGGAATTCTGTCTAGGGGTTTATGAAGAAAATCACTCCCATTCCACTTGGCAAACACTTCTGAACACTTTGAATTTTCAGCAATATTCCACAATATTTTCCATCTCAAAACTTTGAATTTAAAATGTCATTTTCTTGTGATAACCAATGAAAATATCTTTCCTGTATCCCATGCACTCATTCATTTTGAATCTCTTCTTTATACTTATTGTCAATTTAAACCCCCTAAGTATTTTCAGATTACTCCTCTGTTGCTTCTCCTTCCTGTTCCTATTTTCAATATATATATCAAGGTCAACATTGCTGTCTTGGACATCTAGGTTGTTCTCCAAGCCCAGTCCAGCAACTGCTAACCAGCTGCAAAGAGCTTGCCATGAGCAATATTGACATAGTGCAAATTCCATCTATGAAAGACATGAGGATAGACCATAAAGATACTCCAGCGATGGAGCTGTGTGAATGTAGGCTAAATAGGAAAGCAAATGGATAAAATGAAACAGCATATAAAGGGAAATATCAGTGCAAGTTGGTTCTGTCCACATTAGATGGTTTTAATGATATTTCTCATTTAAAGTAATCTTTCTGGAGTTACTTTAAAAACAAACTAGATGCATATTGGAAATTACCCAGAAAGCTTTCTAAGAGTAAGACTTATGCTGTTTTACTCATGGATAATCATCACTAATGGTTTCTTTAGATTCCTTGAGAAATATTATATGGATAGAGTTTTTATTTTTAAAGCAAAAGTAATGAGATTATGACCACATGTTATCAAATAATATTTTTCACACCTAAATAATATTTAAAAACATAAAAATATGTGCTAATATATGAGCATATATATATATATATATATATATATATATATATTTTGTCTTGTTCAATGGTTACCATACCTTCCACTGGGACTTCCCTAGTAGATCAGATGGTAAAGAGTCTGGCAACAATGCAGGAGACCTGGGTTCAATCCTTGGGTTGGGAAGATCCCCTATAGAAGGAAATAGCAACCCACTATTCTTGCCTGGGAAATCCTGTGGATAGAGGAGCTTGGTGGGCTACAAGTACATGGGTCCCAAAGAGTCAGACACAACTTAGTAATTAAGTAACACATTATATCATACCTCCCACTACAGTGATTCTTAATTATTTACCTGGTTTCATATTAACAACATTAAAGTGTTTCTATATTTTTCTCCTTGAGTAGGATGCAATTTCTTCTTTGAAGTTCCTTGCACTGAACATTTCCACAGAATAAACTCCTAGATGTTAATTTTCTGGGACCCTTCATTTTGTGCTTGTAAAGACCTTTATACTTACCTATCCCACTTATATTTCCTCTCAGTTGCTTCCTTGACACTGGTCTCAGCTTGATACAATCTCCTCAGGCCTTCACGGACAAAACAGTAAGTTTCTTTCGTCTCATTGTTTTATTTTCATCCTTGCCAGTACACCAAGTGATTTAACCTGTAAATACACACGTCATTGTTGGCTGACTGTCTTCTGTATTCTCTGCATGTAGAGTACAAGTGTGATGGGAATAGAAAACCTTCCTAATTGGTTCACAATTGTGTCCTGGGCAGTCAACAAATAGTTGTTCAGTAAATAAACTGACTACTATTGGTGTCTTAATGACATACCATAACACTGTGCTTGCTAATAAAGGATAATAAATAGGGCTAAACATAGGAAATGGTTTTGAGTCTATGTCTTTAGGTTTCAGACATTCACTCACTATCTAGGTGAACTCATGTAGTTTCATGACTTTCTATATGATTTATACACAAATGACTCCTAAATGTATATTTCCAGTCCAAATACAAACTCTAGTGTCATATAACATACTCTATGAAATTATTCCATCTGGGCACTGAGTAGGTGCTTCAAAATTCACATGACTAAAAGCAAATTTCTACTTGTACCCCCATCTGTTCCTTTCATAAATATTTCTAGTAAATGACTTCCATTATTTCTGTTGCTCTGCATAAAATCCCAGATGTTCCTGTTCCTTGTTTACATCAGAAAATCTTTCCTATATTCCTTCCAGGATTCATGAAGAGTTCTTTCTAGAATCTATGCCACCACTTCTTAACAATTCATTACTAACATTCCTGTGGAAATTACATCTTTCACTTGGGCTATTTTTAATAAATCAAAACAATCTAATAAAGCCTCCTAACTGATCTCCCTGCTATACCCTTGTTCCTCTACAGTCTGTTCTCAAACCAGCAGACAGCATAGCACTTTTAAACACAAGTCAGGTCACATCACTTTTCAAATAGAAATCAAGATGAACATTTACCAGCAATAACTCACGTTGATGGAAACTGTGCTATAAAAAGGTCATGCTACTACTCAATGTGCCTCCCCAAAGTCACAGCTTCAGTTTAATCATAAGGAAACATCAGAAAAAATCTCAACTGAGTGACATGTTGCAAATCACCAGACTAGTATTTTTCAAACACATCAAAGTCATAAAAAAAAAGTGAAGAATGGACAAATTATCACAGAAGATTTAATGAACAAATGCAGCATGGTACACAGGAGAACTCTGAATAAAGTCTGTAGTTTAACTGATGGCACTGTACCAATGATATTTCTTTTTTAAAAAACTTTGACATAAGTACCATGGTTATTTAAGATTTTAACATTTTAAGAAAGTGGAAAAAGATGTATGGAAACACTCAATTCTACCTTTAAAACTCTGCTTTATATCTAAATTTCTTTCTTTTCTTTTCTTTTCTTTCTTTCTTTTTTTTTCACTTTACAGTATTGTATAGGTTTTGCCATACATCAACATGAATCCACCACAGGTATACACGTGTTCCCCATCCTGAAGCCCCCCCCCTCCATCCTCCTTTAAGAATCCTTTGGGAATCTCTCATGTCACTTATTTTAGAAAGACCCAAGAGAGAACAAGATGGTGAAGGAGTAGGTGGATGTGGAGTACATCTCTCTCCATGGATATATCAGGAATACATCTTAATACACAGAATTGAATGCAGAACACCAGCTGAGAGTGGACAGGAGTACCTGACAAGTGGAATAGAATATATATAACCTTGCAAAATTTGGTAGGATGAAGGAACTAGGCAGAAAAATAATGCAAGTGTTAGAGGACTGGACCTGCCCTTGGCTAGTGAGGGTTCCAATCCCCACATCAGGGTAATTGTCTGAGTCAGAGGGAAAATACTTAAGGCTGAGAGTGAAACAGCTGATCTGTGGCAGCCTAAATGGAATGAGAATCAGACAGTCTTTGTTGCAGCCATACATATTCTGGAAAGGAATGCAGGTCCCCTGGAAGGCACAGGAGCTGGGAGCTGGAGTTTAGGGATTGTGGAGCAATACCAGGGAGAGGGCTGCTGTTTATTGTGGAGAGACAGATTGAGGGATGTGAGGGACGAGATTGTGGTGGGAAATGCCTGTGGAGGAAAGTGAGGGCAGCCATGGATGCAAGGCAATACTGCTGAGTCATGCGTAAGGGGTGGAGCCATCACCATAGCCTCTCTCTCCCCACACGTCAGCATTGTCAGCTGAACAATAGAGAGGCCGGTCCATCAAACGACTGATGCACTGAACTACAGAGTAGGACCCACCCCCAGGGTGCCCATTTAAGTGCCTGATGTGCAGATCTACAGAGTAGGACCCTAGCCAGGGGGGCCCCTCTGTGTGCCTGACATGCTGAACAACAGAGAATAATTCCAGGCAAAGGAGCCCTTTAAGTGCCTGAACAGGCAGACTTATGCAGAAAGGCTGGCCATAGAGGCCTTCTGATAGCCAGCTACAAGACTCTGATAGGGCCATAACTCCTGTGGCGGAAGCAGTCCATGTCCCTGCATGCTTGGGTCTATCAGAGTCCCTGTAAGCCAAGCAGCTGCATGACCTTCATTCTCAACTCTCACTGGGGTAGAGCTTCCACAGGCAAAACGTCTTGCACCTGTGAGCGCAGAATCACCTCGATAGTGTTCAACTCTATGTGGCTCTGTAGACTGGCCTGCCAGTCTTCTCTGTCAGAGAGGGATTCTCCAGCAAGAATATTGGAGTGTATGGGCCCCTACTGGTTGTGCTACCCTACTAGAGCACTATATTCCCTGCTACTATATTCCCTGGGAGTATTCTATACCCCACTATAGAATACGGGTCTGCCAGAACCCCTGCAACTCAAGCAGTTGCACCACCTCCACACCTGGACCTCACAGGGCAGACTAAATTCCTCTAAGGCAGCCTCTGGAGCAAACCCCAGTGGACGACCCACATACAGAGGTGGAAATAAAACCACAATTGAAACCCAGGTGCAGTGTGGCTAAGGAAGAAGACCCAAAACCTTCTCACAGCTCTACAAGCTGAAGATTAAATCCACATGATCAACTAGGCAGATTATATGTCTACAGAATATATAAAAGGTCACTGAAAGCTCCCACCAAAGAAAACACACTAGTTCTGATAGCTGTAGACATTGGAGGCAAGAATACACAGGAGTAGTACCAGATTAGACTTTCAGCTGCCCCCACAGCAGGACCAGAGATCAGCAAAGTGTTGGAGGGCAGTGATATAAATCAAAGCAATATCTTCTATGACCCACCTTCTAGAGTAACAGAAATTAAAGGAAAAGAAAGAAAGAAAGAAAAAGTAAGCAAGTGGGACCTGATTAAATTTAAAAGCTTTTGCACAGCAAAGGAAACTATAATCAGGGTGAAAAGACAACCCTCGAAATGGGAGAAAATAATAGCAAATAAAACAAATGACAAAGGATAAATTTCCAAAATAGATAAGCAGCTCATACAACTCAATGCCAGAAAAACAAACAAGCCAATCAAAAAGTGGGAGAAAGACTTAAACAGACATTTCTCCAAAGAAGACATACAGATGACTAACAAAAACACGAAAAGATGCTCAACATTGCTCATTATTAGAGAAATGCAAATCAAAACCACAATGATATATCACCTCACACCAGTCAGAATGGCCATCAGCAAAAAGTCTACAAACAATAAATGCTGGAGAGGATGTGAAGAAAAGGGAATACTCTTGCACTGTTGGTGGGAATATAAATTGATACAGCCACAATGGAAGATGGTATGGTGATTCTTTAAAGAACTAGGAATAAAACCATCATATGACCTAGCCATCCTACTCCTAGGCATATACCCTAAGGAAAGCAAGTTGAAAAAGACACATGTATCCCCTTGTTTACTGCAGCACTATTTACAATAGCTAGAACAGGGAAGCAACCTATATGTCCATTGACAGATGAATGTATAAAGAAGTTGTGGTATATATACACAATGGAATATTACACAGCCACAAATAGGAACACATTTGACTCAGTCTGATGAGTTGGATGAGTCTAGAACCTATTATTCAGAGTGAAGTGAGTCAGAAAGAGAAAGATAAATGTCGTATTCTAACACATATACGGAATCTAGAAAAATGGTACCAAAGAACCTATTTACAGGACAGCAATGGGGAAACAGACATAGAGAATAGACTTATGGACAATGGGAGAGGGGAGGAGCGGGTGAGATGTATGGAAGGAGGGACATGGGGACTTACATTACCATATGTAAAACAGATAGACACACAAATTTGCTGTATGGCTCAGGAAATGCAAACAGGGGCTCTATATCAAGCTAAATGGGTTGGAATTGGAAGGGTGATGGGAGGGACGTTCAAAAGGGAGAGGATATAAGTATACCTATGGCTGATTCATGTTGATGCTTGACAGAAAACAACAAAATTCTGTAAAGCAATTATCCTTCAATCAAATAATAAATTAAAAAAATAATAACTCAAAGCAAAATGTTGTTTCAGTGCAGCTATACTCTCCACTTCTCCTCATTTGGCCTTCAGGAGCCCCTCTTACCACATCTTTTACTAATTTCTCCTTACTCATTTGATCACTCTGTTCAAACAGTATCCAAATAACAAACAAGGTTTCCTTGGTGGCTCAGCACTAAAGAATCCACTTATCAATGCAGGAGACTCAGGTTCAATACTTAAGTCATGAAGATCCCCTGGAAGAAGAAATGGCAATTCACTCCAGTATTAATGCCTGGAAAATCCCAAGGACAGAGGAACTTGTCAGGCTACAGTCCATGAGGTGACAAACAGTTGGACATGACTTAGGGACTAAACAACAAAAACAAAACACCAGGAAGCCCAGGTCACAGGTCATTCCCATAAAATTTCTTCCTCATAACATTTAAGCAGCTTTCTGTTTAAATGTAATCTTAAGAGTGAGGCCTTCCCTGACTAACTTCGAAAAAGACCCATATTCCAAAACCCCACTCTAGTCACTCTTATATTTACCTTCTCTTTATTTTTCTTCAAAGTGTTACTCTCTTAGTCATGCCTGACTTTTTGCAACACTATGGACTGCACCATGTTAGCTCCCCTGTTCATGGAATTCTCCAAGCAAGAGTATTGCAATGGGTTGACATTTCCTTCTTGGGGGGATCTTCCTGGCCCAGGGGTCAAACCTGGATCTCCTGCATTGCAGGCAAATTCTTTACCATTTCAGCCACCATGGATGTCCCATTTTTCTTGAAACGATCAGTAGATATCTAAATAGGAATTGACTTATGTGTCAGTGTCCCCACTATTTTGTGAGATCTCATTTTTTTCTTCTGTGTAATAAAAGCTAATTATCTTTTGTTACTGTATGATCTCACTTGTATGTAGAATTTCATGAAGTCAGACTCATAGAAACAGTAAGTTTGTTGTTCCCAGCTGCTGAGGGGTGGGAAAAGTGGGGAAATGTTGGTCAAAAAGTTCAAACTTACAATTATGAAATGAATAAGTTCTGGAGATCTAATGTATAACATGCTGACTATAGTTTGCAATACTGCATTGTGTACCTAATGATACTAAGAGAGTAGATCCTAAAAATTCTCACCACAAAAGAAAACAAGAAGAAGAAACTCTGTGAGGTGATGGATATGTTAACTAGCCTTATTATGGCAATAATTTTTTATTATATACATGTATCAAATCATTATGTACAAGTAAAAGAACAAATAAATTGATAAGGATGAAAAATCATTAAGAAGCAGAATAGATTTAAAACTTCAGGAAGTTTTATTTATATATTAGATTTAGTTATTTCCCATTTCCATTTCTATTTAACATTCTAGTTTATCTAGCAAATACATACCAGGAAATAATTTTCCCAAATAATTAAGATATATAGTTACATTTATGCCATTTCTTTAAGATAAATACATGTGAAGGAACAAAGTGGTATCTATAGCAGTGTATGCCTTTAAAAGTTATTTGTAGTCTTCTCATCCAACAGGAGTTTAATTTCTGGTTGTTATTCATCCCCCATAGAGTTCAAAATGACAGACACATTTCAAAAGGGAATAATTAAATTCAGTAGTAATACAGGAAAAATTATTCCTCATTAATCGATATTTTACTTAGGTAATCATAGGATGCTTTCAAAAGAATGCCTTTGAGAACGTTTGTAACCTTTAAACCAATTATTTTAATGTATAAAGGAAATATGCATTCACATGTTCCACTGAATTCTCTAGTTTTTGTTCAACGATTCTGTCAGGAATTTCTATGTTATCTTGAAGAAAAGTCATCAATCATGATTTAAATAGCATGATGTCACACTATGAAGGAAAAGTGTATTGCATAAGTTTGAAGTTTTTGTACATTCTAGAGTTACCTCAGAATCACAAAGCAATTAGTCAATAATGTTAAGAAAGTTATGACTAATTTAACTAATGGTTAATTGAGCTGAGCAAAACCATCAGTTAATGAGCCTACTGAGATTCTGTGCAGGAACACACATTAAAGTCAGAGTCATTTATATCCTCTTAGAGTTTAATCAGTATTATGGAATTATAGACTCTTGTAATCATGATATGCCAAAAATGTGGGGTTTATTTTAATTTTTTTAAAAATCCTTTGAAAACATCAGTCTGAATAGTAACAAGCAAGATAGCCAAGGTTTGTCACTGAATATATTGTATAGGTCACAAAACTATGCTCAGGCAGTACCTAAGAGAGTGTACTTTACCATAACCACTATGAGGTTTACTAGCTATAAACAAGATCTTACTTTCTTTATAGCTTGAAAATACAGCACTGACTACATTTGTGATTTATGAATGACAATGAAATGCAATTAAGTCAACCAGTGGCTGAGACATAAAAGGGAATATGGAGGAGAGAAATTTTCAGAACCAACTCTTTTTAAGAGGTAAGAAAAAAATAGAAAGTATATTCTAGACAACAGTTTTGAAGTCCCTTTCTAAAGGACAATGCACTTTTCTTTATAAGCTTCATGTTTTATTCATTAAATGATTCAAGCTTGTAGAACTTTAAGTGTTTTCACTAAGCTTATGTTATAGAATAGGTCCTTTATTCCAGGAAAACTCAGCTTCCTACTGTGAGAAATTCACTTGTTTCAAGAGTAGTAAATTTAGGTAATGCATGAGAACATAGACTCATATACCAAAGAAAGAAGAAAATATTCTACTCAAAGAACTGAAAAAGATAGATTTCAAAAAGAATTCACCAGTGACAGTATTTTTTTTTAATCAAATTTAGGATGATTTTAGATTATTGTTAAAATAAAATTTCATCTGTCCCTTGACTTCAATTAAAATTTTATTATTACAGGTATGTGAAATAAAAATCCTGTGACAAATCTATTGCAGTTAAAAATATTGGAAATGATTGTGATAAACAGCACATTTGAAATAACAAAGGGATTGGCTTGATTCCCCATTTCCACCATAAATATACATTGTACAACTTCAATATAATAGAACAATGGAGGTGTTATCGATGAAAAATCAGAAATCAAATGATTAGTGGTAAACAAGAATTTCTTCAAAGTCACAGTAAAGTCTTCCTAAATCTAATAAAGTTAGCCAAAATAGTTTTCTAAACAATTCAAAATATAAATGCAATATATTGACCTTTACATGAAAATTATTCATGTATGCTGAATTTTGATAATTATGTATTATCCATAAAGTTCTATGTCAAACATTGTGCATATGTAAACAAAAATGCTTTTAATTTGCAATACAGATAAGTTTTTAAAAGTATGTGTGTGTGTGTGTGTATACTTAACAAAGTATTTTAACAAAGACTTTGAGAAGACTTAGATAGAGTCAGATATTATAATTTCTAATATTATAATTTCTAGAATTGAGCACTGGAGAAGGCAATGACACCCTACTCTAGTACTCTTGCCTAAAGAATCCCATGGGCAGAGGGGCCTGGTGGCTGCGGTCCATGGGGTCGCTAGGAGTCTGAGCGACTCACTTTCACCTTTCACTTTCATGCATTGGAGAAGGAGGTGGCAACTCACTCCAGTGTTCTTGCCTGCAGAATCCCAGGGATTGTGCAGCCTGATGGGCTGCCATCTATGGGGTCACACAGAGTCGGGCATGACTGAAGCGACTTAGCAGCAGCAGCAGCAGCAGAATTGAGCCCAAACTTGTTATAAGATTATAGTTAAGGAAAAGTTGGTTCTAACAAACAATATAAATTGTCTAAATACTTGTGTCCCTTCAAAACTCATATGTTGATATATTCTTCCCAAAACATGATGGTAGGAGATAAGACATGACCTCTAGGAAATTGTTGGGTAATGAGGGTAGGGCCCCCATGAAACGGTGTGCTGTGTGTGCTGTGCTAATTTGCTTCAGTCATGTTCAGCTCTTTACATCACTATGTACTGAAGCCCATTAGGCTCCTCTGTCCACAGAATTCTCCAGGCAAGAGTGGGTTGCAATGCTTTCCTCCAGGGGATCTTCCTGACTCAAGGATTGAATCCACATATTTTTATGTCTTCTGCACTAACAGAAGGATTCTTTACCACTAGTGCCACCAGGGAAGCCCATGCAAGAGATCAGTGCTCTTATAAAAGTGGTCCTAGAGAGCTTGATGACTTCCTATTCCCTGTGAGCGCCCAGTGAGAAATATTTGACTGGAAGAGACCTCTCACCTGACCGTGCTGGCACCCTGATCTCAGACTTCCAGCCTCCAGAATGGTGAGCAATGAATTCTTGTGTTTATAAATCACCCGCTCTGTCATATTGTATTTTAGAAGCTCCAATAGACTGAGACAAGGAGGACCTGGAAAGCTACTTAGAAGGTGGTCCTTCTGGCGCAATTCAGAAGATGAATTTGTTAAGGAAAATATATTAGGTCATTTTGTTAACAGCAAGTCATCTCTTTAACAAGACAAGCAGGAAATAACTATTTCTGAGGCAGTACAGTGTGAACTAGAGATTAAAAACAATAGGTATCTGCACCACAGATGATCACAGTTTAGAAAGAATTGCATACATGTTGAAAAGTAGCAAAATTTTCACTTCAGCCATAAAAGTATAAATACTTTATTATTAATGGATAAGGGTGAAGCTCAAAGCCAAGATTTAAGTTATTTAATTAGATTTTCAGAGAATTAGTTCAGTTCAGTTAAATTCAATTGCTTAGTTCTGTCCAACTCTGTGTGACCCCATGAACTGCAGCACACCAGACCTCCTTGTCCATCACCAACTCCTGAAGTCCACTCAAACCCATGTCCGTTAAATTGTTGATGCCATCCAACCACCTCATCCTCTGCCATCACTTTCTTCTCCTGCCCTCAATCTTTCCCAGCATTAGGATCTTTTCAATGATTCAGCTCTTCACATCAGGTGACAAAAGTGTTGGAGTTTCAGCTTCAAAATGACTCCTACCAATGAACATCCAGGACTGATCTCCTTTAGGATGGACTAGTTGGCTCTCCTTGCAGTCCAAGGGATTCTCAATAGTCTTCTCCAACACCACAGTTCAAAAGCATCAATTACTCAGCGCTCAGCTTTCTTCACAGTCCAACTCTCACATTCATACATGACCACGGGAAAAACCATAGCCTAGACTAGATGGACCTTTGTTGAAGAAGTAATGTCTCTGCTTTTAAATATGCTATCTAGGTTTGTCATAACTTTCCTTCCAAGGAGTAAGTGTCTTTTAATTTCATGGCTGTAAGCTTCGTTTTATTTCATGGCTGCAGTCACCATCTGTAGTGATTTTGCAGCCCAGAAAAATAAAGTCAGCTACTGTTTCTACTGTTTCCATCTGTTTGCCATGAAATGATGGGATTGAATGTCACGATCTTAGTTTTCTGAATGTTGAGCTTTAAGACAACTTTTTTACTCTCCTCTTTCATTTTCATCAAAAAGCTCTTTAGTTCCTGTGCACTTTCTGCCATAAGGGTGGTGTCATCTGCATATCTGAGGTTATTGATATTTCTCCTGGAAATCTTGATTCCAGCTTTGCTTTTTCCAGCCCAACGTTTCTCATGATGTACTCTGCAAAGAAGTTAAATAAGCAAGGTGACACTATACAGCCTTGACATACTCCTTTTCTTATTTGGAGCTAGTCTGTTGTTCTATGTACAGTTCCAATGGTTGCTTCCTGATCTGCATACTGGTTTTTCAAGAGGCAGGTCATGTGGTCTGGTATGTCCATTTCTTTAAGAATTTTCCACAGTTTATTGTGATCCACACAGTCAAAGGCTTTGGCATAGTTAATAAAGCAGAAATAGATGTTTTTGTGGAACTCTTTTGCTTTTTTCGATGGTCTAGCAGATGGCAATTTGATCTATGGTTCCTATGCCTTTTTTAAAACCAGCTTGAACATCTGGAAGTTCACGGTTCAGGTGTTTCTGAAGAATTAGTAGGAGTTATAAAAGTTAAGTAAATTTAGTCACAAACCAGGTAAAGGGAAGTGCAAAGTAAAAACATTTCAGAAACAGCATGGTAGACAGTAAACCATATAAGAAGGCTAAGATATTCATGGATCAGTGATCACAGGTCACATGGCTTTGAGAACAAGATAGGAAAGGAAGGCATGTGGAAACCATTCCACAGCTTCCCGCTCAGCAGGTTGAAATCCACAGGTTACAAGCACTCTCTGAACTTGAGAAGAGATTACTGTTATTCAATCACTCAGTTGTGTCTGACTCTTTGTGACCCCATGGACTGCAGTTCTCCAGCCTTCCCTATTTTTTATCACCCAGAGCTTGCTCAAACTCATGTCTCTTGAGTCGGTGATCCCATCCAACCATCTCATCCTCTGCTGTCCCCGTCTCTTCCTGCCTTCAATCTTTCCCAGCATCAGGTTTTTTTTTTCTTTTTTCCCAATGAGTCAGTTCTTATCAGGTGGCTGAACTATTGGAGCTTCAGTATCAGTCCTTCAAAGGAATATGTAGGATACATTTCCTTTGGCATTGACTGCTTTGATTTTCTTGAAGTCCAAGGGGTTCTCAAGAGTCTTCTCCAACACCACACTTCAAAGTATTAATTCTTTAGCACTGAGCCTTTTTTATGGTCGAACTCTTATATGAATATGTGACTACTGGAAAAATCATAGCTTTTATTATATGGACCTTTGTCAGCAAAGTAATGTCTGTGCTTTTTAATATGATGTCTAGGTTGGTCATAGCTTTTCTTCCAAGGAACAAGCATCTTTTAATTTCATGATTGCAGTCACCATCTGCTGTGATTTTGGAGACCAAGAAAATAAAGTCTGACACTGTTTACATTGTTTCCCCATCTATTTGCCATGATGTGATGGCACTAGATGCCATGATCTTAGTTTTTTGAATGTTAAGTTTTAAACCAGCTTTTTTACTATCTTCTTTCACTTTCATCAAGAAGCTCTTTAGTTCCTCTTCACTTTCTGCCATAAGGGTGGTGTCATCTGCATATCTGAGGTTATTGATATTTCTCCCAGCAATCTTTATTCCAGCACATGTTACATCCAGCCTGGCATTTCTCTTGATGTACTCTGCATATAAATTAAACAAGCACGGTGACAATAGCTACTTCAGGAAAATTCTCCACTTAATGATAAAGCACCTATAATTCTCCTAACACCTCTATCCATCAGGATGATTTTCCTTTAATGGATGAAATTATGCTGTCCATATGGATAGAAATGGGACTGGATAATGTCTCCCCAAGTTAACTCCCTAGGAACTTTTACTCTAGCCATGTTACTATTACCCTGACTTCAAATTCTGCCCTTACTTAACAATGATATCACCATCCCTTCCATTTTTCAAAAACTGAAACATGAAATTATCTGTCTTTTCCAATAGGTCCCAATTTATTCCAAAACAATGTTAACAAGCCCTAGTAATCCTGTTTCAAAAGTATCTCTTTAAACTGTCCACTCACATACTGGAACCTTCATGATTTCTGCCATCTGCACTCTTCCCTCAATGTCCACTTCCTTCTGACTCCTTTCTGTCTAAACCTTGGCTCTTTAAATTTGTTTTGCCAAAGCGATCTTTCTAAAACATAAAATTAAAAAGACACCCCCTTTACACAAAATCCTTGATTAAATGTGTGTTAATCTTAGCTGGGTCACAGAACTCCACGAGAAAGTTTTTTTTTTTTTTTTTTAAGGTTTGGACTTTCTTCTTCAAAAATAAAAACACTTATAAGCCATAATTTTTGATATATAAACTTTTAGGAAATGTATGGAGCTGAGGTTCATATATTCACATCTTTTGAGTGGCATATAAACTCCATATCAAAAGTCACTTCAACAGCTACAAGTTAAAGCAGACCTCCAGAGTTTACCTTCAGAAGCAACCACTTCTATCCTGACTCACTCTCATTAATTTTCTCTTCATTTGAATGCAATTTCCTATAACTTCAGAGGCATTATGCACAATTTACCCAAATCATGTAATTCCTAACAACATCAGAACTTTTCAGTACATTAATAAAGCATCTGCTTAAAAGTCTCCCCGAGACATATTTTGTTCTGCTATCATTTTCCTTTCTGAGCAACAAATTGGCCACCATTGTAGTTATTTGATTATCATGTGCCTTCCAAGCCACAATAAGCTTTACATTCGTATCTACTGATATGCATAGTGCCTGATGCTCTACAGGTTCTCACTATATATTTGTAGAATAAGTGAATATTGGTGTAATGAAGAGTAACATATTTGTGTTACCTGAAAAATTGCCACATAACCAACAAATTTCAGTGACTTACAAATAAAAAGTTACTTCACTATCCTGGGGCTGTCTGTCAGATATCATTTGACTGCTCGTATGGGTCTTGGATAAATAAGTCCAAGCTTCTAGCTTAAAATTAGGTTTAAATTATGCACCAACAAGACAAGCGATATTGGTCCCAATTGGGGTAAAAACTGGTTCTTGATGTATGTATGGAATTTATAGTTTGCAATTATTGTTGTTCTTCCAAATGACCACAAGGCATTCCCAGGTGACTCAGTGGTAAATAATCTGCCTGTCAAGTAGGAGATACGGGTTTGAACCCTGGGTCAGGAAGATCCCCTGGAGAAGGAAATGGCAACCCCTCCAATATTCTTTCCTGGGAAATCCCATGGACAGAAGAACCTGGTGGGTTACAGCCCATAATGTCACAAACACTTTGAAATGACTTAGCAACTAAACAGAAGCAGCAGCAAAGGACCACATTATAGAAGCAAAATCAATATACCTATGATGTTAAAATTTCATGGGTGGGATAAGTTAATTAGGAAAATAAATCTAAAAACTTCATTAGAGAATCAATAACATAGTAAAAGTAAGGAAACACTAATTTGGATCTTTCCTTGAGCTTTCAATCTGTGATCCAGAGAGAATGGGCACCTGTGACATATTTTTATCCCAAGCAAAGACCAGGAGCCCTGAAAAGTCAAGACTAATCATTAATGCACATTGAAAACAAAGGTTTACTTTGGATATTCTGGTGGGAATCACTGCAAAACTCACAGAGCAAAGGTTATAGATACATAATTAAATTATAACCACATGTGGAGAGCTGGAAACCATAAACCAAGCTATGACATAAAAATTTCAGAGTTACAGGATGAGTATAAACAAACTGCAAAGTGTCAGTCTTAGGCAGAAATATTTGAGATTAAAATAGGTTAAAAAAAAAAGAACAGGGTTGACTATTATATAGAGAATGGATAAACAATAAGCTCCTATTGTATAGCACAAGCAGCTATATTATGTATGTGTATATATATATTATATATGTACAACTGAACCACTTTGATGTAAGCAGAAATTAACACAACATTGTGAATCAGCTATATTTTAATAAAATATGCCTTTATAAAGGGGTGAAAATTGCAAAGAAAAATAAAAGGTTTCCTTTTGTCACCTTTGTTTTCTTTCTGAACTTGCATTCTGATACTACTACTACTACTACTACTAAGTCACTTCAGTCGTGTCCGACTCTGTGTGACCCCATAGATGGAAGCCCATCAGGCTCTCCCATCCCTGGGATTCTCCAGGCAAGAACACTGGAGTGGGTTGCCATTTCCTTCTCCAATGCATGAAAGTGAAGAGTGAAAGGGAAGTCGCTCATCGTGTCCGACTCTTAGCGACCCCATGGACTGCAGCCCACCAGGCTCCTCCGTCCATGGGATTTTCCAGGGAAGAGTACTGGAGTGGGGTGCCATTGCCTTCTCCGTGCATTCTGATACTCTGATTTATTGAGCTATGAGCTGAAATCTGAGCATTTGCAAATCCTTTCATTTTAAAATGCAATAAATAATTCATGATTTAATTATATGGACTGAAAATGAAAGTTCATAAAGCTTAATTTGCATTTTTATCATTTAAAAACATTAACAGAAAACTTCTACACAGCATATTCATATGACAGAAATAATCATGCCAATATACATAAAATAACTATGATATGGTAGCATAGTTAAAGTTATTGGACAGTGTAGGCTCTCCATTACTAGGAGAGGAAATAATTATTTAAAATAAACTCACACAAATCAAGATATATCCACTGAGGAAAAGTAACTAACATAAAGGCTCATTATTTTCACATATAAGAATGATGCCAAAACCTTTTTGTGTGTAAATTTGGAAACAGTTGATTGTCCAGGTTTGATGCAGGATGCAGGATGCTTGGGACTGATGCATGGGGATAATCCAGAGAGAGGGTGTGAGGCGGGAGGGGGGAGGTGGGGGGCGGGATTGGGAGATCATGTACACTGTGGCTGATCCATGTCGATGTGTAGCAAAACAAATACAGTATTGTAAAGCAAAACAAACTAAAAAAATAAAAAATTAAAAAAAAAAATAAAGTGAACACTTAGAACATGTACACATGTGGCTGATTCATGTCAATGTATAACAAAATGAATACAGTATTGTAAAGCAAAACAAACTAAAAAATAAAAATTAATTAAAGAAAAAAAATAAAAATTATAACCAATGATAATACAGTTACATCCACAATACTAGGAATTGAAATGAAGCTAACAAAAAAAAAAGAAGAAGAAGAAGAAGAAGAGCATTTGAGTCCTTCAAATAGACAACTAAAGGAAATTAGCAAAGTAAAAGCATTTTGGAATCAAATGTTAGATAGACACAGTTAATCTTGCAGGAACTAAAGTCATTTACCTGGGTTGTATCTTAATTCTACTTAATTAGTCATGGGAAGTTTAACTTTCCTCATCGAACACTCAAATAATAAGTATTATAATTATTGTTTATTTTCATTGAATTACTACATTTTATCCTGTAGCCTCCTGAAGGAGATTACACAAACTTTTGCCATAAAAGGGCACATAGTAAGTATTTTCATCTTTGTGGAATATAGTGTCCCTGTTATAAATACTCAGCTCTGCAATTGCAGTGTGAAAGCAGTTATGACAATATGTAATTGAATCGATGTGTTCAAATAAAGCAGATGAAGACAAGTAGTTGCTAGATCTGTCCTAAAAACCTTAGGTTACCAATTTCTGTAGCAGAATAAGTTGAGCTCTAAATTTATTTATTTATTTATTTTTCCCTCGAGGCTCAGCCAAATTTATCCAATACTATAATACATTAATATTCCCTATAAAATGCTACTCCCAAATGAAATCATTTATTCCCAAAATTATTCATTATTTGACTAGCATCTACTCACCTCCCCAAGACAATAATGTTAAGATATACTTATTATTATGGTGATACAACTCAGATGACCCTTACATCTACTACTGTGGGCAAGAATCCCTTAGAACTAATGAAGTATCCCTTAAAGTTAACAAAATAGTCCGAATGCAGTACTTGGGTGTGCTCTCAAAATTGACAGAATAATTTATGTTCATTTCCAAGGCAAACAATTCAATATCATAGTAATCCAAGTCTATGCTCCAACCACCAAGGCTGAAGAAGCTGATGTTGAAAGATTCTATGAAGGCCTACATGACCATCTAGAATTAGCATCCAAAAAAAAAAAAAAAGTAATTTTCATCATAGGTGATTGTAATGCAAAAATAAGAAATCAAGAGATACCTGGAGAACAGACAAGTTTGGCTTTGAAGTACAAAATGAAACAGGGCAAAGGCTAATAGAGTTTTGCCCAGAGAATGCACTGGCTATGACAAGCAACCTCTTCCAACACACGAGACAACTCTATACATGGACTTCACCAGATGGTCAGTATCACAATCAGATTGCTTATATTTTTTGCAGCTGAAGATGGAGATGCTCTTTACAGTCAGCAAAAACAAAACTGGGAGCAGACTGTGGTTCAGATCATGAACTCCTTATTGCAAAAATCAGACTTAAATTGAAGAAAGTAGGGAAAACCACTAGATCATTCTGTTATGAACTAAATCAAATCTGTTATGATTATACTGCTGCTAAGTCACTTCAGTCGTGTCCGACTCTGTGCGACCCCATAGACGGCAGTCCAGCAAGCTCCCCCGTCCCTGGGATTCTCCAGGCAAGAACACTGGAGTGGGTTGCCATTTCCTTCTCCAATGCATGAAAGTGAAAAGTCAAAGTGAAGTCGCTCAGTCGTATCTGACTCCTAGCGACCCCATGGACTGCAGCCTACCAGACTCCTCCATCCATGAGATTTTCCAGGCAAGAGTATTGATACGATTATATAGTGGAAGTGAAAAATAGATTTAAGAGATTAAATCTCATAGAATACCTGAAGAACTATGGAAAATGGTTTGTAACATTGTATAGAAGGCTGTGATTAACTCTCTGCAAAAAAAAAAAAAAAAAAAAAAGAAGAAGAAGAAGGAAAAAGAAAAGAAAAGAAATGCAAAAAGACAAAATGGTTGTCTGAGGGGGCCTTTAAAATAGCTGAGAAAATAAGAGAATCTAAAGGTAAGGAGGAAAGGAAAGATATACCCAACTGAATATTCAGTTCCAAAGAATAGCAAGGAGATAAGAAAGTCTTCCTAAGTGATCAATGCAAAGAAATAGAGCAAAACAATAGAATGAGAAAGACTAAAAATCTCCTCAAGATAGTTGGAGATACCAAGGGAATATGTCATGCAAAGATGGTCAGAATAAAAGACAGAAATGTTGTGAACCTAACAGAAGCAGAAGATATTAAGAAGACCTGACAAGAATACACAGAAGAACTATAAATAGATCTTAATGAGCCAGGTAAGCACAGTCGTATATCACGCACCTAGAGCCAGACATCCTGGAATGTAAAGTCAAATGGTCCTTAGGAAGTATCACTATGAACAAAGCTAGTGTAGGTGATGGAATTGCAGCTGCTTTATTTAAAATCATAAAAGACTTAAAGTGCTCTACTCAATATGCCAGCAAATTTGGAAAACTCAACAGTGGCCACAGACTGGAAGAGGTTAGTTTTCATTTCAATTCAAAAGAAAGGGAATGCCAAAGAATCTTCAAACTGCTGCACAATTGCACTCAGCTTATGTGCTAACATAGAAATGCTCAAATTTCTCCAAGCTAGACTCCATCAGTACCTGAACTGAGAACTCCCAGATGTTCAACCTGGTTTTAAGAAAAGGCAGAGGAAGCAGAGATCAAATTGCCAACATCCCCTGGATCATGGAAAAAGCAAGAGAGTTCTAGAAAAAAAAAATCTACTTTTACTTTATTGACTATGCCAAAGGCTTTGACTGTGTGAATCACAATATACTGTGGAAAATTCTTAAACTGATCAGAATACCAAACCACCTTACCTGACACCTGAGAAATTTGTATGGAGGTCAAGAAGCAAGAGTTAGAACCAGACATGGAACAATGGACTGGTTCCAAATTGGGAAAGGAGTATGTCAAGCCTGTATATTGTCGCCCTGCTTATTTAACTTATATGCAGAGTACATCATGCCAAATGCCAGCCTGGGTGATGCACAGGTTGGAATCAAGGTTGCTGGGAAGGTTCCTTATGGAAGAAAGAAAAGAGGAGCTAAAGAGACTCTTGATGAAGGTGAAAGAGGAGACTGAAAAAGCTGGCTTAAATCTCAACATTAAAAAAACTAAGATCATGGCATCCAGTCCCATCATGTCATGGCAAACAAATGGGGAAAAAAATGGAAACAGTGACAGTCTTTATTTTCTTGGGCTCCAAAATCATTCCAGATGGTGACTATAGCCACGAAATTAAAAGATGCTTGATCCTTGGAAGAAAGATTACGATCAATCTAGACAGTATATTTAACAGCAGAACGTTACTTTGCTGACAAAGTTCTATCTAGTAAAAGGTATGATTTTCACAATAGTTATGTATGACTATTTATGAGCCATAAAGAAAGCAGAGTACTGAAGAACTGATACTTTAGAACTGTGGTGTTAGATAAGACTCTTGATAGTTTCTTGGATTGCAAGGAAATCAAGTCCAATCCTAATGGAAATCAGTCCTGAATATTTATTGGAAGTACTGGTGCTGAAGCTGAAGCTCCAATATTTTGCTCACCTGATGAGAACTGACTCATTGGAAAAGACCTTGATTCTGGGAAAGATTGAAGGCAGGAGGAGAAGGGGATGACAGAGGATGAGTCATCCTCTGAGATGTGATTTCATGGCATCACCGACTCAATGGACATGAGTTTGAGCAAGCTCTGGGAGTTAAAGATGGACAGGGAAGCCTGGGGTGCTGCAGTCCATAGGGTCACAAAGAGTGTGGCATGAATGAGAGACTGAACTGCACTGATTATCACGGTGACAATTTAGGGAAAAAAATATATTTTTCAATATTTCTGTTTATCATGTTATGTGATTTTAGAGCTTCCCTGGTGGCTCAGATGGTGCAGAATCCTCCTGCAATTCATGATACTTACATTTGATATTTGGGTCAGGAAGATCCCTTGTAGAAGGGTATGGTAACTCATTCATGTGTTCTCGCCTGGAAAATTACATGGACAGAGGAGCCTGGCAGGCTACAGTCCACGGAGTCACAGAGTCCCATATGACTGAACAACTAACATACACATACCATGTGATTTTTACCAAATTCAGAAGAAAAAAAAAGTGATATAAAACAATGCCAACAAAATAGATTAAAACAGTATCATTGGTTGACTTTTAATAGAAAGACTATAGAATACTTTTTCTGAATTTGAGCTGGTGAGTCAGAGGTTAAAGCAAATGCCTGCAACGTAGGAGACCTGGGTTTGACCCATGGGTTGGGAAGATCCCCTGGAGAAGGAAATGGCAACTCACTCCAATATTCTTGCCTGGAGAATCCCACGATGGAGGAGCCTGATGGGCTATAGTCCATGGGGTCACAGACTGTCAGACACGACTGAGCGACTTCAATTCACATAGAATACTTTATATTTCTTATCTCTATTTTTCTTTATTTTCTATATATTGCTCTGTGTGAAAGTCTTACAACACCAAAGAGAAAATAACCTTTAATTTTTAAATGCAGCCCAGCTGCCTAACTGAACAAGGAAGAATTGAAATATTCACTGTTGAGTTCAGTTCAGTCGATCAGTTGTGTCCGACTCTTTGCGACTCCATGTGGTGCCATCCATTTTATCCTCTGTCTTTCCTGTCTCCTCCTGCCCTCAATATTTCCCAGAATCAGAGTCTTTTCAAATGAGCCAGCTCTTCACATCAGGTGGCCAAATATTGGAGTTTCAGCTTCAACATCAGTCCTTCCAGTGAACACCCAGGACTGATCTCTTTTAGGATGGGCTGGTTGAATCTCCTTGCGGTCCAAGAAAGTCTCAAGCATCTTTTCCAACACCACTGTTCAAAAGCATCAATTCTTTGGCGATCAGCTTTCTTTATAGTCCAACTCTCATATTCATCCATGACCACTGGAAAAACAATAGCCTTGACTAGGCAGGCCTTTGCTGATAAAGTGATGTCTCTGTTTTTAATATGCTGTCTAGTTTGATCATAACTTTCCTTCCTAGGAGTAAGCGTCCTTTAATTTCACAGCTGTAGTCACCATCTGCAGTGATTTTGGAGCCCGGAAAAATAAAGTCAGCCACTGTTTCCACGATTTCCCCATCTATTTGCCATGAAGTAATGTGCCATAATCTTAGTTTTCTGAATGTTCAATTTTAAACCAACTTTTTCACACTCCTCTTTCACTTGTATCAAGAAGCCCTTTAGTTCTTCACTTTCTGCCATAAGGGTGGTAACACCTGCATATCTGAGGTGTTTGATATTTCTCCTGACAATCTTGATTCCAGCTTGTGCTTCCTCCATTACCAGGGTTTCTCATGATGTACTCTGCGTATAAGTTAAATAAGCAGGTGACAATATACAGCCTTGACGTACTCCTTTTCCTATTTGGAACCAGTCTGTTGTTCCATGTCTAGTTCTGACTGTTGCTTCCTGACCTGCACACAGGTTTCTCAAGAGGCAGATCAGGTGGTCTGGTATTCCCATCTCTTGAAGAATATTCACTGTAGCTAAAATCATAATAATAAGACTTCTTTCATCTGTAAAAATATTTCAAAGAATGGTACACATTTGTTTTTTTTTTACTTATCACTTTCTTCATTACAGCTTACAAAAGATGTAAGAAATCTCTCTTTTATTTTTTCTTTAATCTGTAAAGTATTAGCTTTGATATTCACTTATCCTCCCAGTTTAGTGTAGGAGTTTTGTGTAGTAATAATGAGGGAGAAATGAACCAGAACCTTTGAGTGAGGGCACTTTGGTCAGATGGCCCAGTTGTAGTTAAGGGGGGCTGGCTTCAGAAGAGTCATGCAGGATTCTGTTCTACTTTCTGGATTCCTGCAGGCATTCACTGGGCTCTCAGGCAGTCCAGCAACCCAGCTTCAGCGCTGGCTTGTGGACACAATGCTCCTAGCTTCTGCAGCTCTATCAGATGCTTTTGTAGGCTTGACAAGGGTTTTCATTAAATGCATCCTTAGTGTTAGAAATTTTAAATATTTCTTAATTTGGAGGCTCCCTCCATTTGTATTACTATTTTGCCAAATATTTAATCATGAAAATTAGTATGACTGAAGTCTATTACATATCAAAATATTAGTGTTTTGTGTTAGTGAGAAGGTTAGCTGTCTTGTGTAATGTGTGTTCATAATGGAAAACGATTCCTAGGAAACGGAAACCCAGACACAGATAATACTTCCTGGTTGCTTACAAGTTACTTGTGGTCTTTTGACTGATTTTTAAGTCAATACAATGCTAGTCTCATCTGTATGGGCAAGTTGTAAAGCCCATACATTAAAAATTTACCTGCATATTTTCTCAGGAAAGCTTGAAGTAAAGAATACTGCTGGGATAGAAGAGAGTATCCCGGAAGTCTGAGACCTTCAATTCACAAACTGTGAGCAAAGTCTCCCAAACAGACCATTACTCTGGTAGTCTGATGATGACTGGATGAGTCAGCAAAGTATTTCTGTTATTGATAAACTGCAGCTTAGGAGCTTATTACTGCAGCATGTATTTACATAACTAATAGATTATCTGGAAATGGGCTCTGTTCATAATAAAGCATTAATTTTTGGGGCCTTGGCTTGGAAGTTGGTGGTAGTCATTGAAGAAAAAATTTCTAACTAGCAGTATGGAAGACTGACAGAGCATCTTTGTGCCATACAAAATATGCAATAACACTCATGCTGACAATAGCATGAGAGAGCAATCCTGCCTTGCATAGCTGTAGGGGAATGGTTGTTAGACAACCTTAGTATGACTTAGTTGTGTGTGTGTGTGTGTGTGTGTGCGCGCGCGTTCAGTTGTGTCTGACTCTTTATGACCACATAGACTGTAGCCCATGAAGTTCCTCTGTCTATGGGATTTCCCAGGCAAGAATATGTTGCCATTTCCTTCTCCAGGGGTTCTTTTACTGTTTCCAATTGATTACAGGAATAGATGAGCTAAGGTGGAATAGAAATAACGCCCTAAATTTTATTTTGAGAAATGAACTTCTTAAAACTAACTAGCAAGAAATGCAATGGTAAATATCTCAAATAACAACAACAAAAAAAGCTCAAATAATTTTTAGTTAGTCAACATAGTAAGTGCTATTTGCTTCCTAAAAGGCAGCCACTTTAAGCTGAGTGAAATGACTATGGGTCAGAAGTAGAAATAAATAGTCCTGGCTCAGAAAAAGGATGTAAATGGAAACAACCTATTTTTTGTTTTAAGCAACTAAGATTCAAGGAATATTTCTTAGTACAATTTAACCCATCCATGTACACACGTTTACTCTGACAACTAGAAAGAATAAAAGAAGACATGGAGACAGTTTATGATGTTTAGTTGTAAGAAAATGAGGAAATTCTATTTTTTTTCACCACTTACGTGAGGAAATCACCTGCTGAAAGTGAGATCAAAGTTTTATCTTGGAATATTTGAAGAAAGTAGAAGATAAGATATAGACATTATTACTGTGTAAAAGAGGAGACAGTTAAGTAGAAATAATGGAATCATTATTTCTATTTCAATGACCTTTACTACTGAGTGACTGGGGCTATCATTGGGGCTAAAGGTTCATGAAAATACCTTTATCTTAATGTGAGCATGTGAATGTGTTGAATATCATTCAGTAGACCCTGTGAGAGCAAACACTGACTGAGTATTGCTGTTTTCCCAGGTCAACATGAGGAAATGAAATGAAGTCAGAGACAGAGGACAGGAGAGATTTCAAAAGTGGCAAGAAAAATGGTTAAACTGAAATAACCCTAAAATTGAAATTAGATGAGGATGAATGGAGAGATATGCAGGAACTCACAAGGAATCACAAATGAAAGCAATAAATTCTACAAAGATAAATCATATATTCCATATAACAAAGAAAATGAAATAATGAAAAGCTGTGATCAGAAAATAAATTAGTATACATTTAGATAAGGTATTTCTCTGAAACATTACTCAGAAGTGTAAGTGTATGGGTCTAAAAGGGGCTTTGAGCAAGTGGAAGCTGATCCTTTCTGCCATCTCTAGGATATGTGGGGCATGGAAAATAGGCACCATAAGAGCCAGCAAAGCATGCATGCCTTCTTCTTCTCCATCCCAAGAATCCACTGACTGGACCACATAGAATTAAGAAATAATACTTTTATCCTAGCACAGACATGATTGAGACGTTACATCAGGTGAGCAAAATTCATAAATGCATGAAATACAAAGATCTATGAGAGCTTATCGATTGACAGAAGAGAAAGTGAGAAGGTCTGTAATAGAAGGTATTGCAATGGAAGTGGGACCAATAACACTATTTCCTCAATGGAGGTGGGGCCCAGCTATCTGAGACCTCAGACTTTACTCTGCTTTCAGGTACATAAATTGGAAAAACTAAAATGCAGCTGTCAATAGGGATATAAAATGGAGATATCTGTCAGCTATAAAAAGCCACATGATTGAACTGAAAGCTATGCCTCAGAATAATCTGTCCCTTTCTCTGCCCATTCCCCTCAGCATCTGAGTATAGAGTGAATAACAGTTGAATATTTACATGTAATCCTGTTAAAAACCTGAGGGTAATTTAAAAGAGCTGCCAAGAGACAACTGGGTTTTCTAAAAGAGTGATCCCTCCAACACAAAGACATCCTATAGGAATGTCATATCCCCATTAACATCCCAAATGCCATCTCCTTATCAACACACCCAAAAGAAGGACCAAGGGTTCACCAATCTCATCAATGTCTATGTCAGCCTTCTCTTTAGTCAGAGATCCACTGAGGGAAAAAAATATAAATATGTAGCAGCAAAGAAAATCCAATAATTAGCTATAGTAATCAAGTAGTCTCTCATTTACAAAGTACTGTTTAAGACTAAAAAAAAAAAGGTTATTTATTAACAATATTTTAGAATCCAATTAGGTTCAAAAAAGATATTACCTCCAAAAAGTCAGGAAAATATCAGTAAAAAAAAAAAAATCCCTCATTGTCCAGTGGTTGAGAATCTGGCTTCCACTGTAGGGGACCCAGGTTTAAATGCTGGTCAGGGAATGAAGATCCCATATGCCGTGGGACAGCTAAGCTCTGTGAACCTCAAGTAGAAACTCATTGTGTCATAATAAAGATCCTGAATATAGTAATCTAGACCCAGTGTAGCTGAAAATAAATCAATAAATAAATGTTAGAAAAATAAAAAAATAATGGCTTAATCAGAAGGATGCAAAGATTATTAGAAATTTAAAATATTAATGCAAGAAAAAAGTTAATCAAATGCTAGAGCTATTTTGCAAAATTTAAAAAAAAAAGTATAGATAAAAAAGACAAGGATCTTCACCATAAAACTACTCTTGGAGTCCTAAAGATTATGAAAAAAAAAAAAAAAAAGAATCTAGCAGCTTTATTTGGATACTTCAATGATACTTCAAGAATATAGAAAATATCCCATGTCTTCTATAAAAAAAAAAAGCAGACATATAGAAAGAAATCATAGTAGTATGCATTTATTTTATTAGAATAAATGTATGCTAGAGGGCATCAGAAAATGACTTCAAGTATGGGAAAATGTTTATCATAGAATTATGTATTGTTCTAAGCTATCAATGGTCTAGTGGTTTTCCCTACTTTCTTCAAGTCTGAATATAGCAATAAGGAGCTCATGATCTGAGCCACAGTCAGTTCCTGGTCTTGTTTTTGCTGACTGTATAGAGCTTCTCCATTTTTGGCTGCAAAGAATATAATCAATCTGATTTCAGTATTGACCATCTGGTGATGTCCATGTGTAAAGTCTTCTCTTGTGTTGTTGGAAGAGGCTGTTTGTTATTACCAGTGCATTCCCTTGGCAAAACTCTATTATTCCCAATATTCTGGGAGTTAGGTCAAAGAGGATCCTGCTGTGATTTATGTCAGAGAGTGTTTTGCCTATGTTCTCCTCTAGGAGTTTTAAAGTCTCTGGTCTTATGTTTAGATTTTTAATCCATTTTGAGTTTATTTTTGTGTATGGTGTTAAAAGTGTTCTAGTTTGATTCTTTTACAAGTGGTTGACAAGTTTTCCCAGCACCACTTGTTAAAGAGACTGTCTTTGTATATTCTTGCCTTCTTTGTAGAAGATAAGAAGTCTACAGGTGTGTGGATTTATCTCTGGGCTTTTTATGTTGTTCCATCGATCTATATTTTTGTCTTTGTGCCAGTACTATACTGTCTTGATGACTGTGGCTTTGTAGTAAAGCCTGAAGTCAGGCAGGTTGATTCCTCCAGTTCCATTCTTCTTTCTCAAGATTGCTTCAGCTATTCGAGGTTTTTTGTATTTCCATACAAATTGTGAAATTATTTGTTCTAGTTCTGTGAAAAAATACCACTGGTAGCTTGATAGGGATTGCACTGAATCTGTAGATTGCTTTGGGTAGTAAACTCATTTACACTATACTGATTCTTCTGATCCATGAACATGATATATTTCTTCATCTGTTAATGTCCTCTTTGATTTCTTTCACCAACTTTTATAGTTTTCTATATATAGGTCTTTAGTTTCTTTAGGTAGGTATATTCCTAAGTATTTTATTCTTTTCATTGAAATGGTGAATGGAATTGTTTCCTTAATTTATTTTTCTACTTTCTCATTATTAGTGTATAAGAATGCAAGGGATTTCTGTGTGTTGATTTTATATCCTGCAACTTTACTATGTGCATTGATTAGCTCTAGTAATTTTCTGGTGGAATCTTTAGGGTTTTCTATATAGACGATCATGTCATCTGCAAACAGGGAGAGTTTTACTTCTTCTTCTCCAATTTGGATTCCTGTTATTTCTTTTTCTGCTCTGATTGCTGTGGCCAAAACTTCCAGAACTATGTTGAATAGTAGTGGAGAAAGTGGGCACCCTTGTCTTGTTCCTGACTTTAGGGGAAATGCTTTCAATTTTTCACCATTGAGGGTAATGTTTGCTGTGGGTTTGTCATATATAGCTTTTATTATGTTGAGGTAGGTTCCTTCTATTCCTGCTTTCTGGAAAGTTTTTATCATAAATGAATGTTGAATTTTGTCAAAGGTTTTCTCTGCATCTATTGAGATAATCATATGGCTTTTATTTTTCAATTTGTTAATGTGGTGAATTGCATTGATTGATTTGTGGATATTGAAGAATTCTTGTACCCCTGGTATAAAGCCCACTTCATCATGGTGTATGATCTTTTTAATGTGTTGTTTGATTCTGATTGCTAAAATTTTGTTAAGGATTTTTGCATCTATGTTCACCAGTAATACTGGCCTGTAGGTTTTTTTTTTGTGTGTGTGTGTGTGTGTTATCTTTGTCTGATTTTGGTATTAGGGTGATTGTGGCCTCATAGAATGAGTTTGGAAGTTGACCTTCCTCTGAAATTTTCTGGAAGAGTTTGAGTAGAATAGGTGTTAGCTCTTCTCGAAATTTTTGGTAGAATTCAGCTGTGAAGCCATCTGGACCCGGGCTTTTGTTTGCTCGAAGATTTCTGATTACAGTTTCAATTTCTGTGCTTGTGATGGGTCGGTAAGATTTTCCATTTCTTCCTGGTTCAGTTTTGGCTAGTTGTACTTTTCTAAGAATTTGTCCATTTCTTCCATGTTGTCCATTTAAAGAGACATGTGTACCCCAATGTTCATCACAGCACTGTTTATAATAGCCAGGACATGGAAGCAACCTAGATGTCCATCAGCAGATGAATGGATAAGAAAGCTGTGGTACATATACACAATGGAGTATTACTCAGCCTTTGAAAAGAATGCATTTGAATCAGTTCTAACGAGGTGGATTAAACTGGAGCTGATTATGCAGAGTGAAGTAAGCCAGAAAGAAAAACACCAATACAGTATACTAACACATATATATGGAATTTAGAAAAATGGTAACGATAACCCTGTATGTGAGACAGCAAAAGAGACAGATGTACAGAACAGACTTTTTTACTCTGGGAGAGGGAGATGGTGGGATGATTTGAAAGAATGGCATTGAAACATATATAATATCATATAAGAAATGAATTGCCAGACTTGGTTTGATGCAGGATACAGGATGCTTGGGGCTGGTGCACTGGGATAACCCAGAGAGATGGTATGGAGAAGGAGGTTGGAGGGGGGTTCAGGAGTGGGAACCTATGTACACTCGTGGTGGATTCATGTTGACATATAACAAAACCAATACAGTATTGTAAAGTTAAAAACAAAAACAGAACAAAACACTCTAGTAGCCTTTGCCCTGCTTCATTCCATATTCCAAGGCCAAGTCTGCCTGTTACTCCAGGTGTTTCTTGACTTCCTACTTTTGCATTCCAGTCTCCTAGAATGAAAGGGACATCTTCTGGGGGTGTTAGTTTTAAAGGTCTTGTAGGTCTTCATAGAACTGTTCAACTTCAACTTCTTCAGCATTACTGGTTGGGGCATAGGCTTGGATTACTGTGATATTGAATGGTTTGCCTTGGAAATGAACAGGGATCATTCTGTCATTTTTTAAACTGCATCCAAGTACTGCATTTTGACTCTTTTGTTGACCATGATGGCTACTCCATTTTTTCAAGAATTCTGGCCTGCAGTAGTAGATATAAAGTTCATCGGAGTTAAATTCACCCATTCCCGTCCATTTCAGCTCGCTGATTCCTAGAATGTCAACGTTCACTCTTGCCATCTCCTGTTTGGCCATTTCCCAATTTGCCTTGATTCATGGACCTTACTGTCAGGAGCCAGAGTGAGGAATCCCACCTGTGACAGGGTCACGTGGCAGACTCAGATGGTAAGGCAATTTGAGTCTTCGGATTTTCCCCTGGTTTTTCCTGAGCATGTATCCCCCAAAATAAGAATCTGTTTGCTTTCCCACTCCTCTGACTGTCTCTGGAAAAAAAGTCAATTCAGAGCTTTAGTTTCCTGCATTTGAAAGGAGTGTTTCAGCTCAACCTCCCTTTGATAACGCTCTAGCTTAAACGCTTTAGCTTGCCTAACAGGTTCCCCTGACCTTTTACAAGCTTGTGAATTGCTTACAACCCGCCAACTGTGAGGGGCACAAAGGCCTTGAAGTATCTTAAAGTTACAAAACCTTTTCTAAAAGCCAAAACCCTATTAGTGATAGGCTTTTGCTGTTGCCTCAACGATTGCTGCCAGACCTCCTTATTTGCACCTGGAAAGTTTAACTATATAAACAAAATTTGGAAAGAGATATGTAGTAGTTTTTTGATGTTAGCAACACTAGGCTTTTGAGTTAATTGCTTTTTTTTTTCAATAAATCATTGTACTCCTCTTGCTTGTTGTGTCCTTGCTATGTAAGAATGCAACTTTGTTTAGTGCCTCCCAAGAATGGCACCAGACCTTGGAAAAAAATAACACTTATCAGAAAAGAGCTGCAAATTGTTGAATTGGCCTTTTGGCCGGAAGATGATGTAAATTACCTAAGACTTGTGTATAAAACTAAGTATGCAGAGAAAATAGCCTGGTCTCGATAAGAGTCAGGGCTGTTGACATTGCCAAAATTTGTGATACCCATTGATCTTTATGTATAAAAAGCCATTTGAACAATAAAGGTTGGACAAGTTTCTCAGATGACTCTTCTCGAACTAGCTTCATTGAAAAAAGAAATGTGGCTCCCCCCCCCCCATGTCTCTTTATCTCTCTCCTCTCTTACTCTAATTTCAGGCTGAATTCCCATCTGGAACAGGGAGGCTCACCACGTCTACTTACTTACCCTGGCTTTGAAGATCTGTGAGAAAAGGAGCTCACAGTGGGGCACCTTTAGAGACTCAAGCAGACGCTGGTTGGCCCCACATAGATGGTGCAAATCTCTTGTCCTGAGATTTTATTGGCTTTATCCGTAAATCAAGTATTCAGCCTCCTTTTTTCCACTAATTTTCCTACCACATTATTCTATCCTGATCTTAATCTATATCTAAACCTATTATATATAAATAATTCTGTCCACAGCCACCTGCACCGTCCCTGCTTTGAATATCCCTGGATCCACTGAGGCTGGACCCCGGCACCTGACATTCCAGGTTCCTATGCAATATTGCTCTTTACAGCATCTGACCTTGCTTCTATCATCTATCACATCCACAACTGGGTATTGATTTTGCTTTGGTTCCATCACTTCATTCTTTTTGGAGCTATTTCTACACTGATCTCCAGCAGCATATTGGGCACCCATTGACCTGGAGAGTTCCTCTTTCAGTATCCTATCATTTTGTCTTTTCATACTGTTCATGGGGTTCTCAAGGCAAGAATACTGAAGTGATTTTCCATTCCCTTCTCCAGTGGACCACATTCTGTCAGACCTGTCCACCATGACCCACCCATCTTGGGTGGCCTCAAAGGGCATGGCTTAGTTTCACTGAGTTAGACATGGCTGTGGTCCTAGTGTGATTAGATTGACTAGTTTTCTGTGATTATGATTTCAGTGTGTCTGCCCTCTGATGCCTGCTTGTAACACCTACCATCTTTCTTACTTGGGATTCTCCTACTTTGAGCATGGAGTATCTCTTCATGGCTGCTCCAGCAAACCATAGCTGCTGCTCCTTATCTTGGACTAGGGATATCTCCTCACTGCTGCCCTCATGATCTTGATCATGGAGTAGCCCTCTAGGCCCTCCTGATCCCGTTCAGCCACTGCTCCTTGGATCAAGCCCATCCCAGTGGAAAAGAAATGCAAAAAAGCAAAATGGTTGTCTGGGGTGGCCTTATAAATAGCTGTGTAACGCAAAGGAGAAAAAGAAAGATATAAGCATCTGAATTCAGAGTTCCAAATAAGAGTAAGGGATAAGAAAGCCTTTCTCAGCAATCAATGCAAAGAAATAGAGTAAAACAACAGAATGGGAAAGTCTAGAGATCTCTTCAAGAAAATTAGAAATAACAAGGGAACATTTTATGCAAAGGTGGGCTCAATAAAGGACAGAAATCGTATGGACATAACAGAAGCAGAAGATATTAAGAAGAGGTTGTAAGAATACACTGAAGAACTGTACAAAAAAGATCTTCACAACCCAGATAATCATGATGTTGTGATCACTCACCTAGAGCCAGACATCCTGGAATGTGAAGTCAAGTTGTCCTTAGAAAGCATCATTATGAACAAAGCTAGTGGAGGTGATGGCATTCCAGTGGAGCTATTTCAAATCCTGAAATATGATGTTGTGAAAGGGCTGCACTCCATATGCCAGCAAATTTGGAAAACTCAGCAGTGGCCACAGAACTGGAAAAGGTCAGTTATCATTCCAATCTCAAGGAAAGGCAATGTTAAAGAATGCTCAAACTACCACATAAGTGCATTCATCTCAAACACAAGTAAAGTAATATTCAAAATTCTCCAAGCCAGGCTTCAGCAATATGTGAACCATGAACTTCAAGATGTTCAAGCTGGTTTTAGAAAATGCAGAGGAACCAGAGATCAAATTGCCAACATCTGCTTGATCATGAAAAAAGCAAGAGAGTTCCAGAAAAACATCTACTTCTGCTTTATTGACTATGCCAAAGCCTTCGACTGCATGGATCACAATAAACTGTGGAAAATTCTGAAAGAGATGGGAATACCAGACAAACTGATCTGCTTCTTGGTAAACCTATATGCAGGTCAGGAAGCAACAGTTTGAACTGGACATTGACAACAGACTGGTTCCAAATAGCACAAGAAGTATTTTAAGGCTGTATATTGTCACCCTGCTTATTTAACTTATATGCAGAATACATCATGAAAAATGCTGGGCTGGAAGAATCACAAGCTGGAATCAAGATTGTCGGGAGAAATATCAAACACCTCAGGTATGCAGATGACAGCACCTTTATGGCAGAAAGTGAAGAGGAACTAAGTAGCCTCTTGGTGAAAGTGAAAGAGGAGAATGAAAATGTTGTCTTAAAGCTCGACATTCAGAAAACCAAGATCATGGCATCTGATCCCCTCACTTCATGGCAAATAGATGGGGAAACATTGGAAACAGTTTCAGACTTTATTTTTCTGGGCTGCAAAACCACTACAGATGGTAGCTGCAGCCATGAAATTAAAAGACGCTTACTGTTTGGGAGAAAAGTTATTATCAACCTATATAGCATATTCAAAAACAGAGACATTACTTTGCTAACAAAGTCCGTCTAGTCAAGGCTATGGTTTTTCCAGTGGTCATGTATGAATGTGAGAGTTGGCCTGTGAAGAAAGCTGAGTGATGAAGAATTGATGCTTTTGAACTGTGGTATTGGAGAAGACTTTTGAGAGTCCCTTGGACCATGAGATCCAACCAGTCCATTCTGAAAGAGATCAGCCGTGGGTGTTCCTTGGAAAGAATGATGCTAAAGCTGAAGTTCCAGTACTTTGGCCACCTCATGCGAAGTGTTAACTCATTGGAAAAGCTCTGATGTTGGGAGGGATTGGGGGCAAGAGGAAATGGGGACGACAGAGGATGAGATGGGTGTATAGGATCACCAACTCGATGGACGTGAATTTGAGTGAACTCCAGAAGTTGGTGATGGACAGGGAGGCCTGGCCGGCTGCGATTCATGGGCTCTCAAAGAGTTGGACACGACTGAAGGTAACTAAGCTATGAATACAAATAGACAGTTTTGTTCATTACCAAGAAAATGCAGGTATTTTTTTTTTATATATAGAGGTAACATCTATTAAAAGAAAAAAGAAAATATGAGAAAAGAAATTATAGCTGCTATGATGGGCTGGGCTGGGCTAAGTCACTTTAGTCATTTCAGACTTTGCAATCCTACAATGGGCTGGGCTGGGCTAAGTCACTTTAGTCCTGTCGGACTTTGCAATCCTACAATGGGCTGGGCTGGGCTAAGTCACTTTAGTCATGTCGGACTTTGCAATCCTACGGACTGTAGTCCACCAGGCTCCTCTGTCCATGGGATTCTCCAGGCTGAATACTGGAGTGGGTTGCCATGCCCTCCTCCAGGGTATCATACCAACCCAAGATTCGAACCCACATCTCTTAAATCTCCTGTATTTCTGGAGGGTTCTTTACTGCTAAAACCACCTGCTGCTGCTGCTGCTGTTGCTGTTAAGTCACTTCAAACGTGTCCAACTCTGTGTGACCCCATAGAAGGCAGCCCACCAGGCTCCACCATCCCTGGGATTCTCCATGCAAGAACACTGGAGTGGGTTGTCATTTCCTTCTCCAATGCATGAAAGTGAAAAGTGAAAGTGAATTCATAGCTGAGTCTTAGCGACCCCATGGACTGCAGCCTACCAGTCTCCTCCATCCATGGGACTTTCCAGGCAAGAGTACTGGAGTGGTTTGCCATTGCCTTCTCCAACACTACCTGAGCTGCTATGATATCTTTATTCTAACTGATCAGGAAAATATGACAGACCTGTTATAGGTTGTGAAAAACCATACAGAATGTAACATAAGATTGAAAGTCTCTTGGGAGAATACCATTAGAAAGAAAGTAATTATAAATACTAAAAACAAAACAAAACAAAATTATAGAAACACTATCATTTTGAGGGTATATCGAAAGCTTATATTAGAGCTTATTCATCTCAAAGTCAGGAGTTGTAAAAGAACACTATAATCTGAATAGAAAGCAAATTAAAATATTTTGTTTTTTAACTAATGTAGTATTTACAGTATTGTAAACTGGAGTGGTTTGCCATTGCCTTCTCCAACACTACCTGAGCTGCTATGATATCTTTATTCTAACTGATCAGGAAAATATGACAGACCTGTTATAGGTTGTGAAAAACCATACAGAATGTAACATAAGATTGAAAGTCTCTTGGGAGAATACCATTAGAAAGAAAGTAATTATAAATACTAAAAACAAAACAAAACAAAATTATAGAAACACTATCATTTTGAGGGTATATCGAAAGCTTATATTAGAGCTTATTCATCTCAAAGTCAGGAGTTGTAAAAGAACACTATAATCTGAATAGAAAGCAAATTAAAATATTTTGTTTTTTAACTAATGTAGTATTTACAGTATTGTAAAGTATTGTAAAGCAAAACAAACTAAAAAATAAAAATTAATTGAAAAAAAATATAAATGTAGGATCTAACTCTTCAAGGTTGGCTAACCTCTGCTGTAGTCCTGACATACACCTGATATCTCAGAGGTTTGCATAGCATCAGAGTTTGTCCAGGGCTTCCCTGGTAGTTCAGCTGGTAAAGAATCCACCTGCAATGCAGGAGATCTCAGTTCAATTCCTGGATCAGGAAGATCCCCTGGAAAAGGGAACGACTACCCACTCCAGTGTTCTGACATGAAGAATTCCATGGACAGAGGAGCCTGGCAGGTTACAGTCCATGGGGTTGCAAAGAGTCAGACATGACTGAGCAACTTTCACTTTCACTGTCAGAGTCTGTCCTGGGCTCCAGGTCTAGAGGGTGGCAGCCTTTCATTTGATGACTCAGAAATCCAGGTTGCTGATATCTCATTGTTACATCATCTGCACACATGCGGTGCAGAACACTTCAGCAGGGGAAAAATGTGATAGAAGATCAAACAGAAGTGTTGGCCCATGGAAGACACCACTTCTGTTCACAGGTAGGATACTGTTCCATATCCCTGACTGTATATATCTGAAAAGTGAAAAGACCCTCAGTGAACTGTAAATGCCTCTATCACAGAGTGTGAAATATTAGAATCCATTTGACTTTCACACTAGAAAATTTCTCATCCAGGTGTCACAGAGAATCTGGCTTTGGGTCTGTAGAGAATAAAATTAATCTCAGCATATTTATTGGATTTTGCATAGCTAGTACTATTGCACCCATAAAAATTGAATATTTCTTGTTTTTACACCTGTAGCAAATATAAAAATAGCTTATCTATAATTTCTAAAGAAAAATGTGATATAAAAGTGATTTTATGATATAAAATAAAACCATAGTTGTCAATATGGAAATTAGTAGGAGAAAGGTAAAGTAAATAGAAAAAATCATTGTCTGTATCTTATACATCAGAAAATCAATAAATACTGCTAAAATTTAATGAAGCAAAAAATACAGGTATAAATTAGCTGCAAAAATTACCAATTAAAAGCTAGTTTTAAAAATGAATAGAAGTGACACAGGATGTTTTTAAAAGTCTTAGCTTTTTTTCTTTTTCTTTCTTTTCCCCTAACAGTATTTTATTTTTTTGTTGTTGTTGTTTTAAATTTATTTATTTTAATTGGAGGTTAATTACTTTACAATATTGCATTGTTTTTGTCATACATCCACATGAATCTGCCACAGGTATACACGTGTTCCCCATCCTGAAACCCCCTCCCACTTCCCTCCCTGTATCATACTTCTAGGTTGTCTCAGTGCACCGACTTCAAACATCCAGTATTATGCATCTAACCTGGACTGGCAATTTGTTTCATGAATAATATCATACATGTTTCAACGCCATTCTCCCAAATCATCCCACCCTCTCCCTCTCCCACAGAGTCCAAAAGAGTGTTCTATATATCTGTGTCTCTTTTGCTGTCTCACATACAGGTTTATTGTTACCATCTTTCTAAATTCCATATGTATGCATTAGTATACCATATTGATGTTTTCCTTTCTGGCTTACATCACTCTGTATAATTGGCACCAGTTTCATCCACCTCATTAGAACTGATTCAAATGTATTCTTTTTAATGGCTGAGTAATACTCCATTGTGTATATGTACCACAGCTTTCTTATCCATTCATCTGCTGATGGAATGGGACCTAATTAAACTTAAAAGCTTCTGCACAACAAAGGAAACTATAAAAAAAGGTAAAAAGACAGCCTTCTGAATGGGAGAAAATAATAGCAAATGAAGCAACTGACAAACAACTAATCTCAAAAATATACAAGCAGCTTATGCAGCTCAACTCCAGAAAAATAAATGACCCAATCAAAAAATGGGC
>SJXQ01010599.1:839798-905071 GCA_006408695.1 Aepyceros melampus
GGCGGGAGGGGGGTGGTGGGGGTTGGGATTGGGTGTTCATGTGCACTCGTGGCTGATCCATGTTGATGTGTAGCAAAACGAATATAGTATTGTAAAGCAAAACAAACTAAAAAAAAATTAATTAAAAAATAAAATTTGATATTCTCAATCAAAAACAACAACAACAACAACAACAACAACAACAACAACACTGGAAATAGAACTGCCTTATGACCCAGCAATCCCACTGCTGGGCATACACACTAAGGAAACCAGAATTGAAAAAGACACATGTTCCCCAATGTTCATCGCAGCTTTTTTTCATAGTGAAGGGCAATTTATGTTATTCAATTTGGTTAAGAGAAACCTAAACATAATATTTAAGCTACAGAGGAATTAAAAATAACTTAAAATGAAAACATTTTAAAATAATTTTATAGCAAGTAAAATTGGAATGCAGAGGGGTGGGTTTCAATTGTGACTGCTTCTATATTATTAAATTGAAACTAGATGATATATAGGACTTCTGTTACTGCAGATGAATTTCTGAGGTCCAAAAGCTGAAGGTTCCCTGATAGCTCAATTGGTAAAGAATCCACCTTCATTCTATGCAGGAGACTCCAGTCCAATTCCTGGGTTGGGACAATCCCCTGGAGAAGGGATCGGCTGCCTACTCCTGTATTCTTGTGCTTCCATTGTGCTCAGCTGGTAAAGAATTCACCTGCAATACAGGAGACCTGGTTCAATCCCTGGGTTGGGATGAGCCCCTGGATATGGGAAAGGCTTCCCACTGCAGGGTTCTGGACTGGAGAATTCCATGGACTGTATAGTCCATGGCATTGCATAAAATCAGACATTGACTGGGTGACTTCCACTTCACAAAGTTGAAGGCAGTGAATTGATAAGGGGTCATTCATTTGTATGAAAATTGTTAGTGATCCATAGCATCCAGAGAATAATTTTCTAATTCTTAGCCCATTACCCACCTTTTGGTTGTAAGAAAAAAAGAAAACAAAAATAGCATAGGAAGTTAAGAAATAAGGGTTCAAACATTCTCCAGCACTGTCAATTCCCTAACAAATAGCTTCCTTTCCCTAAAAGGTAAATAGTAATGTTTCTCTTTAATATTGTTAGGGAAAACTTCAAGAGAATAACTCAAAAATCTTGGATTTGTCTGTCCATAAGACTGGTTTATTGGGTCTGCCTGAATGCTGCCAGAGCTGGGAACTCCACAGATCATCATAAGCTGCTATTTGCCCAAGTCACAGAGAGAGGTTTCAGAATGCCATCTGCCTTATGGAGCTGGGGAGCTATGTGTGAGTGATTCTCAGTAGGAAATATTAAAGATAGGAAGCTGGCTGGAGCTCACAGGGATAATAGTTAAAAAAGAAGTCAGAGAAGGGCTGACCCTTTCTTCTAGAATTCTCTTGGTTTCAGTGTCACCTCAATGGACACCACAGAGGGAAGCCACACCAAACCATCTTAAAAGAACACAGCAGAAGGGCTCCCTGATGCGGCAAGTTATCCCTAGAAGAGAAGGTTTTGCAGATCCATATCATTGAAGAACTTAAGGGAAATCACACTAGTTTGTCCACTGGAGGGAATAGTGTAATTAATCACCCCACCTGGAAAGTCTCTGAGGCACTCATGATCACCCTTTAAGAGGAAGAGGCAGCATTGGTGTGTGTCACACAGTGAGAACCCCTCCAGCCTACAGCATCACTGTCAAATGAGATCTTCTTCTTTTCCTTCTATCTCTCTCCATCATGCCCCTGAGGGAACCAGAAGCAGCTTAAATGGCAGAGAACTAGAACTGAAAGAGCAAGGCAAAAGTACAGGTCTTATGATAGTCATTATTAGCACAAAGCTAAGGAACCTGGGTCAGGACAAAGCAGAAGGGTGAATATTAAAATTTGAGATGTGGATGTGAGATAAAAGTTTGATTTAGTTTAAACTGGGTATTTCTTAAAACCTGAAGAAGGTTTAAAATTCTTTGATGGGATCAGCTTTCTTGTCATACTTCCTGCCAAAGGAAAGCTCATATAAACAATGGATAAGATACACTGTCATGTTCATTTCCTATCAAATAGGTTTCTTTAGGATTTTAGCTTTACTTTGAAGATGAAGCAGTTTCTACAACCTTGAAACACTAGGAACTTGCATTTTGAGTTTTTACTCAATTGTTTTGACTTTTATATATTCTTTTTGAGCCTTCTGATCTCAAAGACATTATGCATTCTCTAGATGTTTTAAGGGAGTTTTTGTACATTGCATTATGCATAGTATTCCAATTTGTCATTCATTATTTTATTTTTAGTATTATTTTAACTAGCCAACTTCAAAGCATCATTACTTACCAGAGTTGGAATAATACAATTGTCAAGGCCGTGTGTGTGTGTGTGTGTGTGTGTGTGTGTGTGTGTTTGTATTTGTACCTAAGTTTGAAAATAATTCATATTTTGGAAGAGGCTTACCAAATTCAGTCATCCACTGATTGTATTAGTCAAAACTGTATAATCATGATTTCAACATAAATTTTTAGCTGTCACATTTATATCTTTGGTTGTTATAACTTAGCAGAATAGGTATGTCCTCAAATTTACTTTTATCCATCCAGTCAACAAATACTGAACTTATCAGCTGGTACACAAGATACCAGGCAAATCAAGAGATACAGGTATTTCCTTCAGATAGATAAAACCTAGGGGAGCTAGAGATAGTAAATGATACTACTATCTGGCTGATAAAGAGTTTCTTTCAGTTTTTAAAGTAAAACTAAAAGATACATTTTGCATTTTCACCAAGAACTTCACTGAATGACGTTATTCATCATTTTGTTCCACTACCTTCTGCCATTTTCAGGCAATTTCATAATTCTATCTTCCCAAAATTTTTTTTATATTTTTGAGCAGAGAACTCTTCCATGTGTTTTTTACAGTCTTCCAGAGAAAGGGAAAATTTTCCATGAAGAGAATTTTGTAAAGACCAAAATAAATGGATATGCAAAGTTGCAATATCTGGTGAATATGGTGAATGAATCAAAAGTTTCCAGTCTTCCTGTAACAAATTTTGCCTGCTCATCAAAGAAACATGTGGTCTTGGATTATCCTGTTGGAATATTATGTGTTTTCTTTAGACTAATTCCTAAAACTTCCCAGCTTTCAGCTGATCTAATTGGGAGCAGCCCTTCTTGGAATTAATCTTTGGTTTCCTAGAAAAGGTTCATAAAAGGGGCCTCTTTTCTAATCCCACCATATACACACCATCACCTTCGTAGGATGAAGACCAGCCTTTGTTATGGTTGGTGTTGGTTCATTTCACTTGCCCCACAATCTTTTCTATCTGTATTATTGTACACTATCCACTTTTCATTGCATGTTAAAGTTTATTTTAAAAATTAAATGTTTAATTACATTTAAGTAGACAATCACATGTGGAAATGTCATCAAGGTTTATTTTCACTTAAGTTTAACCCAAACATAATAGTGATTAACATAGCCAAACTGGTGCAAATGACTTTCAGTGTTTCATTTGGATATTTTAGGTATGCTAGCTATCTCCTGTGGAGAAGGCAACAACACCCCACTCCAGTACTCTTGCCTGGAAAATCCCATAGATGGAGGAGCCTGGTAGGCTGCAGTCCATGGGGTCGCAAAGTCAGACACGACTGAGCGACTTCACTTTACTTTTCACTTTCATGCATTGGAGAAGGAAATGGCAACCCACTTCAGTGTTCTTGCCTGGAGAACACCAGGGATGGGGGAGCTGGTGGGCTGCCAACTATGGGGTCGCACAGAGTCGGACACGACTGAAGCGACTTAGGAGCAACAGCAGCTATCTCCTGCATGGTATAGTGTTGATTGTTCTCAAGTCATTTCTCACTTTGATCACTATCAACTTCAACTGATATACCTGACCATGGAGCATTGTCCAGAGAGGAATTTTCAGCATGAAATTCCACAAACTACTTTTGACACATTTTATCAGTCACAGCACCTTCTCTACACTGCACAGATTTTTTTTTTTTCATTCAGTTGTGTTTTTAACTTTCCTGAAATAATAAAGCATAATATGCCAAAAATGTTGCTTTTTCCTTCCACCTTCAATGTTAGAATGATTACATTAAAAATTAATCAATTTTGATACCTTTTTTAATGCATGTTGATATGACAGTTGTCACAATACAACAAAATTATTTAGAATGAAGTTAAATACAACTAAGTGCTACTAGAGCCATCTTAAGAAAAAAAATGAACAAAACTTATAGACAACCTGATAAATTATAATATTTGGAAACTTTTTAAAAGCAATACAAAGGAAAAGGACTGAGTTAAGCAGGAATAATCACAAGAAGAGGAGTGAAAGCATTGGAGGTTTGGCATGAATGTATTCATTCTCTGTGTAGCTATTCTGATATCAAAAATGGATTTCATACTAGATGAGTAAAGAGATCAGATTTTCTAGTGAAATGAAAGCCTTTCGGTCATGTTCAGCTCTCTGTGACCCTTGGACTGTAGCCTGCCAGCCTCCTCCATCCATGGAATTCTCCAGGCAAAAACACGGGAGTGCATTGCCATCCCCTTCTCCAGGGAATCTTCCCAATCCAGGGATCAAACCTAGGTCTCCAGCATGCAGGCAGATTCTTTATCAGCTGAGCCACCAGGGAAGCCCAAAGATTTCATAACTCTCCACCAAAATTAAAATATGAAAACATCTTTCCCATAATGTCTCCTACATGAACACCTTTGTGTATCTAGTTGGAATAAACAATATTCAGTGAGATTATTTTGCTTCAGAAAGACAATTCCTCTGATTTTATCCAAGCTTTATTATTCTGGAAAATAAATCCCAAAGAAATGACTACATCATACTGAAGGCAGGACAGAAGTCTATATCAAAAATTGTGTGACTAGAGTCATCTTTGATTCTGGACAACATAAGTATTAGTCACTCAGTAGTGTATGACTCTTGGCGACCCTATGTACTGTAGTCCACAGGCTTCTTTGTACATGGAATTCTCCAGGCAAGAATACTGCAGTGGGTTGCCAAGACCTTCTTCAGGAGATCTTCCCAACCTAGGGATTGAACAGGTCTCCTGAACTGCAGGCAGATTCTTTATCTGACATTCATTTATCTGACAACATAAGCAATGTCCATTTTCAACAAACACACATTGATGCCTCAGAATAATCCAGATCCAAGTACACAAAATGTGAGTATGCTTTATCCTTAGTATATTTATGCTCTATTTGTTTGAATTTACTGGCAAAAGTAAAATTTCAAATATGCATTATCTATAACATTGTGGTAATTCTTCCCAAGGATTATTAAATTCCTGACCTAAAAATCATATTGAATCAATTAATAGAGCAAAGAATAAAACATGAATAGCTTAAAAAAAACACTTTCTCTAAGTACAAAGGAGTATTTAATACCTTAGAGCATTTAAAATTAAGAATTTTGTTCAATTATCATGTTCTTGACAGGTAAATTAGTGAACCAACTACCTAAGATAACAGAAGCCTCCTCCTCTATTCATTACTTACATTTACAAGATTTGACCATGTAGATATCAGTAAACACTTTCTGTATTCTTTGTTGTACTTGAAATTTTGTTTGCACATGTTTATAAAACCTTAATGTACTTCCTACTAAGTTTATATTTTCAAAGTTCAGATGAGTTATAAAGGATCATTCCACATGTTTGAGAGTAGCATGTGTCTCTCAATCCCTTGGAAAATTAAGAAGTAACATGAGTAATTTTTCCAGATGTTGACCTGTAATTTTCATATATATATATATATATATATTATATATATATATTTTTTTAATTGTTCTGTGGTCTCTGATGGAATATCTTTTCTTTTCTTGTCTAATAATACTACTTAATAATTTTTTATATATCAGAGTAACAATAAGTGTAAAGGATACATAATTAAGTAAATTAAAACTTGGATTTATTATAATTTCAGCCATGAGTATGAGGTACATTTTCCTATTCATTTCGGCAAACTGTAAATCATTATCTAAAAGTCGTAAGTAGAAACACACACACACACACACATACACACACACACATATACTAAATTCTATTCATTTCCATCACACTTTTTTTATAAAAAATTCAGAAATAAAGGTGCCAAATATTATCTGTTGAAATATAAAAACACATATATAGATATTTCCAATATTTCCATCCTGGTTTGAATTGATTTAAAATTATAGTGAGAAAAACTCCCCTGATAATATACAGACTTCATGCTAAGTGTTTTAAAAAAATAACACATGCTCTATGGGAGCTTCCCTGGAGGATCAGACCATAAAGAATCTGCCTGCAATGCAGGAGACCTGGGTTGGGAAGATCCTCTAGAGAAGGGAAGGCACCCCACTCCAGTATTCTTGCCTAGAGAATCCTATGGACAGAAAAGCCTGGCTGGCTACAGTCCATGGGATTACAGAGTTGGACACGACTGAGCAGCTAACAGTCTCACTCTTTTGGTCTGCTTTTGATTGTACTATGCTGAATTGTATTAATAAAGTTCAATGATGCTCCTAAGCATAAACAAATCATTGGTAGTGTCGACCAGAATTTGCTTACAAGGAGGCTGTTTCTGACAGCCCCTACCTACAAATATATTTGTACTATGGCTTCCTAGGTGGTACCAGTGATAAAAACAAAAACTAAAACACCTGTCAACGCAGGAGATGTAAAAGAGGCAGATTCAATCCCTAGGTCTTGCAGAACCCCTGAAAGAGGACACAGCAACTCACTCCAGTATTCTTGCCGAGAGAATCCCATGGACAGAAGAGCTTGGCAGGATACAGCAAAGAGGGAGACGACTGGAGTTAGAACATATGCATGGCCAATATGCCTGTTATAGAAAAACAGATGCCAAATCTGTCATTGCAATGGATCAAACCTCCTGACTTGCCTCATTTTATTTTGTGCTTTACCATCCGTTTGTTATTCCCTAAAACTGTGAAGGATGTAGATCTTATTAACTATGTCCCTCTCCCGTCACACACTGCATGTTCATGGGGAACCTGGTGCTAACCATTCACAGACAATCTGCTTCTGGGTCGAGTTTCCTAGGTAACAGAGCAGCTCCCTTGCTCCGACCTACTGTAAGGCGGCCTGGAACACAAGGGTTCCTTGCTCGCACCGGCGGCCAGGCGCCAGTTCCACCAATCTTTGCTCTGCGGCTCCACCAATCTGTGGGCGATGTCCTCGGCCCCACACAGTGGGCACCCCTGGCGGCACCTCCAGGCCTTGGGATGCCCTGCCCTCCTCTGCTGCCCAGCTTAGGTCCTCGTGGGCCCCTTGTGCTCTTTCTCTGAAAAAAAGGGGAAAAAAAAAAAAAAAAAGAGAGAGAGAGAAAGAGCAAGAGAGAGAAAGAGGAGGAAGGGGAAGAGAAATCTAAGAAACAGTAGCTTAAAATCAGTGGAGTAATACCAAATATTAAGGATAGTTTGGAAAATAAAATAATTGTGCAGAGTAACAAATATGAAAGAAAAGTGAAAGTGAAGTCGCTCAGTTGTGTCTGACTCTTTGCGACCCCATGAGTCCTACCAGGGGTCCTATCAGGCTCCTCTGTCCATTGGATTTTCCAGGCAAGAATACTGGAATGGGCTGCCATTGTCTTCTCCAGGAAATCTTCCCAATCCAAGGATTGAACCAGGATCTTCCACATTGTAGGCAGACGCTTTACCATCTGACTCAGCAGGGAAATCCCAATTAACAAATATAAAATCAGTCAAAACAAAATAAAATCGTTTGATTCCAGACTTCTGCCTACCTTCAAGCATAAAGTTAGCCTTGAGTTGAATGAAAACTGAAAATTATTACGATGACATAAGTGTGTAGAACTATTCTGCTTCTATACTGTAATATGTGTATTTTTTGTATATATGTTTCACTAAGCAGTTAAGTAAGAAATTGCATGCAGCATATTCTATAAAATAATAGTTTGTTCAGTAATATTTCCTAGTATTTTATCTACAAATCTCAGTGATGCTAAATATGCATCAATTCCATGGTTGAATTTGTTTAAATTGACAAAAAAAAAAGTTATCCATTTCTTCTTCTAATTACCTACACTCTTTATCTACTTGTCTTCATCTATTTGTTTTGTGACTGCAAAGCTTAAGTTATCAAACTTTATTCATGCAGTCAGGATCCAACATATTTACCTACCTCATTCTTCTGCACTTTTTTTTGCCAACTTTAAAATCATATATGTACCTTTATCTCAATTGATTATACATCTTAATTTTTCTTGCCTACATTGTATCACAGTAACCTCCATGACTTGAGATGACTTTGAAGTATTCAAATTGGATCTAATAATAAATTGTCTTTTTATGATGGTAAGATGGAAATTGATACAATGAGAATGTAGTCTAAATATATATAAATTATAAGTTAAACACAGCATAATATATTATCACAGGCAATATATTTATATTAAGTATATATACATACACATAAATAAAGTGCAATCATAAAGAACACTTTCAAAGTGTGACAAAATAAGGTTAAGCTTTGAAACAACAGGTGTGAATAGCTGTTATTAAAAAAAATCCAAACTAAGGGATCTATCATTTTTAGTGAGCATGGAAGAAAAGAGTAATGGCTAGCTATGAAATAATAGCAAATTAAACTACTTCATTTCAAAGGTAACACATTTTTATATTATTGTATAATTATTTCAATAATGTATAATGAGGCACTCTAAGCTTTTAGAAGTAGTGTAAACTGATAATAATAATTTTTGGAAGCAATTATACATTTGTATATATACTTTGTAAAATTTCAACTAAGTATAGGCTCACAAAAGGTTGCACACTTTTTATAATAACATTTTGTGGCTTTGACACCCTTTATGCTTTGACCTCGTAATTTCACTGTGTCAATATTTTCTTTTACGAAATAGAAGAGTCAGCAGATAGCCTAAATAAGCAAATGGTAGTATAATTAAAAATAATTGAAATTTGGAACACAAAGATATATGATAAAATTTATTTTGCATTAATCCAATAAATAGTTTTTAAAACTATTCTGAAGACTACAGGTAAAGAAAAATTCTCATAATATTTAAAATATAATCTTTACACTAAAATGGTAATGTTATTATAATGAGCTATTTAAATATGCATAAACAGGTATGAATAAAGAAAGAAGGCAAAAATATTGACTTTTTTACTTTTTACTTTCCTTTTCTCTTTAATATTGAGAGATAGAAATTTCAGAACGAATTTTTTTGAGTGCTTGTATTTGACTAATAGCTGTATTTATGTTATTTTCTTTATGAGCAACTGAGGATACATATTAAAAATTATAATTGGGAATGATATATCTACAATAACATACAAAACAGAAAATAAATTAATTTTTCAACAATGAATTTGTTGAAAATTTAGATTATAGGAAATATTTCTTGTGATTTGCGATTATTTTCCAGCAAAAAATGAGAGAATTACTATTTTTCTGAAGACCAAATTTCCAGTTACATGGCTAAAAAATTTGTAAATCAAATCATATCTAATTTCAAATCTTTCCAACCAGAGGAAATGAACAGTAAATGTTTAATAGATTCTAAGAACTTTTATGGAGGGAATCCATTCAGGGCCTGCCAACATGTATCTATATCTAGAAGGTTTTGTCAATACATCAAACTAGTTTCTCTCTGCTCGCACATATGCACACATATGTGCACACACACACGTGCACACACACACAAACACACACACACATTTCGTGTACATTTGTGGAAACTTATGTAAATATATTAAAAGCAAATCAGGAGAAAACATGTCAACTATAGTTAGCCTCAGGTCACTTTTAAGTGGTGTGATCCAAATTTATTTTATTCACTTCAAATCATACATGCCTAAACTTTTTCTACTTATAAGAATTTTAACACTCCAATTATATTTTTAAAAGCACAATATAATTTTATAAAGAAAAAAAGACTCTGGAGGGGACCAACAGTAGAATAACAGAGACAGAAGCTAGGATAAATGAGGTAGAATATAGAATGGTAGAAATAAAACAGAGAGGAAAAAAAGAAAAATGAATTAAAAGAATTGAGTACAATCTCAGAGACCTCTGGGACAATGTTAAAAGCCCCAACATTCGAATCATAGGAGTCCCAGAAGAAGAAGACAAAAAGAAAGACCATGACAAAATACTTGAGGAGATAATAGTCAAAAACTTCACTAAAATGGAGACGGAAATAATCACCCAAGTCCAAGAAATCTAGAGAGTACCAAATATGATAAACCGAAGCTGGAACACCCCAAGACACATATTAATCAAATTAACAAAGATGAAACACAAAGAACAAATATTAAGAGCAGCAAAGGAAAAACAACTAATAACACACATGTGGAAACCCATAAGAATAACAGTTGATCTTTCAAAAGAAACTCTTCAGGCCATGAGGGAATGGCAGGACATACTTAAAGTGATGAAAGAAAATAACCTATAGCCCAGATTACTGTACCCAGCAAGGATCTCATTCAAATATGAAGGAGAAATCAAAAGCTTTACAGACAAGCAAAAGCTGAGAGAATTCAGCACCACCAAACCAGCTCTCCAACAAATGCTAAAGGATCTTCTCTAGACAGGAAACACAGAAGGGGTATATAAACTCAAACCCAAAACAATAAAGCAAATGGCAACAGATCATACTTATCAATAATTACCTTAAATGTAAATGAATCGAATGTGCCAACCAAAAGACAAAGATTGGCTGAATGGATACAGAAACAAGACCCCTATATATGTTGTCTACAAGAGACCCACCTAAAACAAGGGAGACATACAGACTGAAATTGAAGGGGCTAGAAAAAGTTGTTCCATGCAAATAGTGACCAAAACACAGCAAGAGTAGCAATAATGGTATCAGATAAAATAGATTTAAAACAAAGGCTGTGAAAAGAGACAAAGAAGGACGTTGCATAATGATCAAAGGATCAATCCAAGAAGAAGATACAATAATTATAAATATATATGCACCCAACATAGGAGCACCACAGTATGTAAGACAAATGCTAACAAGTATGAAAGGGGAAATTAACAATAACACAATAATAGTGGGAGACTTTAATATCCTTCTCACACCCATGGATAGATCAACTAAACAGAAAATTAACAAAGAAATATAAACCTTAAATGATACAATAGACCAGTTAGATGAAATTGGTATCTATAGGACATTTCACCCCTAAAAAATGAATTTCACCTTTTTCTTAAGCACATACAAAACCTTCTCCAGGATAGATCACATTCTGGGCCATAAATCTAGCCTTGGTAAATTTAAAGAAAAAAAAAATTGAAATCATTCCAAACATCTTTTCTGACATCAGTGCAGTAAGATTAGATCTCAATTACAGGAGAAAAAAATATCAAAAGTTCCAACATATGGAGGCTGAACACCACACTTCTAAATAACCAACAAATCATAGAAGAAATTTCTTTAAAATGCATAGAAATGAATGAAAATGAAAATACAGCAACCCAAAACCTGTGGGACACTGTAAAAGCAGTGCTAAGGGGAAAGTTCATAGCAATACAGGCATACCTCAAGAAATAAGAAAAAAGTCAAACAAATAAACTAACTCTACACCTAAAGCAACTAGAAAAGGAAGAAATGAAGAACCCCAGGGTTAGTAGAAGGAAAGAAATCTTAAAAATTAGGGCAGAAATAAATAAAAAAGAAACAAAAAAGATCATAGCAAACATGAAGAAAGCCAAAAGCTGTTTCTTTGAGAAGATAAATAAAATTGACAAACTATTAGCCAGACTCATCAAGAAACAGAGGGAGAACAATCAAATCAATAAAATTAGAAATGAAAATGGAGAGAACACAACAGACAACACAGAAATACAAAGGATCATAAGAGACTACTATCAGCAATTATATGCCAATAAAATGGACATGTGGAAGAAATGGACAAATTCTTAGAAAAGTACAACTTTCCAAAACTGAACCAGGAAGAAATAGAAAATCTTAACAAATCCATCACAAGCACAGAAATTGAGACTGTAATCACAAATCTTCCAGCAAACAAAAGCCCAGGGCCAGGCGGCTTTACAACTAAATTCTACCAAAAATTTAGAGAAGAGCTACCACCTATCCTACTCAAACCCTTCCAGAAAATTGCAGAGGAATGTAAACTTCCAAACTCATTCTATGAGGCCACAATCACTCTAAAAGATGCCAAAAGTAAAGAAAACTACAGGCCAATATCACTGATGAACATAGATGCAAAATTCCTTAACAAAATTCTAGCAAACACAATCCAACAACACATTAAAAAGATCATACATCATTACTAAGTGAACTTTATCCCTGGGATGCAAGGATTCTTCAATATCCACAAATCAATCAATATAATACAACACATTAACAAATTGAAAAATAAAAGCCATATGATTATCTCAATAGATGCAGAGAAAACCTTTGATGAAATTTAACATCCATTTATGACAAAAACCCTCCAGAAAACAGGAAATGAAGGAACATAACTCAACATAAAAAGCTATATATGACAAACCTACAGCAAACATTACCCTCAATGGTGAAAAATTGAAAGCATTTCCCCTATAGTCAGGAAGAAGGAAAGGGTGCCCACTCTCACCACTACTACTCAACATAGTTTTGGAAGTTTTGGAGACAGAAATCAGAGTAGGAAAAGAAATAAAATGAATCCAAATTGGAAAAGAAGAAGTAAAACTCTCACTGTTTACAGATGACATATTGTGCTACATAGAAAACATCTATTTCTGCTTTATTGATTATGCCAAAGCCTTTGACTGTGTAGATCACAATAAACTCTGGAAAATTCTGAAAGAGGTGGGAATATCACACTACCTGAGCTGCCTCTTGAGAAACCTAGAAAGCAACAGTTCGAACTGGACATGGAACAATGGACTGGTTCCAAATAGGAAAAGGAGAACTCAAGCTTGTATATTATCACCTTGCTTATTTAATTTATATGCAGAGTACATCATGAGAAATGCTGGACTGGAAGAAGCACAAGCTGGAATCAAGATTGCTGGGAGAAATATCAAACACCTAAGATACGCAGATGACACCATCCTTATGGCAGAAAATGAAGAGGAACTAAAGAGTTTCTTGATGAAAGTGAAAGAGGCGAGTGAAAAAGTTGGCTTAAAGCTCAACTTTCAGAAAACAAAGATCATGGCATCTGGTCCCATCACTTCATGGGAAATAGATGGGGAAACAGTGGAAACAGTGTCAGACTTTATTTTTCTCGCCTGAAAAATCACTACAGATAGTGACTGCAGCCATGAAATTAAAAGAAGCTTACAGCCATGAAATTAAGACACTTACTCCTTTGAAGGAAAGTTATGACCAACCTAGGTAGCATATTGAAAAGCAGAGACATTACTTTGCTGACTAAAGTCTATCTAGTCAAGGCTATGGTTTTTCCAGTGGTCATGTATGGATCCGAGAGTTAGACTGTGAAGAAGGCTGAGCACTGAAGAATTGATGCTTTTGAACTGTGGTGCTGGATAAGACTCTTGAGAGTCCCTTGGACTGCAAGGAGATCCAACTAGTCCATTCTGAAGGAGATCAGCCCTGGGATTTCTTTGAAAGGAATGATGCTGAAGCTGAAAGTCCAGTACTTTGGCCACCTCATGCAAAGAGTTGACTCATTGGAAAAGAATCTGATGCTGGGAGGGATTGGGGGCAGGAGGAGAAGTGGACAGCCAAGGATAAGATGGCTAGATGTCATCACTGACTCGATGAACGTGAGTGAGTGAACTCCAAGGGTTGCTGATGGACAGGGAGGCCTGATGTGCTGTGATTTATGGGGTCACAGAAAATCTGACACGACTGAGCGACTGAAGTGAACTGAATGGTGATTTTTTTTGTTTGTTTCTTTGTTTTGTCAGTGGTGTTTACAAAGGAGGAAACAAGATTAGTTTTGGAAATGACTTTGTTTTGGTAAAGTACATTTTAGAAACACTTATTGATCATTACTTTTCAGTAGAGTAAATTGGATTTACATACAGTTTCTCATGTTAATACATTAGAGACATGTTTCTTCTTAAACTGGTTTTGAATTAAACTATTGGTTTCTGCAATGTTAATTTAACTACATTTTGAAATTTTCAATCATCTAGCAATTCACTGTCAAATTTTATGGCTAGTTTATTTGAAATGTGGAGCCCACACCACAGCATGTGATTGGATATAATAATTTCCACACATATTATAATTTCTCCCTGCCTCCTGACCACCAGCACTGCCATTCCTGCAAGATGTCAGAATGAAGGACAAAAGGACTCTTTTCCTTCTGGAAAGCAGATGCTACATAAATGGTAAAAGGACCTGGAAATTTCTTCTGATATGGAATAAGCTCACATAGCAGGACTTTATAGGAACTATTCAGATACATGAAACTCTTGGTGTGTTAGAGTCTATCATTTTAATGTAACCACATTCCCCCAAAATTCCTTGACTTAATAGTTCTAGGTTAGAGTTACTGACCTCAAGAGAAATTTGTGTGAAGTTTAGAAGGCAGAAGAAGAGTATGGTTATTATCCTATGAAGGTAAATAATGTGACCTGGGCTCACAAGATACCAGGTGAAGTTCACAGATGCTGTCTCTAATGTGCTGGCCTGCTTGGTTGGGCAAAAGTGCACAGCTGTATCTAGTTGTGCCAGCTTATTCTCATTATCTTCACTGAGGCCTAACAGATTGCATGTTCAGCTGTGTGATCAAGGTCAGCAGTTTTTCTGAAAATCACTTGTTCCTAACAACATTGGAGGCAATGAGAAATAAATGTGGGTTCTAGTGTGTCTTTGCCAGTTCCACTGCATCTGTTTTCTCCCTGGATCAACTCCAGATTTTCTTATCAATTGAAGCTGAGATAGGCTGGGATCTGGAGGCTTGGACCCTATGCTGCAGTGCTTGCCCCTTAACAAATATCTCCTTGGGCAACAAAATGCAAAGAAACTATAAGGGACTGATAAAAATAACTGTATACATGCAAAATGGGACAAATCATGGATAACAATGTACGAAAAGACAAAAATCCCAAATTCTGCTTCCAAAAAAACACAGAGCAAAAGCAATGTTTGGGGAGCAAAAATGGAATATTGCATATCCGCCCTACACTCAGTACCACCAAAGGCCAAGCCATCTAAGCCAACACTTCAGCCTTATTCCTGGACATACCCCTATCCTCACACCACATAAGAAAACAGATTGTCCCTCCCACCTCAGGGATCAGGCAAGCAAAACAGTTATTTGTTCTCTCTCACCCCTGCTGCAGCAGGGGCTCCAATAAAATCTTATCTGAATTTCTAATCTGTCCTCTTATCAATTGCTATCGATTCAGGAGACCAAGAGCCCTAGGTGGTAGCAGCTTTGCTCGCTTATAGCATTTTCAGAAGCAGCAACCTTCCGTAGAGACTTCCCTGGTGGCTCAGACAGTAAAGTGTCTGTCTACAGTGAAGGAGACCTGGCTTAGATCCCTGGGTAGGGAAGAATCCCTGGAGAAGGAAATGGCAATCCACTCCAGTACTTTTGCCTGGAAAATCCCATGAATGGAGGAGCTTGGTGCAGGCTACTGTCCATGGGGTCACAAAGAGTCAGGCACGACTGAGCGACTTCACTAACCTTCCATAAAATTATTTACAACCCCTCTGTTGTGCAAGGTGCAATCTCTAAACCATATCCCTTGTGTCTTGTCACCAATGATGGTTCAGCATTCCTGATGAAACTCTGACACTATGTTCGAAAGAAGCATGTGCTAGTCATGCTGGCACTAGCCAGGAATGCTGGGCGCTGTGTACCTTTCATTCTCTCAGAGATGTCTGCAAATTTAAAACATTCAATAAGATCATAATAAGACTTAAATAAGTTTAGAGAACCACTGGATTTATACCTAAAGTAAACACAGGTAGAGAAAGCTAATAGCCTGTAATTAAATGTTAAGAAGCTCTGCTCAGTAACTGGTGGTGTCAGCTGGCGACATGAAGAGTATATGAAAAAGCAGTCAATAAGCAAATACAAAGATGGATTTGAAATGCCTGTAGGTGCCTGTGTTAGTTTTCTATCAGTGTCATAAGAAACCGTGATGGCTCTAAGGGTATCTTAATGCTTAAAGGGGAAACCAGTGCTTCTGCCTTTCCGAACTTTTGGAGGACACCAGATTCCCTGGCTATGCATCACTCCTATTTGTCTTCAAATTTTGCATCTTCCTCTGACATCAGCCCATCTGAATTATCCAGGACAATCTTCCCACATCAGGGTCTTTAACTTTAGTCACATCAGGAGTCCTTTTCCAAGTGAGTTATAAACTGTCAGCTTCCAAGGATTAAAACTAGATATCTCTGGGGGCATTATTTTGCCTATTATAGTGTTTGAAACTGTTATAGAAATTAGTTATGATTTGAGAATTTTGGAAAAGAAAGCTAGACTTCCTATCATTTGGGGATTACCTATGGTTTGGCTAAGTTCTAGCTTGAATCTTAGCAATATTAATTTAGACATGAAATTTAAAGATGAAATTTAACAATAGGTTTTGGGGGTTTAACTGCATGTATGCTTCTTTGAAGCATTGGCTGAACAGCACAGAAGTGGCCAAGAGGAGACACCCCATGTCCAAAGTCAGGAGTGGTGGCCAAGGGGAGCTACCCCACGTCCAAGGCCAAGAGCAGTGGCCATGAGGAGATACCCCATGTACAAGGTAAGAGAAACATAAGTAAGATGGTAGGCACTGAGAGAGGGCATCAGAGGGTGGACAGACTGAAACCACAATCACAGACAACTAGCCAATCTGATCACACGGACCACAGCCTTGTCTAATACAATAAAACTAATCCAAGCTGTGTGGGGGCACCCAAGATGGAAGGGTCATGGTGGAGAGGTCTGACAGAATGTGGTCCACTGGAGAAGGGAATGGCAAATCACTTCAGTATTCTTGCCTTGAAATCCCCATGAACAGTATGAAAAGGCCAAAACATAGGACACTGAAAGATGAACTCCCCAGGTTGGTAGGTGCCCAATTGCTACTGGAGATCAGTGGAGAAATAACTCCAAAAAGAATGAAGGGTTAGAGCTAAAGCAAAAACAAAAGCCAGTTGTGATTGTGAATGGTGATAGAAGCAAAGTCCAATGCTGTAAAGAGCAATATTTCATAGGAACCTGGAATCTTAGGTCCATGAATCAAGGCAAATTGGAAGTGGTCAAAAGGAAATGACAAGAGTGAATGTCAACATTCTAGGAATCAGTAATCTAAGATAGACTAAAATGGGTGAATTTAACTCAGACAACCATTATATCTACTACTGTGGGCAAGAGTCACTTAGAAGAAATGAGTACCCATCATATTCAACAAAAGAGTCAAAAACTCAGTATTTGGATACAGTCTCAGAAACAACAAAATGATCTCTGTTCGTGTCCAAGGCAAACCATTCAATATAATGGCAAACCAAGGTTATGTCCTGACAAGTAATGCTGAAGAAGCTGAAGTTGAACAGTTCTATGAAGACCGACAAGACCTTTTAGAACTAGCACCCAAAAAAGATGTCATTTTCATTATAGGGTATCAGAATGCAAAAGTAGGAAGTCAAGAAACCTGGAGTGCAGGCAAACTTGGCCTTGCAGTACAGAATGAAGCAGGGCAAAGGCTAATAGTGTTTTGCCAAGAGAATGCAATGGTCATAGCAAACACCCTCCTCCAACAAAACAAGAGAAGACTACACATGGACATCAGCAGATGGTCAACAACAAAATCACATTGATTATTTTCTTTGTATCCAAAGATGGAGAAGCTCTATATGCTGCTGCTGCTGCTAAGTCGCTTCAGTCGTGTCTGACTCTGTGCGACCCCATAGACGGCAGCCACCAGGCTTCCCCATCCCTGGGATTCTCCAGGCAAGAATACTGGAGTGGGTTGCCATTTCCTTCTCCAATGCATGAAAGTGAAAAGTGAAAGTGAAGTCGCTCAGTCGTGTCCAACTCTTAGCGATCCCATGGACTGCAGCCCACCAGGCTCCTCTATCCATGGGATTTTCCAGGCAAGAGTATGGAGTGTCAGAAAAAAACAAGACCTGGACCTGAATGTGGCTTAGTTCAGTTCAGTTCAGTTGCTTAGTCGTGTCCGACAGATCAAGAAGTTCTTAAGGCCAAATTCAAGCTTAAATTGAAGAAAGTAGGGAAAACCACTAGGCCATTCAGGTATGACCTAAATCAAATACCTTATGATTATGCAGTGGAAGTAAGAAATAGAATTAAGGGACTAGATCTGATAAACACAGTGCCTGATGAACAATGGATAGAGCTTCATGACATTGTACAGGAGACAGGGATCAAGAAAATCCCCAAGAAAAAGAAATGCAAAAAGAAAAAAAGCAAAATGGCTGTCCGATGAGGCCTTACAAATAGCTGTGAAAAGAAAAGAAGTGAAAAGCAAAGGAAAAAAAGGAAATATATACCTATTTAAATGAACAGTTCCAAAGAATAGCAAGGAGAAATAAGACAGCCTTCCTTAGTGATCAATGCAAATAAATAGAGGAAAACAATAGAATGTGAAAGACTAGAAATCTCGTCAAGAAAATTAGAGATACCAAGGGAATATTTCTTCCAAATATGGGCTCAATAAAGTACAGAAATGATATGGAACTGACAAAAGCAGAAGATATAAACAAGAAGTGGAAAGAATACACAAAAGAACTGTACAAAAAAGATCTCCATGACCCAGATAATCATGATGATATAATCATGCACCTAGAGCCAGACATTCTGGAATGTGAAGTTAAGTGAGCCTTAGGAAGTATCACTATGAACAAAGTAAATGAAGGTGATGGAATTCCGGTTGAGCTATTTCAAATCCTAAAAGATGATGCTGTAAATGTGCTGCACTCAATATATCAGCAAACTTGAAAAACCTAGCAGTGGCTACAGGACAGGAAAAGGTCAGCTATCGTTCCAACCCCAAAGAAAGGCAATGCCAAAAAATGCTCAAATTACCACATGATTGCATGTTTCTCACACACTAGTATGGTAAGGCTTAAAATTCCCTAAGCCAGACTTCAGCATTACAATAACTGGAACTTACGGATGTTCAAGCTGGTTTTAGAAAAGGAAAACAAACAAACAAACAAACAAAAAAATCAAAACAGAGATCAAATTGCCAACATCTGCTAGATAATCGAAAAAAGCATGAGAATTCCAGAAAAAAACATCCATTTCTGCTTTATTGACTATGCCAAAGCCTTTGACTGTGTGGATCACAACACACTGTGGAAAATTCTGAAAGAGATGGGAATACCAGACAACCTGATCTGCCTCTTGAGAAATCTGTATATTGGTAAGGAAGCAATAGTTAGAATTGTACATGGAACAACAGACTGGTTCCAAATAAGAAAAGGAGTATGTCACGACTGTATTTCGTTACCCTGCTTATTTAACATATATGCAGAGTACATTATGAGAAACACTAGGATGGAGGAAGCACAAGCTGGAGTCAAGATTGCCAGGAGAAATATCAATAACCTCATATATACAGATGACACCAACCTTATGGCAGAAAGCAAAGATGAACTAAAGAGCCTCTTGATGAAAGTGAAAGAGGAGAGTGAAAAAGTTGGCTTAAAGCTCAACATTCAGAAAATGATTATGGCATCCAGTCCAATCACTTCATGGCTAATAGATGGGGAAACAATGTCAGAGTTTATTTTTTGGGTCTCCAAAATTACTGCAGATGATGATTGCAGCCATGAAATTAAAAGACACTTACTCCTTGGAAGGAAAGTTATGACCAACTTAGACAGCATATTAAAAAGCAGAGACATTACTTTGTCAACAAAGGTCCATCTAGTCAAGGCTATTTTTTTGTTTGTTTGTTTTGTTTTGCTTTTTAGTAGTCATGTATGGATGTGAGAGTTGTACTATATAGAAAGCTGAGCAACGAAGAATTGATGCTTTTGAACTGTGGTGTTGGAGAAGACTCTTGAGAGTCTCTTGGACAGCAAGGAAATCCAACTGGTCCATCCTAAAGGATATCACCCTTGAGTATTTATTGGAAGGACTGATGCTGGAGCTGAGACTCCAATACTTTGGCCATGTGATTGAAGACCTGACTCATTTGAAAAGACCCTGATGCTAGGGAATGTTGAAGGCAGGAGGAGAAGGGGACGACAGAAGCTGAAATGTTTGGATGGCATCACCAACTCAATGGACATGAGTTTGGATAAACCCTGGGAGGTAGTGATGGACAGGGAGACCTGGCGTGCTGCAGTTCATGGGCTCACAAAGAGTCGGACATGACTGAGTAACTGGACTAAACTGAACTGATGCTTCTTTGTGAACTGAGGAACATTTATGATCTTCAGTTCCGTCACTCAGTCCTGTCTGACTCTTTGCTATCCCATGAATTGCAGCACACCAAGCCTCCCTGTCCATCACTAACTCCCGGAGTTCACCCAAACTCATATGTATCGAGTTGGTGATGCTATTCAGCTATCTCATTCTCTGTCTTCCCCTTCTCCTCCAGCTCCCAATCCCTCCCAGCAACAGGGTCTTTTCCAATGAGTCAACCCATTGCGTGAGGTGGCCAAATTATTGGAGTTTCAGCCTCAGCATCAGTCTTTCCAATGAACACCAAGGACTGGTCTTCTTTAGAATGGACTGGTTGGATCTCCTTGTAGTCCAAGGGATTCTCAAGTGTTCTCCAGCACCACTGTTCAAAAGCATCAATTATTTCTTCACAGTCCAACTCTAACATCCATACATGACCACTGAAAAAACCATAGACTTTACTAGATGGGACTTTTTGGCAAAGTAATATCTGCTTTTAAAAACCATAGACTTTACTAGATGGAACTTTTTGGCAAAGTAATATCTGCTTTTAAATATGCTGTCTAGGTTGGTCATAACTTTCCTTCCAAGCAGTAAGCGTTTTTTAATTTCATGGCTCCAATCACCAACTGCAGTGATTTTGGAGCTAAAAAAAATAAATAAATTCTGACACTGTTTCCACTGTTTCCCCATCTATTTCTCATGACGTGATGGGACCAGATGCCATGATCTTCATTTTCTGAATTTTCAGCTTTAAGCCAACTTTTTTCACTCTCCTCTTTCACTTTCATCAAAGGCTTTTTAGTTCCTCTTCACTTTTGGCCATAAGGGTGGTGTCATCTGCATATCTGAAGTTATTGATATTTCTCTCAGCAATATTGATTCCAGATTGTACTTCTTCCAGCCCAGGGTTTCTCATGATGTACTCTGCATATAAGTTAAATAATCTGGGTGACAATAGACAGTCTTGACATACTCTTTTTCTTATTTGGAACCACTCTATTTTTCCATGTCTGATTCTAACTGTTGCTTCCTGATCTGCATTTAGGTTTCTCAAGAGACAGGTTAGGTAGTCTTGTATTTCTATACCTTTCAGAATTTTCCATAGTAAATTGTGTTCCACACAGTCAAAGGCTTTGGCATAGTCAATAAAGAAGAAATAGATGTTTTCTGGAACTCTCTTGTTTTTTCCATCACCCAGGGGATGTTGGCAATTTGATCTCTGGTTCCTCTGCCTTCTCTAAAACCAGCTTGAACATCTGGAAGTTCATGGTTCATGTATTGCTGAAGACTGGCTTGGATAATTTTAATCATTACTTTATTGGTGTGTGAAATTATATCAACTGTACAGTAGTTTGAGCATTCTTTTGCATTGCCTTTCTTTGTGGTTGGAATGAAAACTGACCTTTTCCAGTCCCATGGCTACTGCTGAGTATTCCAAATTAGCTAGCATATTGAGTGCAGCAGTTTCAGAGCATCATTTTTCAGGATTTGAAATAACTCAACTGGAATTCCGTCACCTCTACTCACTTTGTTCCTAGTAATACTACTGAAGGCCCACTTGACTTCACATTCCAGAATGTCTAGCTCTAGGTGAGTGATCACACCATCATGATTATCTGGATCTGACATTCCTTTTTTGTACAGTACTTCTATTTATTATTGCCACCTCTTCTTAATACCTTCTGTTTCTGTTAGGTCCATACCATTTCTATCTTTATCGAGCCCATCTTTGCATGAAATGTTCCCTTGGTATCTATAATTTTCTTGAAGAGATCTCTAGTCTTTCCCATTCTGTTTTCCTCTATTTGTTTGCTTGATTGCTGAGGAAAGCTTTCTTATCTCTCCTTGCTATTCTTTGGAACTCTGCATTCAAATGGATATATACTTTCCTTTCTCCTTTGTTTTCACTTCTCTTCTTTTCACAACTATTTGTAAGACCTCTTCAGATAGCCCATTTTACTTTTTTGCATTTCTTTTCCATTTGATCCCAGTCTCCTGTACATTGTCATGATCCTCTGTCCATAGTTCATCAGGCACTGTGTTTATCAGATCTAGTCCCTTAAATCTATTTCTAACTTCCACTGCATTATCTTAAGGGATTTGATTTAGGTCATACCTGAGTGGTCTAGTGGTTTTCCCTACTTTCTTCAATTTTATTCTGAATTTGGCAATGAGGATTTCATGATCTAAACCACAGTCAGCTCCTGGTCTTGTTTTTGCTGACTTTATAGAGCTTCTCCATCTTTGGCTGCAAATAATATAATCAATTTGATTTTGGTGTTTACCATCTGGTGATTTCCATGTGTAGAGTCTTCTCTTGTGTTGTTGGAAGAGGTTGTTTTCTGACCAGCACGTTCTCTTGGCAAAATACTATTGTCTTTTTCCCTGCTTTATTCCATACTCCAAGGCCAAATTTGCCTATTACTCTAGGTGTTTCTTGACTTCCTACTTTTGCATTCCAGTCCACTATAATGAAAAGGACATCTTTTAGGGGTGTTAGTTCTAAAAGGTCTTGTAGGTCTTCATGGAACTTCAGCTTTTTCAGTGTTACTGGTTGGGGCATGCTTGGATCACTGTAATCCTCTGGTTGGAGCTTTGGCTTGGATCACCGTTATATTGAATGGTTTGCTTTGGATATGAACAGAGATCATTCTGTCATTTTTGAGATTGCATCCAAGTACTGCATTTCTGACTCTTTTTTTTTTTTCCCATGATGGCTAATCCATTTATTCTAAAAGATTCCTGCCCACAGTAGTAGATATAATGGTCATCTGAGTTAAATTCACCCATTCATGTCAGTTTTAGTTCACTGATTCCTAGAATGTCGATGTTCATCTTGCCATCTCCTGTTTGACTGCTCTGGCTGTGATGGACCCTGCAGAAGCATGGCTGAGGGGAGCTACCCCACGCCCGAGGTCAGGGGCGGTGGATGAGAGGAGCAACACCATGTCCAAGGAGTGGTGGCTGTGTGGGCACAGGAGGGCCAAGAGAAGCTATTCCACAATCAAGGTCAGTAGGGCAACCTCGTCCAAGGTAAGGAGTAGTGGCTGTGCTTTGCTGAAGCAGCCATGAAGAGATACCCTACTTCCAAAGCAAGAGAAAACCACATGAGATGGTAGGTGTTGTGAGAGGTCATCAGAGGGCACACACACCTGAAACGATAATTACAGACAACTAGCCAATCTGATCACATGGACCACAGCCTTGTCTAACTCAATGAAACTAAACCATGCCATGTAGGGCCACACAAAGTGGATGGGTCATGGTGTAGAGGTGTGACAGAATGTGGTCCACTGGAGCAGGGAAACCACTTCAGTATTCTTACCTTGAGAACACCATGAACAGTATGAAAAGGCAAAATGATAGGATACTAAAAGAGGAACTCCCAAGGTTGGTAGGTGCCCAATATTCTACAGGAAATCAGCTGAGAAATAACTCCAGAAAGAATGAAGGCATAGAGCCTAAGCAAAAACAATACTCAGTTTTGGATGTGACTGGTGATAGAAGCAAGGTCTGATGCCATAAAGAGCAATTTATTATCTTACATTGTCCCAAATTTTTTCTTTAGTATCTAGTGCAAATGTGCTTCAACTGTTGAAATCATAAAAATCAGGTAAGTGGAAGACTTGAAAAAGACAAAGGGATAATCATAGCCATGAAGATATGCCTATGTCAAATCTTATTTACTTATGTCAAAGAAAAATAGCTGATATTAATTAATTAAAATAAATCTTTGTATATATCTTAATTTATTTTTACTTTTGTAAAACTTGTGAATGGAAAGCTTCTCATTTGTTATTCTAAAGTATAGAAAATCTACAGTTTTTGCTTTTAAACTTCCGACATGTTAGTAATAAAAGACTATGTATTTGTAATCAGCAGTTATCAGTCACAGTCTTTGGGCAAACATACTTCATCACCTTAACAGAATATACTCATTCTTCCACCATGGAAAATTTAGCATTTACATAATTTCAAATTCAACCATTTTTTAGTTGACAACTCTCAAAACTAATGTATTTCCCTCTTTAATAAACAAATAAGCACCATGATTTAATTTCAAAGTGAAAAATATATAATAAACGTGATTTTAATTTGAATGTTAAGGTCACAATCAAATATCTTCTTATACTCAATATTTCACTACAAAGCTTGTGATTCAAACTAACATTTTATGAAAATCTAAAACAATGTATTTGAAGCCTGTAATGTTTCTCCATATACAAATTATCTCACTTATTTTTACTGGAGTAGGATTAAATGCAACACTCTATAGATGATTACTCTGAGATTCTTGATTTGAACACATTTTTTCACACCCTGGATGCTAGTGACCCTGAATTTGTACTTTATGTATTTCCTGAACCACTAACAACTCTTAACTTTTCTAAGCAGAAGCTGTTATGAGCTGTTGGCCCCTATTTCCTGCACCTGCATATTGATAACCTGTTTCTTCTTTACCCTGATATTTTTCCTCATCTCCCACATACTAGTTGGCTGTCCCTGTATTCTGTAACCACCTATCAAAATGTACTTCCTAGTAGATTAATTTTTGCTTAATATTAATAACCTTAATCAAAATATTTTAATTATTATATTGGAGCTTGAATGAGAAGTTTGCTATTCTTCCTTTCTAAGAGATGTACAATGACTTTCTATTACATTGCTAAAAGTTCTGAATACATTTTATAATATTCAAAATCTATGAAGTTATTGTTAATATTTGATTAAATTATTTGAATAAATTGCCAAGCATTAAATTATCCTAATGTAAAATTTGTGTGAAAAGTAAACATACATCAATAAGTTGTATTGCAGTAATTTATTTTAATTAACATTGCCACACTAGTACTGTCTTGATTATTGGGCAAAGCTAGTTTTCTTGAAATGTCCAAAATTTATTTATTGTTAACTGTGATACTATAGTCAGATTATCGTGGTTAATATAAAAGGAAAAATTAAGTTTCTTCTGACTTCCTTCTACCTTATTATTTTACTTTATACTACTGTCAAAATATGATTTTCCAAAGTTCAAAATATAGCATATAAATACCGAATCAACATATGTCAGAATGGACAAGCCAATAACAAGGAACATCAAAAGGGCTTCAGAAAAAGAGGCAACACAATACAAATGCTGGCAAATTATACTCCATAAATCAAATCCAGCCACTTACTAGTTTATTTTAAGTTAAGATTATTGGAGCACAGATACATTGATGGTGTATTGGTTCCATCTGCCTACAATAACTACAATAATAGAATATCTGAGAGAGAGACAGACATGACCTAAAAACAGAAAATATTTATTTTCTGAACATGCACAAGAAATGCTTTTTGACCCTGAAATCATACTTCATAAAGTCACTTACAAAAGAAAAGAGCAAAAAAAGTATGACTCCAGGTGACATACAAAACTGATTGCTGCCTTATGAGATGACAGAAGTGTAACCTTTGTAGTTATCTTGTCTATTGGACTGCAGTCTACAAGTTAACATTTAATATCATACCACCTCACCAAATAACAAATTGCAACATGAAACACCATCCCTTCTCCTGTATCATTAAATAGTCTCTCAGATGAACCTTAAACATTTCTCAGTATGCTATTGAAAGAATATTCTGTGTTCTCTTTTGATTTCCAAGTGTGAGATAACTTTTCTTAATATCACTGAGGTTTTATACATAGGTGAAGGTGAAGTCACTTAGTCGTGTCCGACTCTTTGCGACCCCATGGAATATAGCCCACCAGGCTCCTCAGTCCATGAAATTTTCCAGGCAAGAGTACTGGAGTGGGTTGCCATTTCCTTCTCCAGAGGATCTCCATATATATATATATATATATATATATATATATATATATATAATCAATCCAGAGGCAGAGACAGAAGATGGCGGAGGAATAGGACGGGGAGACCACTTTATCCCCCACAAATTCATCAAAAGAAAATCTCAACACTGAGTAAAATCTACAGGGCAACTTCTGAAGGCTGGCAGAGGACATCAGGCATCCAGAAACGCAGAACATTGTCTTCAAAAACAGGTAGGAAAAATCACAAGATGAAAAAAGAAACAAAGGAGGTAGGGAGGGAGCTCCATCCCGGGAAGGGAGTCCTGTCCCGGGAAGAGAGTTTTAAAAAGAGAGAAGTTTCCAAATGCCAGGAAACACTCTCACTGCCGAATCTGTGGCGAGTCTTGGAAGCACAGAGGACAACAAAACAGGGAAGAAAAATGGGTGATTAAGACCAACATATTACCAGCCCAACGGTAAATCCCCCAGCAGAGAAGCAGAGCAGATGCCTGCATTTGCCACTAGCAAGTGGGGGCTGGGCAAGGAGGCGCGCGAGACGTGGGCGGCAGCACTTCTTAAGAATCGGTGGAAATGCCCGGGTGTAACCAGAGTGAACTAACTCAGGCTAGCACCCCAGACTGTGGGACAGTTACCACCCAAAAAGCTCTAACATAAGGCACCGCCAGGACCGCACACAGAACAAAGGATGGAACAGAAATAGCCGGCTGCAGACCATCCCCCACCGGCGACAGGCAGCCAGAGCCGTAAGGGCTGGAGCGTGGCAATCGCAGCCCCGAAGAGACTTTACTGACCAAACTGCAAGCAGGCTTCTTTGCTAACTAAAACTTCTTGGGGTGCTGGGTAGTCAAAATTTGCCTGAAAAAAGGTGCCAGGGCTACACCCAGAAAACTGAGCAGCAGGAACAGGCGATAAGCCGCACGACTGTGCTCACCAAACACCTGAGCTACTTGGTCCTGGGAAGGGCACAAAACTCAGGCCCAATCGAATCTGCAAATACCTGGGCACCGAGCCTGAGAGGCTTAGACCAGGGAGGTGCATGCAGCCTAGGGCTGGCCTCAGATGCTTCCCGGCGGAGAAACCTAGAGCCTGAGAGGTGTGTGCGAGTGTAGCAGCAGGCCCAGCAGAGCTGTTCTGTTCCATTCAGTTGTTCAGTCATGTCTGACTCTTTGTGACCGCATGAACCACAGCATGCCAGGCCTCCCTGTCCATCACCAACTCCTGGACTTCACTCAGACTCATGTCCATTGAGTCCGTGATGCCATCCTTCCCGCCGGGCCCTGCAGGCCTCACCCCTGCGGCGTCCGGGCTTGGGAGGGTGGACCGCGCCTGGAAGTGTCTTGGAATGTTATTAAGTCTGAAAAAGTGAAGTAAAGTGAATTCGCTCAGTCGTGTCCGACTCTTTGCGACCCCAGAGACTGACAAGTCTACCAAGCTCCTCCGTCCATGGGATTTTCCAAGCAAGAGTGCTGGAGTGGGTTGCTATTTCCTTCTCTAGGAGATCTTCCCAACCCAGGAATCAAACCTGGGTCTCCCGCATTGCAGGCAGACGCTTTACCGTCTGAGCCACCAAAGGAAGGGGCTTTGACACAGGTCGGCCTGGGGGGGCCTTGACGACGGAGCGCTGACGGAAGACAGACCCAGAGGGACAAACACGATTTGATTCCACTTGTATGAGGTCCCCAGAGTGGCCAGGTTCATCGACACAGGAAGGCGAAGTGTGAGTGTAGGGGGAAAGTTGTTTAATGGGGACAGAGCTTCAGTCTGGGAAGATGAAAAGAGATCTGGAGATCGGCTGCAGAACCATGAGAATGTATTTCCCGCTGCTGAAATTTACAGCAGTTCAGTTCAGTCGCTCAGTGTCCAACTCTTTGCAACCCCATGAATCGCAGCACACCAGGCCTCCCTATCACCATCTCCAGACTTCACTCAAACTCACCGTCTCAGAGGGACAAACACGATTTGATTCCACTTGTATGAGGTCCCCAGAGTGGCCAGGTTCATCGACACAGGAAGGCGAAGTGTGAGTGTAGGGGGAAAGTTGTTTAATGGGGACAGAGCTTCAGTCTGGGAAGATGAAAAGAGATCTGGAGATCGGCTGCAGAACCATGAGAATGTATTTCCCGCTGCTGAAATTTACAGCAGTTCAGTTCAGTCGCTCAGTGTCCAACTCTTTGCAACCCCATGAATCGCAGCACACCAGGCCTCCCTATCACCATCTCCAGACTTCACTCAAACTCACCGTCCATCGAGTCGGTGATGCCATCCAGCCATCTCATCCTCTGTCGTCCCCTTCTCCTCCTGCCTCCAGTCCCTCCCAGCATCAGTCTTTTCCAATGAATCAACTCTTCACATGAGGTGGCCAAAGTACTGGAGTTTCAGCTTCAGCATCATTCCTTCCAAAAAACACCCAGGGCTGATCTCCTTTAGAATGGACTGGGTGGATCTCCTTGCAGTCCAAGGGACAGTTAGGATGGTGAATTTTATGTGATCTGTTCCATTCAGTTCAGTTCAGTCGCTCAAGTGTGTCTGACTCTTTGCAACCCCATGGACTGCAGCACACCAGGCCTCCCTGTCCATCGCCAGCTCCTGGAGTTTACCCAAGCTCATGTCCATTGAGTTCGTGATACCATCCAACCATCTCATCCTCTGTCATCCCTTCTCCTCCTGCCTTCAATCTTTCCCAGCATTGGGGCAATGAGTCAGTTCTTTGCATCAAGTGGCCAAAGTATTGAAGTTTTATCTTGAACATCAGTCCTTCCAATGAACACCCAAGACTGATCTCCTGGTTAGGCTCCTTTGGATCTCCTTGTAGTGCAAGCGACTCTCAAGAGTCCTCTCCAACACCATAGTTTAAAAGGATCGATCCTTCCGTGCTCAGCTTTCTTTATATTTCAACTCTCACATCCATACATGACTACTGGAAAAACCACAGCCCTGACTAGACAGACCTCTGTTGGTAAAGTAATGTCTCTGCTTTTTAATATGCTGTCTAGGCTGGTCATAACTTTCCCTCCAAGGAGTAAGCATCTTTTAATTTCATGGCTGCAGTCACCATCTGCAGTGATTTTGGAGTCCAAAAAATAAAGTCTGACACTGTTTCCACTGTTTCCCCTTCTATTTGCCATGAAGTGATGGGACCGGATGCCATGATCTTAGTTTTCTGAATGCTGAGTTTTAAGCCAACTTTTTCACCCTCCTCTCATCAAGAGGCTTTTCAGTTCCTCTTCACTTTCTGCCATAAGTGTGGTGTCATCTCCATATCTGAGGTTATTGATATTTCTCCCAGCAATCTTGATTTCAGCTGTGCTTCATCCAGCCTGGCATTTCATATGATGTATTCGGCATATAAGTTAAATACTCAGCCTTGATGTACTCCTTTCCCAATTTGGAACCAGTCTGCTGTTCCATGTCCAGTTCTAACTTGCTTCTTGACCTGCATAGAGATTTCTCAGGAGGCATTTGATCTGTATTTTACCACAGTTAAAAACCTTGAAAACGTCATGTTACAGGAAATAAGCCTGTTACAAAGGAGCGAGCGCGGCATGACTCCGTTCAGGTGTGTGCCCTCAGCAATCCATGGACCACATCCCGCCAGCCACCTCTATCCGTGGGATTATTCCGGCAGGAATACTGGAATGTGTTGCCATTTCCTAATCCATCCACTTAGGTGAGGTATCAGAACAGACCAAGAGACGGAAAGTAGATTTGAGTTTCCAGGGGCTGGGGGATGCGGACGTGGGGAGACACTGTCCAGTGGGTGCGGAGTTCCTGTTTGGAGTGATGACGCAATTCTGCAAGTAGAGAATGATCATGGTTATGCAACGTGGTGAATTTACTTAATGTCAGTGAATTGCACACTTAAAAATGGTTAAAACAACAAATTTTTTGTCATCCATATTTTACCACAGATTTTTAAAAAGCGATGAGGAGTTGGATTTCATCAAAAACTTAAATTTTCCTTTCAGAAAAACATTTTAAAAGAATGTAAAGGCAAGCTATAGAGTGGGAGAAAAATTGCAAATCATATCCAACTATATGTACTGAAAATATATAAAGAGCTCTCAAAGATCAACAGTTAAAAAACCCTGGGACTTCCCTCATGGCCCACTGGTTAGGAATGCACTGGGCAGGGCAGGGGACGAGGATCTGGTCCCTGGTCAGGGAGCTGAGACCCCACACGCTGCGGAGGACCAAAGCCTGTGCCGCTCAGCCCCTGAGCCTGCATGCCGCGGCCAGAGAGAGGCCATGCCCCCCATGAACGTTCCACGCGCCGCAGCTAAGACCCAAGGCAGCCAAATAAGCAAACACTTTTTTTAAACCCAGTAAGAAAAAATTGAGAGTAGTTGAGCAGACACTTCACCAGGGAGACACATAGATGGCAAATAGCACGTGAACAGATGCCCAAATCATAGCTCTCAGGGAAATGCCAGTTACGTCCATAATGAGATACTAAGTACTCACATATTAGAAGGGATAAAATAAAAATCAATCTGATTTCAGTACTGACCATCTGGTAATGTCCATGTGTAGAGTCATCTCGTGTTGTTGGAAAAGGGTGTTTGCTATGACCAGTGTGTTCTCTTGGCAAAACTCTATAGCCTTTGCCCTGCTTCATTTTGTACTCTGTTGGAAGCCGAAGGAGTCAAGAAAAGCCCCGCCCAGGACAAGGATCCGGGTCAGGGTGATCCGGTCCAAGGAGGCCGGCACTCAAGGGGAATTCGAAGGTCTGGAGGCCCGAAGAAACCCCCCAAAGAAACCCCTCATTGCTCATCCAGCAGCTACTGTAATAGTTTGCAAGTTTGTTTGTCTAGGATTACTGATTAATAGCTGTACAGGCATTCCCCTGAAAAGCAAAGAATAAAATTAAGAAGTAAACATTCCCCTGACAAGCAAAGAATANCAGCAGCTACTGTAATAGTTTGCAAGTTTGTTTTTTTAGGATTACTGATTAATAGCTGTACAGGCATTCCCCTGAAAAGCAAAGAATAAAATTAAGAAGTAAACATTCCCCTGAAAAGCAAAAAATAGAATTAGAGGTAAACATTGTGCAGTTATAAATAGGCTTATTCTTAGAAAGTTCACAACATGGTGATTAATGCAAACATTGTTCTCATGTTTTTCTGGGGACTATGGAAATTGTGTTTCTTAATATATTGTTTAAATCTAACAAGAAAAGGTTGTTATTGTAAAAGGGCCTCAATAGGAGACCCAGGTGGCCAGGTGACTTAGTTTTTCAAGAAATCAAAAATAATCTAGTGAAAAACAAATTCTGGGAGGTGACAAAGATTGTATAAGGAATTTAAGAAAGTTTGGAAATGTTTTACTCATGATGTATGGGAATGTTGTGGAAAAGGCTTACACGGAAATAACAAGATGAAAAATATGGTTTGTAACCTCTTACACTATGTGATTAAATTGTGCAACCATGTATAAAAATGCCTTTGAAAATCAAACCCTGTTAGAATGCTTTAAGAAAGTACTTGAGAGAAATCTATCGGATGCTCTTGCTGAATAAAGAATCATTCTTGCACCTGCGACCTCGAGTCATTAATTACACCGACGCCGTCTCTCCCAAGAGTTCCCTGGACCCCGCGGAGGCTGGACCCCCGCATTACATATTGAAGTTCAGTTTTTTATGTGCATCTATTGATATAATGAATTTGTTCTGGCAGCATTTATAGAAAAGACTTTCTTTTCTCCACTGAATTGCCTTTGTGCTATACTTTTGTGGAAAGTCATCTGACCACTACATATGAGTCTACTTCTGAGCTTTCGTTCTGCTCCATTGATCAAGTTTGTCTACCATTACACCAATACCACACTGTCTTAGATACTTACTACAGCTTTGTGATGCTTTAAAGTTCAGTTCAGTTCAGTTCAGTCGCTCAGTTGTGTCCGACTTTTTGCGACCCCATGAATCGTAGCACTCCAGGCCTCCCTGTCCATTACCAACTCCCGGAGTTCACCCAGACCCACGCCCTTAGGTAGTTTTAATTCCAGCTTTGATTTTCTTCTTCAGCATTGATCTATTTTATTTAGGTCAGTCATAGGCTGAGTGTTTAGAGAATTATGACTCTGCAAAATTCATCTGTTGAAGTCCTAACACCAAATATCTCAGAATATGAGTGTGTTTACAGATAGGGCCTTTAAAGAGGTTATTAAGGTAAAATGAGGTCATATGGTGCTGGGGGCCACCACGGGAGATCCCACCCATGACAAGGTCATGTGGAAGAGAACTGTTAAGCAAGGCTTCAGGACTCGAGGGGCTCCCTAGGCTTTCTCGAGCATCTGCCCCAAAACCAGAATCTGTCTGTTCTACTGTCTCATGACTTTCACCAGCTCCTCTGACATTAACAGGGGGCTAACCCTGACCATGTCTCTCTGGAGAAAATCAACTTAGGGCTATAGCTAATAAGCCTCCTGGACATGAGAGGAATATTTCAATTCAAATCCCCTCTGTTAGCATTCTAGATTGCTTGGCAGGTATATCCAGACTCTTGCAGCTACGTATATGATTATTTGCAGCCTCCCAACTGTGAGAGGCACAGAAGGCTAGAACACAGAGCCATTCAAGGAGTTAAAAGTTATTAGAGTACTGAGGTAGGATTTCATTATTGGGCCAATGCTTGTTGCTAAGTTCCCATATCTCTTATCCACTGTGCACCTGGGAATGCATTAGTTAACATAGTGAGAATGTAAGAAAAACAAGTGTAGCCTTGAATTTAACCATATCAGACTTTTGAGCTAATTGGTTCTTTCTTGTAACTCACTGCACCTTTGCTCTGTGAAAAACATAACTCTGTTTGGCATTTTCTGAGGCTGACATAGATTAGAAATATAAAGAAAAAACACTTTGAAGGAAAATAAGTTTTCTGGTTGAGCAGCTTTTATCAAAAGAGGGTCATAAAATGTTCACAGGCCTCCAAGGCCAGAAGATACTGTACACAACATCTTTTGCGGAAAAGGTATGCAGAAAAATCCTGGTTTCGATAGGACAAAACTGCTGGAATGTTGGGCTGACTCTGTATGACCTTATATCTTTCATTTCCCTCTATGTACAAAAAAGTATATAAGTACCTTTTGAAAAATAAAGCTTTGGGACCTCGCTCACTGAAGTAGCTTGATCTCCCCTGTGTCAATCATTTTCTCCTCTTACTCTCTCTTTCTGGCTAGTTCCCATCTGGAGTACAGAAGTCCGCCATGTCTACTTATTTGCCTGGGTTTCTAAGACCTGAACGGGAAGTTGTCCTGTATCTTCACTCCCTCGGGAGAGCGGGAGGGCACCTGTGGCCTTATGTAGACAGTGCAAGTCTCTTGTCTTGAGACTTTATTGATTCTCTGTATAAACCAGGGAACATCAGCCTCTTTTCTTCTCTCCTCTATTTTCTTACCTACAACATTCTTTCCTTATTATCTCTCTCTTTAAATCAATTGCAATCGCCGATGCTGTTTCTCCTTCGGGTTTCCCTGGATCCTGTGGGGGCTGGACCCCGGCAATATAGGTTGGCCCTAATCCACTATGACTGATGTCTTTACAAGAAGAGAAGACAGGAACATACAGAAGGAAGATGGCACAACACACAGGGAAAAGATAGCCATCTTCTACAAGCCAAGGACAGAGACCCAGAAGAAACAACCCTGCCTCCAGAACTATGAAAAATTACCTTTTTGTTGTTTAAGCCACCTGCTGCTGCTGCTGCTAAGTCACTTCAGTCGTGTCCAACTCTGTGCAACCCCATAGATGGCAGGCCACCAGGCTCCCCCATCCCTGGGATTCTCCAGGCAAGAACACTGGAGTGGATTGCCATTTCCTTCTCCAATGCATGCATGCTAAGTCGCTTCAGTCATGTCCAACTCTGTGCGACCCCATGAACAGCAGCCCACCAGACTTCTCCGTCCACAGGATTCTCCAGGCAAGAATATGGGAGTGGGTTGCCATTTCCTTCTCCAGTTTAAGCCACCTAGTCTATGGTAATTTATGATGTCAACCCTAGCAAACTAATATAATGTTCCATCACATTTTCACATGGATTTTTTAATCAGTTTGTTATTTTCTAAAAAGTTCCTGCTGAGATTTGAATTAGGATTACATTAAATCTGTAGATAAATTTGAGAAATATTTATGAATTAACAACATTGAGTCTCAGATCAACACAGTTCAACTATCAACACAGTTCAGTTCAGTTCAGTCGCTCAGTCATGTCCGACTTTTTGCGACCTCATGAATCCCAGCACGCCAGGCCTCCCTGTGCATCACCAACTCTCGGAGTTCACTCAGACTCAGGTCCATCGAGTCTGTGATGCCATCCAGCCATCTCATCCTCGGTCGTCCCCTTCTCCTCCTGCCCCCAATCCCTCCCAGCATCAGGGTCTTTTCCAATGAGTCAACTCTTCACATGAGGTGGCCAAAGTACTGGAGTTTCAGCTTCAGCATCATTCCCTCCAAAGAAATCCCAGGGTTGATCTCCTTCAGAATGGACTGGTTGGATCTCCTTGCAGTCCAAGGGACTCTCAAGAGTCTTCTCTAACACCACAGTTCAAAAGCATCAATTCTTCGGTGCTCAGCCTTCTTCACAGTCCAACTCTCATGTCCATACTGACCACAGGAAACACCATAGGCCTTGACTAGACGGACCTTTGTTGACAAAGTAATGTCTCTGCTTTTGAATATGCTATCTAGGTTGGTCATAACTTTTCTTCCAAGCATCAAATAATTAATAACATTGAGTCTCAAATCTATCAACACAGTTTAGCTCTCTCTTTAGATTTCCTTTCCTTTTTATAAGCAATGTTTGATAGTTTTCTTTGCATTTCTTTTGAGATTGAGCTTCTGTCAGATCTATCTCAAAGTATTTAACACTTTTTGATGTTATTAAAAATAATATTGATGTTAATTTTAATATATAATTCTTCATTATACATAGATAGATTTTTAACTGTTTAAACTTTTCATTTTGAGATAGTTGTATTTTCACATGTAGTTGTGAGAAATACTACAGAGAAACCCAGAGTATCCTTTCTTTACCCAGTTCCTCCCAAAGGTAGCAGCAATAGAACATATCACAGTTGGGATATTGACATCCCTACAGTCAAGACAGAGAATCATGCCATCACCCTAAGGATCTCTCTGTTGCCCTTTTATAACCACAACCACCTCCTGCCTCATAACTCGTCTCTGATCCCTGGAAACCACCAATTTGTTTTCCATTTCTATGGTTTTTCTCATTTCAGGAATGTCACTATAATCTTTGAGACTGGCTTTTTTCATACAGCATAATTTCTTGGAGTTTTATGCATGCTGAATATATCACTAGTTCATTCTTTTTTATTACTAAGTATTATTCTGCTACATGGATATCCCATAGTTTGTTTAACCATTCACTCTGTTCCTTTTTACTCTTTTTGTTTCAGTTTTATTGAGGTAAAATTGACAAAATTGTGAGCTATTTGAAGTGTACATTGTAATGATTTGCTATATATATACATTGGTAAAGGATTCCTGCATGAAGCTAATTAACATATCCATCACCTCACACATTTATCTTTTTATAATTTATCTTTCTTTTTTTGGGGGGGTTGGTAAGAACCTTTCAGTGGAAAAAAGTGAAAGTATTACTTGGTAGCCATATCCAATTCTTTGTGACCTCATGGACTGTAGCCCATCAGGCTTCTCTTTCCATGGAATTCTCGAAGCAAGAATACTGGAGTGGGTAGTCAGTCCCTTCTCCAGGGGATCTTTCCAACCAGAGATCAAACCCAGGTCTCCCGCATTACAGGCAGATTCTTTACCATCTGAGCCACAAGGGCAGTTGCAAGCAAATTTCAGTTATACAATTCAGTGTTATCAACTATAGTCACCATGTTATACATTCGATCCTCAGACGTTATTCATCTCATAATTGAAAAGTTATTGAGTTGACCATAGTTTTCTTTTGGAGTCTGTTAATATGAAGAATTGTACTAATTAGTATTCAAATAATAAACCATCCTACATTCCTGAGGTAAATTCCATCTAGTCATAGATTTTTTTCCCCAATATATTGTTGGTTTTGACTTGTTAAATATTTGTTACAAGTTTTTACATCTATGACTATAAGGGTTATTGACCTGTGGTTTATTTTCTTTTAATATCAGTTTAGTTTTTATATCAGAATTCATGGTGGCCAGAAGAATGAGTTGGGAAGATTTCCCTTTTCAAGTTTCTAGAAAAGTTTTAGAATTGGTTTTATTTCTTCCTTACGTATTTGGTAGAATTTCCAGAGACCATCTCTTCCTAAAGTTTGTTTTTTGTAATGGAAAGATTTTTTAGTATAAATTCAATTTCTATAATAGATACAGCATTTATCTATATTTTCTTGAGTGAAATTTAATAGTGTGAGGCTTTCAAAGTATTTGTCTATTTCATTATAAGTTGTTGAATTTATTGGCATAATGTTCATGTGCTCTTATTTTTTTTAGTAGCTATAGAATCTATAGTGATACCAAGTCTCTCATCTGTGACACTGACAATTTTTGTGTTTTTCCTTATCAATGTGGCTAGAGTTTTTCCAACCTTATTGATCTCTCAGTGTTTTCTCCCCGTTGTTTTTCTTTCTTTCTTTAAAAATAATTATTATTTTTAACAAAAAATATTATTAGCTAAGTCTATTGTTGTTTTGCCTTTTCATACTGTTCATGGGGTTCTCAAGGCAAGAATACTGAAGTGGTTTGCCATTCCCTTCTCCAGTGGACCACATTCTGTCAGACTTCTCCACCATGACCCGCCCATCTTGGGTGGCCCCACACGGCATGGCTTAGTTTCACTGAGTTAGACAAGGCTGTGGTCCGTGTGATCAGATTGGCTAGTCTGTGATGATGGTTTCAGTGTGTCTGCCCTCTGATGCCCTCTCGCAATACCTACCGTCTTACTTGGGTTTCTCTTACCTTGGACGTGGGGTATCTCTTCACGGCTGCTCCAGCAAAGTGCAGCTCCTGCTCCTTACCTTGGACAAGGTCGGCCCTCCTGACCTTGAACATGGAGTAGCTCCTCTCAGACCTCCTGCACCTGTGCAGCCGCCGCTCCTTGGACGTGAGGTTGCTCCTCTCGGCCGCCACCCCTGACCTCGCAGGTGGGGTAGCTCCTCTCTGCCACTCCTGAGCAGTCGCAGCCTAGTGCTGTCTGTTGAGAACCCCATGAACAGTATGAAAAGGCAAAATGATAAGATACTGAAAGAGGAACTCCCCAGGTTGGTAGGTGCCCAATATATTACTGGAGATCAGTGGAGAAATAACTACAGAAAGAATGAAGGGATGGAGCCAAAGCAAAAACAATAGCCAGTTGTGGATGTGACTGGTGATAGAAGCAAGGTCCAATGCTATAAAGAGCAATATTGCATAGGAGCCTGGAATGCTCGGTCCATGAATCAAGGCAAACTGGAAGTAGTCAAACAGGAGCTGGCAAGAATGAACATCAACATTCTAGGAATCAGGGAACTAAAATGGACTGGATTGGGTGAATTTAACTCAGATGACCATTATATCTACTACTGTGGGCAGGAATCCCTTAGAAGAAATGGAGTAGCCATCATGGTCAACAAAAGAGTCTGAAATGCAGTACTTGGATGCAATCTCAAAAATGACAGAATGATCTCTGTTCGTTTCCAAGGCAAACCATTCAATATCACAGTAATCCAAGTTGGAAACTTTACAGTTGACTTAATTCGAGTCGATCAAAATTATAAGTAATTAATTTAATTACATTTTTGTTCTAGTAAAATATTCTAGAACAGTTGGATGCAATTCTGAAACATTTTTATACATTTACTATTTCAGACATTTTCTTTGTGTGTTTGTCTTTTTGTTTTATTTTTGTTGTTGTTTGCTTTCTTTTACTTCTTTAGGAAATACAAATGTGTGTATCATATATTGACAGCATGGTCTTTAAGCAAAATTGTGAAATCATCAAATTTGATGTTCAGTGCCCTTAGCCTTGATAGTCTTTCCTATTTCTTTCAGTTGCTAAGTAAATATTTTTCTCTACTTCTTCTGCATTAAATCCAAGCATCAGAAAGATATCTAATAAATTCCTCCACATCAATATATAAATGATTGATTGCCCATGAACGTAGAGGTATTTGCATTTTAAAAGAAGCAAAGGCCTTCAGCTAAACCATTATTTTTCACACTGTGTTCCATTGAGCTATAACTGCAGTTCTTGTTTATAATTCATTTCTGTCATATTTTGAAACAGCAACAGAAAACCTATAACAAAACCCTGTAAAGTGCATTCTATAGAAACATTTTGTCACATTGGCGATTCTTAAATCATCAAATTGTGTTACTAGACAAAACAGCTTCCTTTCTTCCTTCTCTTCCACCTCCTCTTCTTCCCAGCGGCTGGATTGATCTGTAGATAGATGGAGAACATGATAGTTATTTCTTTCCACACACGTTTGTAAACATAGGTCTAAATGAGTAAATAGATAAATGTGACATTAATTGGAAAGTTCTAGCTGTGCAATGGTCATTTTAATATATATCATTGTATATTTAATGAGGAAAATTGTACAAATGGGTCCATTACCACCACAGTGTATGTGAATCACAACTAAAAGGCCAGCAAGCTCAGGTACTTTTGCTTGGCACAAGCAATAAACAAAGCTTAACAATCAAAGGAAATGAAAACAAGGTGGTGATAATAATGCTAATTAATACTTTTAATGAAAATGGAAGTCACTTCTTAGAAAAGATTTTGTGTTATAAGAAATAGCATTGGTTAACTATCTCTGCCAGATAATAAGTTTGTACTATTTTGTATATCAAATGGAATTTTAACAGAGATTTATGNGAAAACAAGGTGGTGATAATAATGCTAATTAATACTTTTAATGAAAATGGAAGTCACTTCTTAGAAAAGATTTTGTGTTATAAGAAATAGCATTGGTTAACTATCTCTGCCAGATAATAAGTTTGTACTATTTTGTATATCAAATGGAATTTTAACAGAGATTTATGATATGGCAACCCACTCCAGTATTCTTGCTTGGAGAATCTCATGGACTGAGGAGCCTGGTGGGCTGCAGTCCATGGGGTCACAAAGAGTTGGGCACGACTGAGTGACTTGACTTACTTACTTATTATGATACAAACATGCTCACAACTTCTGCTAAAGAGACAGCAGTGAAACTGAAACAGTTTCAGATAATATGCAGAAATAAGACAAATTTGACTAACTGAAACTTTGAATTAACATTTGAAGCATGCAGCAAGTAAATTTTATTGACAGAGTTGAAAAACTACTAAAAGGATACTTGTGAAAAGTATTTTTTAACAGCAAGGACCTCTCAAGTAATGTGAGCAGTTTTCACGTATTGTAATGGTTTTAAACTTTGAAGATACAAGTCTAACTATGCCATTTTCCAGTAAGGAATGCAGAATGGTGCAAGACTGTCAAGTGAGAGGTACAAAGTTCATGTCATTTACAATTACATATCTGTCTTGATCAGGATAGTCCCAATATCATACAACAACAAAAGAACTCCAGAAATGAATGAAAAATAGGCTGCCTATAACACTGCAGCTGCCCTCATCATAATAACTCCATTATTCCCATAGAGTGACTATATCACAGGTGTTAGCAATTTGAACCTCTAAAATATATTTGCAGACATAAAATTCTAATTTTCTCTTTAATTTACTGGTCTTAAAAATATTGCTTCATTTAAAAAAAAAAAAAAGGTTGACTGCTATAAAAAGTTTGAAAACCAGTGAGCAAAAGTAATTACATTCAAGCCGTAGAATTTCAAACATTTGCCAAAAGCTAAGGGAGGGACTGTCAGGAGCAGCTGGACTTCCTGCTTGAAACCTCATTAACTAGGTGACTGTCTACCCCACATATGGATACAGATAGAAAAGTTTATTTTAAAAGCTAATTAACGTATGATATTGTCGATAAAATCTTCAATGTTTTCATTCCCATTTACCAATGCTAATTCTTTTCTTTGGGCCAAATTTCTCAGGGTAGCATATACTCCACTGAAGGAAGACTGAGCTGTACCCAGATGAATATTTTAAAGTGTGATAGTTTTTATATGTACAGTGGCTGCTGTTTTCTTTTTGGTAAGGGGTACTTTTTTCTTAATTTGTAATTTTAAATAATTCATTTTTGAAATAAGTTCATTTAATTAAAATAGTGCTGTGCTAAGTTGCTTCAGTAACATCCAACTCTTTGCGACCCTCTGGACTGTAACCTGCCAGGCTCTTCTGTCCATGGAATTCTCCAGGCAAGAATACTGGAGTGGGTTGCCATGACTTCCTCCAGGGCATCTTTCTGGCCCAGGGATTGAACCCACATCTTCTGCGGCTCCTGCATTAGAGGCGGATTCTTTACCACTGAGCCAAAACTGAAAAATAATAGAGGAAGTATATGGATATGGAAAAAACTGATGGTGGGACCAGAAAGACTGTGGAAAACTCCATGAAGGCTAATATTACAGATTCCAGCACTTGGTTTTATTTGCATAGCCCCAATTTTGTATACTTAGTGTAAACTTTTTTTTAATTCTTCATTATTTTATATGAAATTTACTCTGTATAAGTTCCCTTCAAATAAGTTTACACTGCGCATACCCCTACCCCACCTTATTTGATGTCTGTACTGGGGAGACTAAAACCCTCATTCTTTTTAGGAGCTAGAGGGTAGAACTGTGTTATTTGATTAACTGTCATGGACTCTCTATATCAAATGACTTTATCTACTTTTTGAAAACTCTGAAGAAGTAGAAAGGGAAAAAAGGTCAATCCAAGCTGAACTGATCAAAGAAAACAAATGAGTTGATATCTGTGACAGCTTGGCTAAAGTTGAATTTCGTTTCTGAAAATAAATAAGGTTACTGGCTTCAAGGTCTTTATCATTAAAATGGGGACTGTGAGTTCTCGAAGAGTTGGGATTAACCTATGTGTGCTGTTATTTTATTGCCTAGAAAACTGCACAAGGGATATTTAAATAATAAGAATCGAATACTTCCTACTCCTTGTAAAAGTTATAATTATCTGAAATTTTGGAGAAAGTGAAAGAAAGTGAATTCACTCAGTTGTGTCCGACTCTTAGCAACCTCATGGACTGCAGCCTACCAGGCTTTTCCATCCATGGGATTTTCTAGGCAAGAGTACTGGAGTGGGTGTCATTTCCTTCTCCAGGGAAATTCCCAACCCAGGGATCGAACCCAGGTCTCCCACATTGTAGACAGATGCTTTACCGTCTGAGCCACAGGGAAGTCTAATTTTGGAGAAGGGAATGGCAACTTACTCCAGTATTCTTGCCTGGAGAATCCCATGGATAGAAGAGCCTGCCAGGCTACAGTCCATAGGGTTGCAAAGAGTCGGACATGACTGAGCAACTAACCCACACCTGCAAGTTGATAAAAATGGACATTTGTCATGCATTATCAATTTTTATAGACATTTCTATGGGTTATGTAGGGTAATTTAGAAGGCAGGTTTTTTTTTTTAAGTTGTCTAAATATAACTGCAACATTCATTTTAGAACTGTAGATGATGAATTTGGCATTCAAACACCAGCAAGCAGAACAATTTCCAAGCATTTAAATTCAGTGATTAAATCAATTACATTTAGAAGCAAAAAAAAGGATTTCATGTTGCATTATTATACCTCGATGTTAAAATTGCTGAAAAAAGATCATGGCATTTGAGATGTTGCATTTTACAAAGATATATGAGTATACCAATACCATGACAATTTCATTAGTTTAAAATAGATAAATCCACACATTTGCTGTCTAGTAACCTTTAAGATGTCTCAAGTTGAGCTTCTAATTGTGTGTTTTTAACCTACTTCCTTTGAAAATTTCTAGCAATGGATAATGCAAGTAATAGCAAGTACTTAATAAAGCCATCTAAATATCAAAATTTCTGTTTGCCATTTGAAAATTACATCATATACCTGGATATCTTAATGTGATAGGTCTCTCTCCTTTTTTTATTTTTATTTTTTACAAAATGCATGAATTTAAAATTTATAAACAACTATAAAAAGAAGCTATAAAATACAAAACATTTCTTATGTATAAAAATATATTTTCAAAATATAAGATCATGTGCTCTTATATTTGGCCTTTCAGTTCAGTTCAGTTGCTCAGTCGTGTCCAACTCTTTGCAACCCCATGGACTGCAGCATGCCTGGCTAAACAACTATAAAAAGAAGTTATAAAATACAAAACATTTCTTATGTATAAAAATATATTTTCAAAATATAAGATCATGTGCTCTTATATTTGGCCTTTCAGTTCAGTTCAGTTGCTCAGTCGTGTCCAACTCTTTGCAACCCCATGGACTGCAGCACGCCTGGCCTCACTGTCCATCACCAACTCCTGGAGTTTACTCAAACTCATGTCCATTGAGTCGGTGATGCCATCCAACCATCTTATCTTCTGCCATCTTCTACTGTCCCCTTCTCCTCCCACCTTCAATCTTTCCCAGCATCAGGGGCTTTTCAAATGAGTCAGTTCTTCTCACCAAGTGGCCAAAGTATTGGAGTTTCAGCTTCAACATCAGTCCTTCCAATGAATATTCAGGACTGATTTCCTTTAGGATGGACTGGTTGGATATCCTTGCAGTCCAAGGGACTTTCAAGAGTCTTCTCCAACACCACAGTTCAAAAGCATCAATTCTTCGGCTCTCAGCTTTCTTTATAATCCAACTCTCACATTCATGCATAACTACTGGAAAAACCATAACCTTGACTAGATGGACATTTGTTGGCAAAGTGATGTCTCTGTTTTTTAATATGCTGTCAAGGTTGGTCATAACTTTCTTAGCTGTCCTATAAAATCATGCATATATTGAAGAAGTATTTATGAAGTTCCTGCTTGTCATGACACTATAAAAACTTAAATATCCATCTTTAGAAAATTATTTTCTTCATTATGGAGCTATATGAAATACCATTTTGTGACTAGGATTATTGCCCTATACCCATATTCAACAGTCAAAGTTTCAAAATCTGACAGACAATATAATTATAGAAATAAAATTTGACATGCAGTACAACTCTTGAATTTCTTATAGCGAAATCAGTAAGGCTACAAAATTATTTTGGACAAGGCAATGGCACCCCACTCCAGTACTCTTGCTTGGAAAATCCCAAGGACTGAGGAGCCTGGAGGGCTGCAGTCCATGGGGTCATGAAGAGTCAGACATGACTGAGCGACTTCACTTTCACTTTCCACCTTCATGCATTGGAGAAGGAAATGGCAACCCACTCCAGTGTTCTTGCCTGGAGAATCCCAGGGACGGGGAGTCTGATGGGCTGCTGTCTATGGGGTCGCACAGAGTCAGACATGACTGAAGCGACTTAGCAGCAGCATGGTATAAGTTATCGTTTAAACAGAAATGTGGTGTTTTCTTATACATATTAATGATATCATTGAAATTAAAGGTTTATTCCTGAAAACAAATTGAAATTAGGAAAATGAAGAAAATCCAAAGAACAGGTAGATAGGAATTGTAGAACAAGGAGGCATTTGCTTTCACCTAATAAATCTAGGAAATTTGAAAAAAAAAATGAGTTTTAGTAACGGTTGCATTTTGAAAAATATGTGATTTGGCAATTGATTTAATAGATGCAAGGGAAAAAGGAAAGGAATTTATTTACTTGAAGTTTTAAATGAAAGTTCAGCTGTTACCTTCTCTGTCTTCGAAGGCAAAGTATCTTCTTTTCAAATTGCTAATGCTATTCCCAGACTCTTCTGTGTTTCTAACTGTTATTTCTGTATTTCTAACTATTTTCTAACTAAAATTCAACTTATGAGTTTAATTTTAAATTCAGAGAAAGATGGAAAATATAAATGCTTTAACAGGTCATTTTCTCCACAATGCTGATGTCTAACATTAGGGATAAGACAACCATCTTACTTGTTTCTGTGACATAACATACAGTCATGAGTCTTTTTAAAATAATGGCAGATTATTTACCCAGGCTAAAACTGCAGTATCAATTTTATCTATTTAACTTGTGCATGGTAGAAATACAAAGCATATTTCCAAGTTAAATAAATATTGGCTGATTATGTAAGTCTTGCCTCCTTAACACTGGTAGAGCATGCTTTCAAATAGTCACATAAAGTTTCCCAATATGAGGCCATTCATGGAAGTGTCCTAAATATACAGCAACTATATACAAATAACTTTGTCATTTGAGGGTGATGGTTTGACACTCAGCTAATAGGGAAGTTAAAATAGCTTTCCTATAATCAGTACATGTAAAAATGATTTCATATGTCCTGATAATAGGGGAATTTTTTTAAACAGTAAAGACAAAAGAACTATCAAAAAGACATGAAATCAGCAACATAAATTGTTAAATATAAGTCAAGGTTCTATTTTTTTATTTGTATTAAACACCATATTTTCTTTTCCATTGAAAGAAAATAACCAAGAAAACATATAATGTTATTGAGAACAAAGCTTTAATTGTACCATCTTTTGGAGTGATAGTATGTCTCATGATTTCATGTCATGATAGAGACACTGAACTTTTTATTTTACCCCTCTTTATTTATAAGTGTTTTATTTCTGATTACATTAATGGATATAATGAAAATGCCACAGTCTGGCTCCTAGTATTCCTTACACACAGTTGTCTTAACTACCAAAGTGTTCCAGGGTCAGGGTAGGGTCTAGCAGAGAGCAAAGAGATTGTTCCTTGAAAGAATCAAATCTCACCATAAGTAATTATCTTTGACCTGTATGTACTTTTAACCAAAACAACTAACCACTAGAGTTCCACTGCCGTGAATTTTAGTTTTTACAAATACAGTATAGAGCTAGTTAACATAGAAATGGTAGCTTCTTGAACAATATCCAGCCAACTCTGTTCTTGTGGAAATTGATAGAGATTCATATAGATCATGATTCCTTCCATAATGAATAATTATTCTCTTGGTTAAATAAAAACAGTCATATTGTTCTTCCTTGGATAAATTATAGATTTATAACTTGGGTGCAGGCAATGGCACCCCTGGTAGAGCATGCTTTCAAATAGTCACATAAAGTTTCCCAATATGAGGCCATTCATGGAAGTGTCCTAAATATACAGCAACTATATACAAATAACTTTGTCATTTGAGGGTGATGGTTTGACACTCAGCTAATAGGGAAGTTAAAATAGCTTTCCTATAATCAGTACATGTAAAAATGATTTCATATGTCCTGATAATAGGGGAATTTTTTAAACAGTAAAGACAAAAGAACTATCAAAAAGACATGAAATCAGCAACATAAATTGTTAAATTGTTAAATATAAGTCAAGGTTCTATTTTTTTTATTTGTATTAAACACCACATTTTCTTTTCCATTGAAAGAAAATAACCAAGAAAACATATAATGTTATTGAGAACAAAGCTTTAATTGTACCATCTTTTGGAGTGATAGTATGTCTCATGATTTCATGTCATGATAGAGACACTGAACTTTTTATTTTACCCCTCTTTATTTATAAGTGTTTTATTTCTGATTACATTAATGGATATAATGAAAATGCCACAGTCTGGCTCCTAGTATTCCTTACACACAGTTGTCTTAACTACCAAAGTGTTCCAGGGTCAGGGTAGGGTCTAGCAGAGAGCAAAGAGATTGTTCCTTGAAAGAATCAAATCTCACCATAAGTAATTATCTTTGACCTGTATGTACTTTTAACCAAAACAACTAACCACTAGAGTTCCACTGCCGTGAATTTTAGTTTTTACAAATACAGTATAGAGCTAGTTAACATAGAAATGGTAGCTTCTTGAACAATATCCAGCCAACTCTGTTCTTGTGGAAATTGATAGAGATTCATATAGATCATGATTCCTTCCATAATGAATAATTATTCTCCTGGTTAAATAAAAACAGTCATATTGTTCTTCCTTGGATAAATTATAGATTTATAACTTGGGTGCAGGCAATGGCACCCCACTCCAGTACTCTTGCCTGGAAAATTCCATGGATGGAGGAGCCTGGTAGGCTGTAGTCCATGGGGTTGCTAAGAGTCTGACAAGACTGAGTGACTTCACTTTCACTTTTCATTTACATGCATTGGAGAAGGAAATGGCAACTCACTCCAGTGTTCTTGCCTGGAGAATCCCAGGGATGGGGGAGCCTGGTGCAACCCCTATGGAGTTGCACAGAGTCAGACACAACTGACGTGACTTAGCAGCAGCAGCAGCAGCAGCAGCAGATGGTGTCTGTTTGAGGCATTGTCTATTGGCTGGTGTACAGTACAGCTATTAATCAGAGTAAATTAAAAATTGAGGCCTGAATGTTGTAAAGTGATAGTCATTTGAAAAAAGACTAAAAACCTCTATGGATAAACATAACTAATTTAAATGAGCCCCCAAGTGGCTTTTTTGAGAAAGTTCAAATGCTGCACTGTTACTCTAATTATCCCATAATATGGTATAAAATAACAACCTCACTTTATCCTTATGTTTATAAAGCTGTTCCCATTATCATTATATTTTACCTGTTCAAGTTCTGAAAGATTGCCACTCGTTGAGAGGTTCATTAAAAGAATAATTATATCTCACAGATTGACAGAAAGAAAATGTATCTTTGAACAATTCCATTTCCCTGAACAGTTTGTTTCAGGGTGGAAGACAAGTCTATTAAGTATCTTCTACCCTTTTTAAACATGTCAAAGCTAACCATTAATACTGAAATTAGTAATTTGGTTCTGATTTAATGAAGGAATCAGCTGCTATTTGAAATGAACTCAATTTCTATGAATGAAACAAACATTTTTAATATTGAATAGCAAAAAGTATTTAAGAATCTTTTTATGTACAGGGATTTAACCTATATCTCTTCTGATAGTTAAAGCCCTTAGCATATAGTCTTCTTCACTACTGATGCTTGAGAATATTTACTTCATCCAAATATTATATCATACTATTTTCTTACTAAATAAATGTCATTCACATTTTAAGAGTATCTTTTTAGAAAAATAGTAAGTAGAAAGTCAACCAATATCAAAGAACTTTCTGTTTTTAAACTGCAAGAAAGTTGCATAGAATTTGTGACTAAATGCCTTTTCAAAATTAAAAGGAAATTCATGTGCACAAAAATGTGACTTCAATAGAAAATAGGTCTAAGACATAGCACCTCATATTTAAACATGTTGGTACTGTGAAATAAGCTACCCATGGTCACATGCAAGTCAATACTTTAACTCATCATAAATCTATATGGTAAGTAACTGGACAATAATGAAATAATATATCAATCACTGATGATTTTGCCAAGCCTTGTATACTTGATGATAAACACTTTCTTCCTGGAGTTCTTATATTGTAGTGTTCTTAGCATCATCCAGCCCAGATTGCTAAAACTATAGTACAGGATATCATATTCAGTGAGTTTAGTGGGAAACAGAGAGCCAGTGCATCTTTTATTCAGTATAAAAACACAGATGTATAGAACTGTCTTTTGGACTCTATGGGAGAGGGCGAGGGGGGATGATTTGGGAGAATGGCATTGAAACATGTATAATATCATATATGAAACGAATCACCAGTACAGGTTGATGCAGGATACTAGATGCTTGGGGCTGGTGCACTGGGATGACCCAGAGGGATGGTACGGGGAGGGAGGAGGGAGAGGGGTTCAGGATGGGGAACATGTGTATACCTGTGGCGGATTCATGTTGATGTATGGCAAAACCAATACAATATCGTAAAGTAATTAACCTCCAATTAAAATAAATAAATTTATATTTAAAATAAATAAATAAATGTAGAGAAGAAAAAAATACAAAAGATGCTATTTGATTTTTTAAAGACAGTAATTGTATCAAATATAAACGTTAATTTTAAACACGTATAAGATCTGAAGAACTCTCAGAGCTGTGAAATGAAATAATCTGTGTGTCTCATTTTATATGTATGCAACTAAAACATGCCGATATATTAACGATGCTATTTGGAGTCAAAGGTTGAATATGAGGTATTGTACATTTTTGTAGTTAGGTGTTATTTTTATAATTCTTCATTATATATTTTCTGTCTTTTTTTATTAATGAAACCTGTTTCTTCTGAAGAGATTATATAGGTCTTCATCTCTTTTTGTTAAGATAAACTACTTTTAGATTTCTTTTTTGTTTCATATTTTTATTTGTGATATTTAGCTTCTGAATATTTTATATATGTTATATTTGTAAGCATTTCATCCAATACTCATACAAAAGTTAGGGATTAACAAGGGATTATGATAGGTATTTTGATTCTTGAAAAAGGGAATGAATATCCTGTTTATGGTAGATATTGAAATTTAACTTCCATTGCAAGCCAAGAAATTGTTATCAAAAATAGCAAACAAAAAATGAAGTAAATGTTTTAATTTAGGCTTAAAAATGGAATTAAAATTTTTATAAAAATCTGACACTTTAAATACCCTTGGTAGACTTTATAGAAGAGCGTATTAAGTGAGCACTCAAGTAAAATGCCTTAATCATGTGTATGCTGTGCCAGAGTTTGTATGCGTGTGTGTCTTTGTAGGTAAGACATACATGCTGACAGTTTATGGGGTAAGACATATAGACATGCAATATCCCAATGATGGGAGTGAATCACTTGAACACAATTTATTTTGGAAGTTCCGATCAGAAAGAAAAGCAGGGGAAACAAAGCATTGCCTTAAGAAAGGAAGGGAAATTTTATTTTTGTTTTAATAGCAATAGAAGAGAGCATGATAGAACAAAGCACTCTCTAAAATATAAATCATGATGCCATTATTCCAAGGGAAAAAGAGATGAAAATAGGTAAAAGGGAATTCTTTATTCTGTCTTACTTTCCTTTTTCCCCCACGGTATGTTATCCTTTGGGAATAATGCTGTCTTCAGATTTCCTTACTCTTCCATCTTCAGACGAGCAAGCCCATCCCAGAGTGACGTTGTCACAGTAGCCGAACACTCTTCATCTAAACCCTCTTGATCAATCCTTGCAATACGCTTAACACCTACTTATCAACCAGAAGACAGTAGTTTCTGAAGGTCTATAGGAAAATTGTGTCGACTTAAAAAAAAGGCACAACATGAAAGTTGCATGTTAAGTTTTATTGGGAGCAAAATGAATATTATAGCTGAGGAGACAGCACTTAGATAGCACTGAGGAGCTGCTCCGAAGAGGTGGGGGGAAAGACAGTATTTATGTGATCCTGGTGAAGGGAGAATACATGCCATCAAGCCCATGTTTTTCCAAAAGGATTCTGCTAGTCTTATGAAGCTTTCTGCTAGTCACGAGAAACAGTCATTACTGTGAAGGATTTTAATGCTTTTCTAGATGTGAGGAGATATAAAAATTGGGCTCATAAAATTGGCTCCCCCAAATACCTAACTATCTGAAAACCTGTTCTGACAGTTCTTCCAGAGCACAAAGTGCCTCATTGCTGCTCTCCACCCTGAACTCTCTTCAGGGGGTGTTAAAAATCAGCAGCTGCAGGAGCACATAATTTAATCCTTGTAGAGGTAGATGGCAAGTGCCAATTTATAGCTGACATTGTTTACCAATGCAACATTGACATTCTTTCTTTCATTTTTAAAGTTGAACTATAATTGAACGTATAACATTTATAAGTTTAAGCTGTACAACTTTGTTGATCTGATATGTTTGCTGCTGCTGCTGCTAAGTCGCATCAGTCGTCTCCATCCATGGGATTTTTCAGGCAAGAGTACTGGAGTGGGGTGCCATTGCCTTCTCCGTCTGATGCATTTATATTTTTGCAATGTGATCACTGCCACAGTGTTAGCTAAACCTCTATCATGTCAAATAATTATTATTTCTGTTTATGTTGAGAATAACTAAGATCTGGTTTCTTAGCAACTCTGAAGTTTATAGTACAATGTTGTTGACTATACTGTATTCACTTTTTATTTTTTGATTATATGTCTTCTCCTGATGTGTGTGATAAAAAGAAGTTATATTCCATGGCAAGAAAAAAATTGAGCAAAATAATATCATGCCAATTGTTTGTTTTAAACAAAATCCTCATGCCAATCAAGGCTGTCTTCTTCCTACTGTCTTTTCAAATCAACAGCCCCTGAGGGGAAAGACTTTTGACATGGACATTGTAGGTCAGTGAATTTCTTAGAGCTAGACTTTAGTTTTTGATTTTCTGGACTATAAGAATATAGCAATAATAAGTTATTTATGGAAAAGAGAAAGAAATCTGTGACCTCAGACCAATTGTTAACTTGGCAAATCTGTTTTCTAACCTGTATATAAATGAAAATAATCCTTTCTCATGTTTTCACCTTACAGAGGGATTTGTACATATTAACATATTTCAAATAATTTACTATAAAAATGTAAGGTGCATATTTGATCCACTTAAGGATATGCACAAAGCTATCATCCTAGAGTGTATGAAGCACTTGTATGTTTGGCCTGCATTTATGAGAGAGGAGGCAAAGATTAAGCAGTTATTCTCCATCCATGGAAAATTTAGCCCTTCTAAGAATTAATCCTCACTCTTCAGAATTATAAAAATAACTAGGATTCTTACTTCACATTATTAAAATATTTCTTTTCCTGAGAAACTGTTTTATGGTTAAATAGTAGAATTCTCAATACTTGAAATCTTTAAATGAGATTGACAGGGAAATAAATACTGATCTACCATTGAATTAAAACAATTATTAATCATCCTTTCCCAAGAAAGTACAAATTCCTTTTAAAATATTTGTGCCAACCAAAGCTGATTAAAATTCAGTTCACTCTTTCCAGGTGTTGGGATGATTGAAATATTTTGTTTATGCTGGTTAGTTTCTTGGAGTCTCATCTTCTCATTCATTTCTCTCTTCTTCATGGTGAATTGTGGAAAATGTTTCCTTTCTGCACTCCCTTTGATTGCACACCTTCCATCTTTCTTTCGCACAAAGATTTTAAGATTGTGGTGGCCATAGTACTGATTCTTTAGGAGCCAGATAAGCAAATTGCCCACCAAGTCACTTTGCCCATCAGTTCAGATTGTACCTGCTGCTCTTAAATTCTGGTTTCCCCTCCTGGCAGCATTACTGGTGATTCATAGAGAAGTTTGTTTATAAATGAAAGTGAAAATTGCTCAGTCGTGTCCAACTCTTTGTGACCCCATGAACTGTACAGTCTGTGGCATTTTTGAGGCCAGAATAGTGGAGTAGGTAGCCTTTCCTTTCTTCAGGGGATCTTCCCAAGCCAGGGATCAAACCCAGGTCTCCATCATTGCAAGCAGATTCTTTACCAGCTGAGCCACAAGAGAAGCCCAAGAACACTGGAGTGGGTAGCCTATCCCTTCTCCAGCAGATCTTCCAGACCCAGGAACTGACCCTGCAATGAATCCCTCACTTAAGTAAGCTGTACTGGAGAGGACAAGCTGTGTAACAAATTCCTGACTTTTTGCCTGCTGGAGTGAAAATAAATTTTAGAAGAGGGCAAGGGGCAGGTAATGGGAGCTAGCTAAGCTGCAAAAGTCTTTTCAAACTGGTGCTGACAGTGTGCCAGTTGATGTGGCAATAATGGTCAGCAAGATTTATGGCCCTTTAGCCTAGACTTAGTAAGAAAAGGAAAGTGAGTGTTTTCTAATTTTGTTTAAAGCCTCCTGCTTTAGAGCAGCTCCTTCTAGGCATCAGGCTTGCAGGTCATTATAGGTCATTCACAGTTCTCAGGGAACTCTTTGTATTGTCTCAAGACTTTGAATTTTTATTTTGTTGTTATTGTATGTGTTGTTGTTGGTGATGTTGACACTAGTATTTTTTAACTGATATGGAAAAAGTCTCACAGAGTTAGAGTGTGGTATAGTCAGTCAGTAAGTTCAGTTGCTCAGTCATGTCCAACTCTTTGTGACCCCATGGACTGCAGCACGCCAAGCCTCCCTGTCCATCACCAACACCAGGAGCATGCTCAAATTCTTGTCCTTCGAGGTGGTGATGCCATCCAACCATCTCATCCTTTGTGGTCCCTTTCTGCTCCTGTCTTCAGTGTTTCTCAGTATCACAGGGTCTTTTCCAGTGAGTCAGTTCTTTGCATCTGGTGGCCGAAGTATTGAAGCTTCAGCTTCAGCATCAGCCCTTCCAATGAATATTCAGGACTGATTTCCTTTAGGATTGACTGGTGAGATGTCCTTGCAGTCCAAGGGACTTTTAGGAGTCTGTTCCAACACACAGTTCAAAAGCATCAGTTCTTTGGCGTTCAGCTTTCTTTATGGTCCAACTCTCACATACATACATGACTACTGAAAAAACCATAGCTTTACTAGACAGACATTTGTCAGCATAGAAATGTGTATGCTTTTTAATATGCTGTCTAGGTTGGTCATAGCTTTTCTTCCAAGGAGCAAGCATCTTTTAATTTCATGGCTGCAGTCACCATCTGCAGTGATTTTGAAGCCCAAGAAAATAGTCTGTCACTGTTGCCATGATTTTCCCATCTATTTGCCGTGAAGTGATGGGACCGGATGCCATGATCTTCTTTTTTGAATGTTGAGGTTTAAGTCAGATTTTTAAATCTCTTCTTTCACTTTCATCAAGAGGCTCTTCAGTTTCTCTTCACTTTCTGCCTTAAGGGTGGTGTCATCTGCATATATGAGTTGTTACTATTTCCTGGACAACCCTAGTAGAGATTGACTTTTAAGTTTGATATGTCCCTTTAAAGTATGATGTTTGTTTTTCTGTTTCCATTGATATTTCTCTTGGCAGTCTTGATTCCAGCTTGTGCTAAATCTAGCCCAGAATTTTGCATGATGTACTCTGCATATAAGTTAAATAAACAAGATGAAAATATACAGCCTTGATGTATTCCTTTCCCACTTTGGAACCAGTCCATTGTTTTCATTATTGCTGGATTGTTGGTGCAAAATCTTATATCTAGCATTATCTCTGTGTAAACCTATATGTATATATATATATAGGCAGAGAGAGATTGCATGTAACTCTTTTTTTCATAAATGATCAGTGAATGAATAGATTATGCTTTTGTTAACAATTTTTTTCTCAACCTGTTTTCTTGATTAACTAATGGTTTTTGTCTTCATTAAAAATTTTGTAGGGTGGACAGAATTTTAAAGATTGAATGAAATAGGAATAAGCTCTTCAAGTGAGCAAATTTATTTCCCTCATTTTAAATCTGTTTTTCTGAGGTTAGTAGACAGCATTTTTAAAATCATTTTACAGTGTGCTATGTATACTTAGGGCTTCTCAAGTCGTTCAATAGTAAAGAATCTCCCTGCAATTGCAGGAGACACAGGAGACACGTGTTTGACCCCTGGGTCGAGAAGATCCCCTGGAATAGGAAATGGTAACCCACTCCAGTATTCTTGCCTAGGAAAATTCAATAGACAGAGGAGCCTGGTATGCTATATATAGTCCATGGAGGTCACAAAGAATTGGAACATGATTGAGTGGCTGAACATACATATATGCTTAATGAATAGGTTGCTGCTGCTGCTGCTAAGTCGCTTCAGTCGTGTCCAACTCGTTGTCACCCCATAGATGGCAGCCCACCAGGCTCCCCCATCACTGGAATTTTCCAGGCAAGAACACTGGAGTGGGTTGCCATTTCCTTCTCCAATGCATGAAAGTGAAAAATGAAAGTAAAGTCGCTCAGTCGTGTCCGACTCTTAGCGACCCCATGGACTGCAGCCTACCAGGCTTCTCCATCCATGGGGTTTTGCAGGCAAGAGTACTGAGTGGGTTGCCATTGCCTTCTCCGAATGAATAGGTAACAAAGAGCAATTATATTAAGACCAGAAGCAACAGCATACACACAAGATATTCATCCAGTTGTTTCATATATGTCCAGCCAATTGGACTTGTGATCATCTCCTTCTCACTTACTCCACTCAAGCCAAATTTATCTTTTTGATGCTCATCACAAACACCCAGCATGGCACCATCTCAGAACCTTTGCACTGATATTCCCTCTGCCTGGAATATTCTGACCTTAGCTCTTCACATGGTTTCACTTCTTTAAGATTTCTGATAAAATATCCTCCCTTTGGAAAGGGCTTCCCTGATCACATACTTAAAATATCATGCCATTCCTTCCCACTCCCTACTCCCTGTCTTACCCCTCCCTGTCTTACTATGTGTTACCCTTTTTAAAAAGTTGAACATGTTAATTAACTAAAACACTGATACAGAAAATTGTACATATCATAGTTGTACAACTGGTGAGTTTTGGCAAGTGAACACTTCTATGTAGCAACTCTTCCAGATCAATAAACAGAATATCACCAACCTCCCAGAACAGAACCCAAACCCATTTACTCCTCAGTATCCTGGCTTCTATTACTATGAATAAGTTTTGTCAGTTTTTAAACTTTACATAAGTACAGTCATGTACCATATATTCATTTATGTCAAGCTTCTTTGATTTCATAATTTCATTTTTCAGTTTTATTCATTGTATTAGTATGCTGTTTTTTCATCATGGAGCTATTATGAATTCTAATGCTATGAACATTCTTGTACAGGTCTTTTGATATGTATATGCATTTATTCTGAATATAGACTAAGAAATGAAAATTACTGGATCGTAGGTTATGTGTATATTCAGCTTTAGTAGATACTGCAAGAAGTGGTTTTACCAGTTTACATTCCATTCAGCAGATAAGGCTTCCAGTTGATTCCATATCCTCACCAACACTTTGTATGATGAGTCTTTTTAATTTAGTCATTCTGTTTTGTTGTGTTTTAAAAACACATGTACTGATTGACTGATGATGTGGAGCCCCATTTTATGTGAACAGGTTATTTGGATATCCTCTAGTTTCTTGCCTCTTTTTTATTGGGTCAATCTAGCTAGCTCACTGTGTATTTATATTTGAAAGAACGAAAGTCTTGTTGGTTCTGTGGATTGATAATTTATTCTCCCACTATGTGGCTTACTTCTTAATTATTGATGTCTTTTGAAAATCAGAACCTCTTGATTTGATTTAAGTTTTAGTATATTAATTCCTTTTTGATTATTGCTTTTTATCAGTGGTTAGGGTTTTTTTTATTATTATTTTTTAAATCTTTTAACATCTCCTGTGTTATTTTGGAGAAGCTTTATTTAACTTTTAAATGAAATTGATTTTTGTGCATGGTTTAAGATTGAGGTCAGGAATAATTGCTTTCTGCATATAATTATTCAATTTACAAAGCACACTTTGTTGAAAAGCCTCCTTAACTCCATTGTTTAGTGGTAACATAATGTTGATTCAGGTATCTGTTTATGTATTGACTTATTTCTGAACTCTATATTTCTATACTAAAAATAGGCAAACTTCTCTAATGTCAGAGAATAAATATTTAAAATTTGAGGGTCATGTGCTCTCTATCACACCTATTCAACTCTGTCACAGTAGCACAAAAGCAGTCAAAAACCCTACATAGATGAATGGACATGGCTCTGTTCCAGTGAAAGTACTTCCAAAAACAGGTGGCAGGCCAGATTTGACTCATAGCTACAGTTTGCTGACACCTGTTCACCACCATCAGCCTGTTTGTCAGTGTTTATGTCAATACCGCACTGTACTCATTAATGTCTTGTTTTTCAAGAAGAATATGCCCTTTAAGTTTTTCGTACACATCTTAGAATCAGCATGTTAATTCCTCCAATCAAAAAATAAGTAAATAAATAACTGAAGGGATTGGAATTGGAATTACAGGCAAAATTTATATGAATTTAGGCAAAATTAATATGTTTACAATCTATATCTTCCAATTCATAAGCATACTATATCTTCCTTGATTTAGCTTTTTAAAAACATTTCTCAAAATATTGATTCATAATTTTTGATGTGTAGTCGTCTTATGCCTAGATATTTGATATTTGGGTATGCTATTCTAAATAGTATGTTTTCTGATATTTACTTCCTAATTGTTGCTATTATACAGATGTAAAACTTTCTGAAGCTAGTTACCAATTCTGACGGTGTATGCATTGATTCTGTTGGATTTTAAATATGTTTTCATATCAGATACAAGTGATAGTATTTTTTCTTATAATAACATTATAAGAAAGTAAATAGTGATGATTCTCATGAATGCTAAATTATGTATTTATGCTATTATGTATTTAGACCTTTCCATTTTACTCTTCTTAGTTCCCTTCTTAAAGTTTGCAGTAGAGTGCTAAATGCAGGTGATGATAGCAACTTTGATGTTGGAGAGTGAAGAGGTGAATTTCAGTATTTCACTGTTTATCTGATGTTTGCTGCATGCTTTTATAGGTACATTTTAGACTAAAGATTTAGCTTTCAAGTTTACTAAGTTTCTACTATAAATGAGTGTTGAATTTTATCAAATTTTGGTTCCATATGTATTGAGAAAAGCGTGCAAATTTACTTTTTCATTCCTTGAATTACTTTAATTTTCAAATTTTGAGGCAACCATGCATTCCATTGCAAAATCTAACTTGGCGTGATGTTTTGTCTTCTCTGTGCAGCACTGCGTTGAATTTACTGCTAATAGATTTAGCACTCATGAGAATCATCACTACTTATTTTCTTATAATGTTATTATTAGGTTGAATTAACAAGGTAAACCAGGTTAAGCTCATTAGTTAGGCTCATTAGCTCATTAGCTAGTTTAAAGTTATTAATACTATGCCAGCCTTGTAATACAAGTTAAGGAGTTTACTATCTTACTATATTCTCTGAAACCATCTGCACCCAAAATTTTTCTTATGTTTAAAAGTGTAATTATCTTAAAAATATATACTATGACTCAGTTGTATTTCTGCCGAACTGGGCAGCTTATGTGATGGTTTGACCGGATCCTGGTCTTTCCTAAACTATGGGTCCTTACTTGGCCCCTTTTCATTAAGTCAGATCATGGAGGCATCAGAATACTTTCCTATAGTAACCTAAACATCAGACCTACTGTTCCGTGCTCCCTCTGCATCCATTTTCCCTTGAATACCAGGATGTGTGGCTCCACAGAGCCTAAAGGTGCAAGAATTGTAGCACAGATTCTCAAGATGCGTTATTTTAAGGGTGATCATAAGTAAGACTGCTTGTGCTTTCTTTCTTTTGTTCTCAGGTGCATGCATTCCACTTACTGGGAACAAAGCACCAAACAACCATTATTAATTTAGAATGTAGACTGTATCTACAGGGTGACAGTCCATCCTTGCAGAACTTCTCCTGGTGGGTACTTCAGTTGAGTCTTTAAATAGCATTCCACTTTGCTATCAGTTCAGCATTTTCTTGGTAGCTGAGGTAAATGAATCAGTGTATTCAATAATAATATGCCCTCTGCTCTACTTCTTTGCTGAAAGAGGGGTCCCTTGATGATAGGATCCCCTGGAGAAGGGAATGGCAATCTGCTCCAGTATTCTTGCCTGGGAAATTCCATGGACAGAGGAGCCTTGTGGGCTATAGGCCATGGGATGCCAAAGAGCTGGACATGACTGAGCAACTAATACTTTCACTGGCAACATGATCAGTTTCCCCTATTAGTGAGATGAGTAATTCTGTTTGTCTGGATATATTGTGGATGAAATGCCACGTCTGTTCATCTATGAGTAGTATGTTCATCAGGCGTTCATCTATGATACAGAGATGTTCAAACTTTGTTCCCATTCCTCTAAATTCATGCACATGCATCTTTGGAACTCTTTATCAAGATATACATGAGTCCATGTAAATTCTTACCTTACATGACTTCTCTTTCCTCACCAAGGATGACTTCCCAGAATTCTGTTCACTGGGAGAACTTCCCTTTACTTCCATCTTTAAGAAGCATTTTAAAAGAACAGCAGCCTGTTTTTGATGTGCTCCAACATACAAGGAGCTTCCCTGATGGCTCAGATGGTAAAGAATCTGCCTGTGATATAGGAGACCAGGGTTTGACTCCTGGGTCAGGAAGATCCCCTAGAGAAGGAAGTGACAACCCAAACAAATATTCTTGCCTGAAGAATTCCATGGACAGAAGAGCCTGGCAGGCTACAATCCATAACATGAGACAAACCATCTATTAAACTTGTGTAAACTTTTTCCTTCTCTGACATCCGGTCCTAAGAGATATAGGAGGGAGCTGAAGGAGAGGTGCTCGTCCAGCAGTGGTGAAGACCAGGGCCACCTTTTCCTGCAACTTTCCTTACTTCCTGGCCCTTCCTGGTCTGATCCAGGTGCCCACTTCTATCGTATGACTCAGTGCATCCTTCCGTACACATTATGACAGGTCAAGAGACTCAACAGGGCCCCAAACTAAGACTGTAGTTTACTATTTCACATGGATATAAACTTATTTTGATTCTTCCTTTTGAAAGAGATAGAAATAAATACATTCTCCGTACCTCACACTGAAGGCTGTGTTACTCTGCTCCAGAAAAATACCATATCTTGCAGAGCAAATGCAATTGATGTTGCTATTTTGTAAAGTTTAGTTTTCTACTGTTCTAGGCAATTATCCATTCCTTATTTTTAACAGATGTTAGGCTGGTGTCATAAATGAGAATAAGACAGAGACTACTAGCTCTGCCTTCTTTAAATCTTTGTAAATGACATTAATTATACACAGAGCAAGAAACCAATGGGAAGGATCTGCCAATTAGCAAAGATGTGCAATCCAATAATATATTTAGAGGTCTCAGAAAAGACCACCTGATGGGTCTATGGACTACCATGTGCCAGATGAAGGCCGGAACTCCGTTTATTATCTGGCTGCCTTGCATGTCTTTTCTATTAGGAGGACTGTTGAATCATTTTGGGCCTCAGGATATCAGTTTTAGTTTTGACTCTGAGTGAACAATCCTTGAAAGTTCTGGATATTTCTCTTTATCTAATGCATAGTCCCTTGAGTAAAGCCCTTAAGAATCTTTGGAAAAGGAGTATGGGAATTATGACTTCATGCTATCGTAATACTGCTCGGTACCACCTCTTAGAGATCTGTTCTGTCCTTCAGCAGATAGTCTTCAAACAAAAGTCTGAGACTCAACCCAGGTCTCCAAACTGTGCAAGAGTTGGTGAGTGGGAAGCGGGAGTAATGTAGAGGGAGGAACAGATCAAGGAGGGAAACCTGAGCTAGTCTTCTATTCATCCGTTCTTGATTCATTCTCATTGTGTAAACTGAGCAACACCCTGCCCATCTGTCTTGATGCAGAATCTCCATATTCTATTTATTTACTCTATCTTCTTTTTTAAGGTTATACCCAGTTTTGCCACACCTGTGTTCCTGCTTATTGCAATGATTGCACCTGCCTTTCTCCTGGTCATTAAGTGCCACTTCTTGATATTTATTATTTAGAGATTCTGTCACTCACATTTTTATCAAGAATCCCAGTTCTGTAATGTCATTTCCAACCTTGCCTACAGAAGACAGCTACCACTGAGCTTCTCAGTGATACTGAGTACCTCTCCATAGCACGTTCTTTAGTATTTGGTAAATGGAGCATCTGATGAGCTTGCCCCTAGATTATAATTAGCTGGTGGGGTTTCAGACCTTACATATTTATTTTTTCTCAGGCATGCCCAATTCCCTGAGTCTTTGATCTCTTCATCCTTCATCTCCCATGACAGTTCTGGAATTTTTACCCACTTAGCATAGGTCATAAATTTTCTCAAATTTCTAAGAACCATCCTGGCAGCTGCTAATTCCATCTCCTAGGATATGTGCCAGGGTTTTAAATTCTGTATCACAGGAAAGTGCTCTTGTATTAATTAACTACTGTATCTCAATGTGTATTCTGTCACCTGTTGACAAGGACCCTCAGGACCTGCCAGGGTCCAGCCCCAGTGGATCCAGGGTGATTCAAAGGGGGGATGGTGTTGGCGAGGAAAAACTTTTTTATTTAGAAATATAAGAATAGATTAGGAAGAAATAGTGTAGAGGAAATTTGAGATGGAGAAAAGAGGCTGAATAACTTGGTTTACGTGGAAAGCCAATAAAGTTCCAGACAAGGAGCTTGCACCATCTACGTTAGGCCACCGGCGTCTGTTTGAATACCGGAGAGTGCCCTGCCCTGGGTGCTCTCTCTTACAGATCTTAGCAACTGGGACAGGTAAGTAGACATGGCGAGCCTCCACGCCCCAGATGGGAATTCAGCCAGAAATCAGAGAAAATAGGAGACACGGGGGAAGCCCAGCATCGGTGCAAGACTCTCCAAAAGGGAAGGGAAGTTTATTTTTCAAAATCAGCTTATATACCCCAAGTTGTACATAATGGAATATGCAGAGTTATGCAGGGGCAGCAGTCCTGACCCTCATTGAGACAAGGCTTTCTTTTTTGCATACCCTCCCATTTACAAAAGGTCTCAGGTGGTTTACATTATCTTCTGGCCAAGAGGCCTGTTAACATTTTTATGGCTTTCTTCTGATGAGCTTTTGTTAACCAGAAGACTCATTTGTGTTAATCTTTCCAAAGTCTGAATGCCACTCTCAGAAAACACTAAATAAAAATACAGCAATTTGTAATAAAAAGAAGCACAGTGATTTATAGCAAAAGAAAAAGTAATTTACTCAAAGGTTTAGTATTGCTAACATCAAACTACTATATATCCTTTTCCATATCCCATTTGCATTGATTACATCTTCCTGGGTGCCTGATAGATAAAAAATAAGGAGGTCTGGCAGCAATCATTGACTCAACCGTGAAATCCTGTCACTAATATGAATTTGAAAAGACTCTGAAACTTGAAGATACTTTAAGGCTTTTGTGCCCCTCACAGTTGGGAGGGTGTGAGTAATTTACAAGCTTGTAGAAGGTCAGGGGAACTTGTTAGGCAGGCTAGAGCATTATCAAAGGGGGGTTGGGCTGAAACACTCCTTTCAAATCCCATTTGCATTGATTACATCTTCCTGGGTGCCTGATAGATAAAAAATAAGGAGGTCTGGCAGCAATCACTGAGTCAACCGTGAAATCCTGTCACTAATATGAATTTGAAAAGACTCTGAAACTTGAAGATACTTTAAGGCTTTTGTGCCCCTCACAGTTGGGAGGGTGTGAGTAATTTACAAGCTTGTAGAAGGTCAGGGGAACTTGTTAGGCAGGCTAGAGCATTATCAAAGGGGGATTGGGCTGAAACACTCCTTTCAAATGCAGAAGGCCAAAGCCCTGAATTAACTTTTTCCAGAGAAAGTCAGAAAATAATGGGAAAACAGACAAATTCTTATTTTTTGGGGTACATGTTCAGGAAAAACCAGGGAGAAATCCGAAGACTCAAATTGCCCAGCCATCTGAGTCTGCCACGTGACCCTGTCACAGGTGGGATTCCTCACTCTGGCTCCCGACAATGAAGAATATGTAATGACTCACAATATCTGCCTATATTATTGATTTTGAACATTGACTTCAAAGAATAGTTTATCACATTTTTGGAAAAGAAAATATATATGTGGGGAAAGAATTTTAATTTTTCTACATCTTCATTTTTGGCTGAACTCACAACCTTTAAAAAATAATACTTCTATGCCTGTATACTCTTACCCCTCATGCATTTTTCTTGTTAATCAACTTTACCCACTCAGGATGGTCCTCTGAACCTGTTTCCACCTTACTTTTCCAGTCTCCCTCTCATATGAAGACACCTTCCTGTTTCACACTTTTCTGAACTGTGATTCCATAATTTAAATCAGATAATGGCTACTTAGCAAAAGACTCATTTAAGTAAAATGCATTTACTGAATATAAGGACCAGAAAGATTTCTATTCCAGGATATCCGTAAAATTTGGGGGCTGTATCATTTTTATAACTAACACACTCTACTTCTTAATATCTTCCAGATATACTTTCCTTAACTTTTACTCAGTTATTTCATGTCAATTTCGGTTTCCAAAACTTCACACTAACGTCATAATTCTTTCTTATACAATTCTAGTGCAGTGTAGGTGATTGCAAAAGCAAGTCAAATGTTCTTTTGACTGATATAGACCCATAACATAGATTCTCAGACACCAAAACTACACGTGAACTGTCTCTGCATTTTGGTATTTTTAATAAGATAAGCTACTTATTAGTCAGGAAGCCTCCAAGATATTCATTTTTTTTATGCTGTGTATTTAAGAAAAAATTGTGCTTTATCTCTGGGGCATGTAATGGAACGAATGACTAGCATGTAAGATATCGCACGTTTCCTCTCATTTGTCTCACCTGAAAGCTTTGGTTGAGTCACCAGGCATCGAGAGAGTAATATAAGTCTGCCTCGTACATGTCTGCAGTTCACCTGATTATTCAGTATTGAAGAGCTTGCAGGTATAAGAGACCAGACACGTAGTGTGTGTCAGTACTGGGCATCGGTGGCTGAAGTGCTGTTGAAAAATTGTCAGGATTTTTTTTAAGAGAAGCTGAGTAATATTTATCCATAGTATTTATTTGACTATATAGTATGCACATGACTCAGTCCTACATCAACTCCTAACATTTAATTTAGTGCCTTAATAATCTATTTTAAAATGTTGGATATATTTAAACTAAGGTAGCATTGTTTAGTGCCATTAAGTATATGCCTGCACATTCAGATTTGATAAGGGCAGATAATCTCTGTATTTTTCAGGGTGTCAGAATTCATAGAAGCCTGCAGTGAGTAATCACATTTGCCAGATAATACATGACTGAATGAACAAAAGGGTGAGTAAATGTGTTAACAAAAATGTTTGCTGACTCAGGAATGACTCTGGTTGGCCCAGAGGAGCCAATTCATACCATGTTCTTTTTATGAGATACAAATAACTGAACCACTTACATTACAGAGCTTTTAAGAGAATGAACGGGGGAGCCTCACGGGCTGCCCTCTATAGGGTTGCACAGAGTCGGACACGACTGAAGTAACTTAGCAGCAGCAGCAAGAGAATGAAACTATAAAATGTATGTGGAGGAGAAAGTGCCTTATAAACTCTAAAGTATTCGATAATCTGTGATGCTTTTTAGTAACCAAAAAGGAAAAACAAAGCTGCTCGAGTTATGTTCTCTTTTTAGTAACTTTCATACTTTACCCATTTTGATAATTAGTACTGTAGGAACTTCAGTAGCAAAGAGTCGGACACAACTGAGTGACTTCAATGTCAACATGTAACCAGTACCTCAGTAAAGGTGGTCCTTTAGCAACTTTGGTGATTTAGCAACTCAGTCCTGAGACTTGTTTTCAGAGAATTGTATGGTTGATCCTCTATTAATCAGAAGTTCACTTTGTCAACTGACCCAGAAAGTTCCTGCTCTGTTTTATAAGACGCCTTCGCCACCGAACGAGAGGATCAGAGCACGCCCTGCTGCACAAGGAATTACATGCCGGGCTTAAATGCAGCCACGTGGGATTGTTCCCACAATGACTTCATTTAGATCCGTTCCTTTCCCTGCAAAGAAATCTAGAAAAATCATCAAGTTTCCTTAAACAAAGAGGGGAAGAAAGAAAGAAAGAAAAGAAAAATATCAGGTGAGAAAAGGAACAACCCTTTTAACCAAGCTTTCCTCTCGGGGCCACAAAGCCCGACTCTGAACAAAGCGTGGCGGCATCGGCAGGTGCAGAGGGTCGGTGCTGAGGGCAGAGGACCTGGAGCCTAAAGCGGTCTGCAGATCGCTCCTGCCGGCCGTACCTGCCTGCAGCTGAGTGCCTCGAGTGTGATGCTCTTCCACCCGAGTCACCGTATCTCGCGTGACGCAGGCGAAGGGTCTTGAGCTAGCGGCAGTGTGTCCGCCTCATTCTCAGTTCTCACCACTCTTACATCAGCAGTGTGCTTTCCTCGTGTAGCTGGTCTATGTATGCAGGCAGGGTATTGGCACTGGGCATTAGGCTAATTCACGGCTCCTTGGAGATCCTAGGCAGCCAGGCATGGGTTAGCTTTTAAACAGTTTGAAACTCTTAACTGTTCATCGAATGACCTGCATATTTCCGGAGCTTCTTAGAGGAATGAGCAAAAGTCAGCGAGAAGAAAAGCGCCACTTGTGTCCAGCCGGGTGGGTGTAGAATGTCACATTTCCACTCTTGGTGTGAGTCGTCCGTGAACCTCGAGGAACTGGAAACTAGAAATAAAAGAAATATTGAGAAGTGCAAAGGAAATTTGAGGGTATCTGACTTGTAGCAACATAGACGAGTAGTCTCACACCAGGCGACACGTGAATACTTGTGTTCTCATCCTCACGTGGTATTTAGAGTTGAACCATGTTGAAAGGACTGCTCTCGGCTGATATATTTAGACAAGGTCATGACGATGATTATGGTGATGATTAATTTTAAGAGAATTCTTGCCTTTGCCAACTGATTTCCCCTCTGGGCCGTGTTTCCACCCAGGCCGTCCAAAATACAGAGGCAAAAACACATCCATCAGCCTCTGGTCACACTGAGCTCGGAGAGGACAGCTTTCTGCATGAGTGGCCGGTGAAATCAGCTTCTTAATTTCCGAGTAGCTCCTTGTGTTCCCTTTAAAATGCACCAGAGAAGAGGTTCGGTGACTTTTAGTGTAGCGAGGAGCAGATGGCAGAGGCAGTGTGTCTTATGGCACAAGTGGAGAGTTAGGGTCATTTTCTGAAAGATGTTTTGAAAGTGAGCAGGTGCCAAGCTGGAGCCACTTAACAGAAACTCGCTGCAGACGCCTCACTCTGTTCTCCCCAGGGACCGTGCGCTCAGGATTGCAGACGGGATCAAAGGCACCGCGGGCCTGAGGGGGGCTGGAGACATCTGGGAGCGCCTGGAGCAGAGCGTGAGTCAGGCCGCGAGCGCGCGGACGGCGAGTCAGCCTGGCGGGGCGTGGACGCAGCCTCCTCGGTAGGTGCGCAGGGTGCTGGGATCCGGCCCGAGCCCGCCCCCGGGAGGGCAGCCCGGGTCCAGGCCCCCTGCCGCACGGCTGCTCCGGGAGGACGCGCCGCACGCATCCTGGGGAGCCCTGCTGGAGACAGACCCCCAGTCACACACCGTGAGGAAGGGAATGGAGCCCGGACAGACCCCCGTCAACGCGGGACCCCATCACCCTTCAAAGGTCACCTTTGACCAAGGCCGCAATAAACAAGCCAGCGCCCCCGGCCAGCCTCTCTCAGGACCCTTGGGTCAGGCTGGCAGAACACAGGAGGGGAAGAACTGAATCCCCTCCTCGCCGTCAGGAGCGGGAGCCAGCACAACACTCTGCAAACGGGTTTCAGGCTCCAAGCGAACGGGCCGCAGGTCCTCAGGCTCCCGCGAGCGGGCCGTGCTTGGCCTCACCTGCCTCCCGGCT